>VZDJ01000594.1:13330705-13583622 GCA_008694505.1 Cyanoderma ruficeps | reverse complement strand
GGATGGATGGAGAGCTGCCCGGCGGAGAAGGAGTCATGGGCACTGGTGGATCAAAAACTCTGTATGAGCTGACCATGTGCACTTGCAGCCCAGAAAGCAGATCGCATTTGAGACTGGAAAATAAGAAGCATGCCCAGCAGGGCAGGGAAGGTGGTTGCTCCTGCTCTACTCCACACTTGTGAGAACCCACCTGGAGTAGAGCAGCTCTGGGGTCCTCAGTGCAAGAGAGACATGAACCTGTTGGAGCAGGTTCAGACGAGCCAGACAAGGCTACAGAATGATTGTGGGCCTGGAGCACCTCTCCTGTGAAGACAGGCTGAGAGATTTTTGTTGTTCAACCTGGAGAAGGCTCAGGAACATCTTATTGCAACCTCCCAATATGTAAGCAGGCTTGTAAGAACGATGGAGAGAGACATTTTACCAGGAAGTGTCACTTTCCCTCTTTTTCCAAGAGGCAATTGTTTTAAACTGAAAGAGGTTGCAGAGTTCCACTGCTCAGAAGAGGAAACCACAGTTACAGCAGACTGGGAGAGGCCAAGCCATCCTCTGCCAGGGGCAGTGAGAGCTACAGGTCTCTGTTTCCCAGGCTGGGAAGCTCACAGAAGTCCTCGGGCTCGGGCTCTCCGGCTGCCCCGGCTCTGAAGCCGGCCGGGGCAGGGCAAGCGACAGAGCTGGCTGTGAGCAGCCATGAGATGGCAGCAGGCGCTTGTTCTTGGCTGTCTCAGCCTGGGGTGCCTCAGGGGTGTCTACAGGCGCAGCGGTGCCCGCGTCCTACGCCCCAGTCCCGGCTCCGCTGGCAGGGAGCACACAAAGCATCAGCCTGGAGCCCAGCACGGGACACTCCCACTCCCCTGGTGAGACAGGGCCGAGGGGAAGAACAGGGCCGAGGACAAGAACAGCCACTCACGGGGCTCTCAGATACCTGCCCATCCTCACACAACCTCCCTGTCCAGGACCTTGTACCCAATGGCTGATAAGGGCGGTTAATGATCAGCACTGGTGTCCCAGAGACATGGTGCTGGACATCCCTGGAGTGACACCTGGACAGAGTACTGCCCTGCTCTACTGTCCCAGGTTGGCCAGAGCCTACATGTCCTGCATGCGTGATCCCAGACACCCCAGCAGGCTCCTGCTCATGGGCTGGACAGCTTGGCGTACACCAGCTTGAGGCAGGAGCTGGAGCCATTCTCTCCCTGGCATGAAAACATACCAAACCTCCCTCCAGTGTGTTGCCTGCAGCCGCAGTGGGCTTACCAGTGTCTCTCTATCTGTGGTCTTGGCTGGCAGTGCCTGGAGGAAGTGTTGAAAGAGAGCCTGGGACAGTTTGGACCCAGCTCCCCACAGCACCATCCTGCACTGCTGGAGGACAAGGCAGACACAGGGGGGTGACAGGTAGGGGACAGAAGCAAGGCAGGACAGCTCAGTCCAGGAGGACAAGCAGACCTGAAGAGCAGGCCCAGTGGTGAAGCTGGAGCTGAGGCAAGGCGTGCAGGGTCTGGCATGTGGTACCCAGTGCCAGAGTGCAATGCCAGAGCTGGCACATATTGTGCCCTGGCTGGTGCTGTGCCCAGTCCTCGTGCCTGTGCCTGGTGTGCAATGCCTAACACCCACTGCCTCTGTGCAATACCCAGGATGCAGCATCTGGTGCCGCAGGCTCCATCGTGTCAGGGTGCCGTACCTGCTGTGCCAGCACCTGCCATGCTGTACCGCCTGCAGCAGTGCTGGCTGCCAGCTGCCTTGTGCATAGTTCCATCATGCACAACACATGGAACCCAGTACCTGGTACATGGCACTGGGTACCACTGATGCCAATTCCAGAACCTAGCACCAGGTGCCCTGTCTGTGATGCTGCTGAGCAGTCACCAGTGTTCAGTATTTGGTGTATGGCTCACGGTACCCAGTGTGCTGTACCGAGTACATAGCACACTGCAGCCGGTCTCCACGGCCCGGTAGAAGGTGTGCCGCAGCCGGCACAAGGCGCACGGTATGGACTGCCCGGTGCCCGGTCCCCGCTGAGCAGCAGCCGGTACCCGCATCTAGAGCGCAGCAGCCGGGGTCAGTACCCGTTGCACAACGCACCGGGTGCGCGATTCTCTATCCCCGGTGCGCCGTACCCACTGCGCGATTCTCAGCCCCCGGTGCCGGTGCCCGGTTGCCGCCCCCGCACCGCCCCCCGCACCGCCCCCGGTGCCGCCCCCCACCACCCTCGGTGTCTCCCCGCCCCGCCCCGTCCCGTGCGCTGCCGACGGAGCATGGCGGGCCCGAGCGGCGGGGCCCGGCTGCCGCTGCTGCCGCTTCTGCTGCGCCCCCGCCCGCCGCCGCCGCGCAGCAGCCCGGGACCGCCGCACAGGACCGGGGGCTCGGCGGCAGCGGCGGCGGGGCCGGCGCGGCTGAAGGGACCGGAGGAGCTACCGGGGCCGGGGCTGTTCCGTACTTTCGTCTGGCTGTTCCTGCGGGGCTACCTGCTGCACACGCACCGGCTGCAGGTGCGCCGGGGCAGCCCGGCTCGCGGGCTGCGGGGATGCGGGGGTCGGGCTGCGTGGGGGCCTGGCGACCCTGCATGGGGGCGTAGGGTGGGGGGGAGGGTTGGGAGGGGTGCGTGGGATGGAGGGGCTACCGGGGGGACTGCAGGGAGGGTGCTGTACCCGGGGGGGCTTTGCAAGGGAGGAAGTGGGTGCGGGCTGGGAGCAAGAGGAGATGGGCTCCAGGGAGGGGGTTAGCTGCCGACAAGTGACGGCAGGGAGTTGAGCGGGGGCGGCAGGGCAGGGGAGCAGAGGGCTGGGCGGTGGGGGGCACCCGGCACCGTAGGGTGATGCTGGGGCCAGCAGGCAGAGTGGGGCCAGCAGCACCGAGTGACCTCGGGAGGGTCCAGCCAGCCCAGGGCTGCCCCAGCATCTCCGAGCCGGCCAGGCAGCTGAGGGCAAAGGTTCGGGGGCATCTCACGGAGTCCTGGCATCCCCGGGCTCCCGGCTGTGATGGCTGGAGGGAGCAGCGGTTTTGGGTGCAGGTGACCAGGCAGGGTTTTGGGCAGATTATATCAAGGCAGGGGATGGGTAGGCAGAGGTATTTGTTTTCTTCTGTCAACACTTCCTCATACGTCGGATGAAGCAAGCAATGGGTTTAGCTGGCTGCAAGCCAGGTGGCATCTTCCAGCGCCCTGGAGCTCTGACCAGCCCGAGAAGTGTGCAGTAGGATCAGGCCTCCCTGGCATCTCAGAGCACCAGGCACTGCTGGTTGGAGAAGGGGTTATCATAGGACAGTGGGATTTCAGGGTGTAGTCACTGGAGCTCCCTCCTGCTCCCTCCTGCCCGTGGGACTCTGAGCACAACCTGGCTTTGCAGAAAGATGCCCACATGCTCTGGAGGTGCCTTTCCCCAGATCCAGGCAGCTCTAGCTTCTCACAGCCCAGCTCTCCAAGGCCTGCACTGTGTCAGGTCCTGGCTGCCAGCAGATGCTGGTGGGCAGGCTTCAAGCCGGAGCACAGCTGCCCCATGCCCACGAGCTGCCTGCAGTACCAGGGCGGCCATCCCTCCCCCTCCTCCTGCCACCATGCACGAGGAACGTCTCCCCGTGGTGACGAATCCAGCTGAATCCAGGCGCAGGCTGCGATGCAGACAGTCACCAAGGGAGATTGTACCACGTGCATCCCCGCAGCCACGGGGAATGGGGACCAGGGCTTCCCTGCTAAGTCCCCTGCATCCCCCCATGCTTGGCCATGCTCTGCAGGGGCTCTGGCAGTGCCTTGGTGGGGTGGAAAGTGACCTTTGGACATGGCCCTGTGCAGATCCACTTGCAAAGGGGTGCCCAGCTGCCCCCAATGGATGCACTTGGAGGTCACGGTGCTCCCTGCCAGGGAAGCAGGCATGGCACCTGTGGCTGCAGACAAGGAGAGGGGAGCTGCAGCCAACAGGACCCAGGGCAGGGCTGATGTTGGTGGACATCCCCTAGCTGGCTTGTGAGCCTGTGGCCCCAGGGCCATGCCCTGGAGATGACAGCCTGTTCTGGGAGCAGCCCGGTCATGCCCCAGCCTGGTGCTGCCCTCCCACCGCTGATCATTAACCACTCTTACTGGGTGATAAGTTCAAGGACCCACTCGGCAACTGTTGTCCCCAGGTTAAGCAGAGCTGGGGCCGTGCTGGGGACAGCAGGACTTAGTCCTGCTGGTGGTTGCTGCAATGGTCCTGCATCTCAGCACAGTCCTGTGCTTGGCAATTGTCTCTGTCCCTTCTTGGTCTTCCTTCCCCAAAAGACCCACCAGGCTGTCTCTGCATCTCTGGGGTGGGTAAAGGATGTGCCAGTCTGTGCTGGGGGGTTAGTGCCTGGTGTAGTTAGTGCTGGGAGAGGAAATGAGCCTGGAGACACCTGCCCAGGCCATCTGCAGAGCACTTCAAGGATGCTGCCATCTTGGGAGGGTCAGAGGCAGGTGCCTGAGCTCAAGTGATGCTGAGCCATCTATGGGATGGGTGCAGACAGGCACATTTAGGGCAGCGTTGGGGCAGGGAGGTTCTGACCCAGCTTGTCCCATTGACCCTGCCATGCTTTGTGCATCACAGGTGATATCCCGACGTCTTTATGGACCTATCTGGAAATCAACCTTCGGACATTATAGGAACATCAACATTGGGAGCCCAGTGGTGCTGGAGCAGCTGCTACGGCAGGAGGGCAAGTATCCCATGCGGAGCGACATGGCCCTGTGGAAGGAGCATCGGGACACCCGACGCCTGCCCTACGGACCCTTCACTGAGTGAGTCCTGCCCTGGCTGTGCTCTCTGGGGCAGGACGCATCTCCTGCCCCTTCCTTAGGTGTAGGGCCCAGGTGGCAGTTTGCATTACTCCCACTCCTGCAAGCCGTCTGTCCCCACCAAGAAGGGTGTGCCCACAGCGGGTGGAATGACCCCTGGGATGGTTCCAGCCTGGGGTGGGGAGTATTCCCACAGGGATTAGGGAACTGCTGCCAGCCACTGCCCCCTGCCCCAGCGCTGAGCTTCATCCCCATCCAGGGAAGGGGAGCGCTGGTACCGCCTGCGCCAGGTGCTCAACAAGCGGCTGCTGAAACCCTCAGAGGCGCTGCTGTACGCGGATGCCATCGGGGAGGTTGTGTCAGACCTGATGCTGCGGCTGCGGGAGGAGCGGAGCCGCAGCCCCTCGGGGGTGCTGGTGGGGGACGTGGCCAACCTGCTCTACCGCTTTGCCCTGGAAGGTAGGGGTGACCTCCTCCTCACCCCTGCCCTGTTCCACTCTTCCCATTCCCCCGGAGGTCTGGATGTTGTTTGTCCCCCGCAGGCATTTCTTATATCCTCTTTGAGACCCGCATCGGGTGCCTCAAGCAGCAGGTCCCTGCTGAGACCCAGCACTTCATTGACTCCATCAACCTCATGTTCAAGAACTCCATTTTTGCCACTGTCCTGCCCCGATGGAGCCGCAAGGTGCTGCCCTTCTGGGACCGTTACCTGGACAGCTGGGACACCATCTTCGCCTTTGGTGAGCAGTGACAATGGGGGTCCAGTGTGGTGGCACTGGAATCCCTAAGGACCCGCAAAAGCAGGACAGTCCAAAAATGTCTTTTTGGCAGCCCTCGCTCTGTCAGCTCTGGTTCCCACTCTCTTTCTCTGTAGGCAAGAGACTGATTGACCGAAAGATGGAGGAGCTGGAGGGGCAGGTGGAGCGTGGCAAGGAGGTGTCCGGCTACCTGAGCTATCTGCTGGCCAGTGGCAGACTCAGCCTGGACGAGGTCTATGGCAGTGTGGCCGAGTTGCTGCTGGCCGGTGTGGACACGGTGAGAGTCAGGAAGCTGCTGCCAGGGGATCGCTGCTGAGTTCCACGTCCAGGGGAACTCATGGGGCCATGCACCACCCTGCCCTTGCGAGCTCTAGCCTGGTTGCTGCAGGGCTGATGGCCCACAGGGCAAACCCTCAGGGACTGGTCATACAGACCCTGTCCTCTGCTCTGCTTCGTACCCTGCTCCCTGCCTCTCTCTCCCCTGTGCTTGCTGCCCCTCACCCCTGACTTTTCTGTACACCAGAGCAGGGGCTCTCTGGTGCCATACTGATGCTGTGCTTGGCACAAGGTTGCTCAGGTACTGGCCCCAATTCCTTCACTCCCCCTGGTGCTCCACTCCCCCAGACCTCCAACACGCTGTCTTGGGCTTTGTACCACCTCTCCCGGGACCCCGACATCCAGGAGACCCTGTACCAGGAGCTGAAAGCTGTTGTGCCTCCCGACCGGTTTCCTGCGGCTGAGGATATCCCCAAGTTGCCGATGCTTCGGGCCATTATCAAGGAGACTCTGAGGTACATCCCAGCCTTGTCCCTGCCCTGAGGTCCTGGTCATCAGCCCCTTCTCCAGGGGGGATGCACCAGCCAGGCAGGATGCAAGGCTGGGTTTCAGTCCCTCTGTACTGCACATATCCACCTCCCACCCTGGGGAGTTGCTGAGCCTTGTCCTGCCTGCATCTTGCTCTCTCCGGGATCTCCAGATGAGTCCTGCTCCCCCACTAACTCTCCCCATATCCCAGAGTCTACCCTGTGGTGCCCACCAACGCCAGGGTCTTCTATGAGAAGGACATTGTCATCGGAGACTACCTCTTCCCCAAGAACGTGAGTGGGGGCTGTGCTGTGGGGACCCCTACTGCACTCAGTGGGGCCAGGTGGGGTCATTAAACCCCAATTCTTGCCCTGCAGACTCTCTTTGTCCTGGCCCACTACGCGATGTCCCACGATGAGACCTACTTCCCCGAGCCTGAGCGGTTCCTGCCCCAGCGCTGGCTCCGGGGGCATGGCTCCCCTCACCACCCCTTCAGCTCCATCCCGTTCGGCTACGGGGTTCGTGCGTGTGTCGGACGCCGCATCGCTGAGCTGGAGATGCACCTGGCCCTTGCCAGGGTAAGTAGGGATCCCCCCACTTCGAGTGTCTTGCCATGAGGCGGGATAGGGGCCCCAGGGAGTCCCCAAGGCACTTCAACCCTCCTTCTCCCCACAGATGATCCAGGCATATGAGGTGCGGCCGGACCCCCGTGGCGTGGAAGTGACGTCTGTGTCCCGCATTGTCCTGGTGGCTGACAAGCCCATCAACCTGGAATTCATCGCTCGCCCAGGAGCCCCCTGACTGCACGTCCACCCCCACCCTGGGTGCCAAATGGAGACCCCCCTTACTGCCCCACAAGGAGGACAGGAAGGCAAACCCCTTCCCTGGCCAGCTTGGGCCAGGGGGCTCACAGCCCCACAGTGGGAAAGGTGGGGGGGATGAGAGATTGCCTCCAACTCACCCCTGGGGCACTAGTATACCCCTGCCCAAAATCAGCAGGAGGCTTGGGGAACTGCTGTGCTTTTGACACACTGCAGGGGCCTTGTTTCCCCACCATCCTGTGCCCAGCTGGGCTGAATCAGGAACCTGGGAGCTCTTTTGGGCTGGGGGAAAGCAGGGAGGGGGCTTGCAGCCATTCAGTGTCTCCTTCATCCTGTCCTTGTGTAGCTGCGTGTGGATCTGTGCCAGGAGCCAGGACATCTGGGTCCTCTCTGAACAGCTGACCTTGGCCTCAGAAGCTTCTTTGTGCCTCACTTATCCCCTTGCCCCCAGGGGAGGGTTCAGTGCTGGTGGCATTTGTGGTTTGCACCTTTCCCAAGGGACGGAGCCAGCCCTGGTCCTGGGAAAGCACAGCAATAACACAGCATATTCCCCATGATGTCACCACCCAGCACTGGTATTTTGTCCCCTGGCAGACCAGCCACCACAGGAGGGGTGTTTAGTTCGTGGGACTTTCCACTCTCAGCTGTTATTGCACTGAGATTCTGATATGGGGTCTTGGGAATGGCAGGGCTCGCTGCAGGCAAAGCAGGAGAAAGATCAGCTCAGAATCCCCTACCACCAAGCCAGGACCATTGCAAGGCTCACAGCTGGTAGCAGCCACAGGCAGGGGAAGCACTGCCATTTGCCCAGGGTCCTCGAGGGATGGGGTATGGGGCTTTTTTAACAGTGAACCCCTCATACTTTTCCTTCTTCTTGGACTGAGGGAAGCAGCAGGCAGAAATCTTGCTGGTACCAAAGATTCTGTCCCTCAGTGTGTCCCCAAAGGGACCTGCACACCACCACCATGATTAAGACTGCATGCCCTGTGTCCCCATCTCCTTGTTTCTACCCACATGGACAGAGGTCCCACTTTGCCAGTGCCAGACTTGCTGGCAAGCAGCCAGTACCCCTTCCCCAACCTGGTTCTCCAGAGGAGTCATGCCCAGCTTTACCCCAGAAAGGCAAGAGACAGTTCTTGGATCAGGCTGCTTTGTTACAGCAAGGCTGAACAGGCTAACAAATAAATAAATATCCCCTGCCCATCCCAAAACGTGCGCAGGGTCTCCATGCAAGTGCCCATCCTGCTGCTTGCTCTGGCACAGACTGTGCCTCTGCCAGAGAGCTCCAATCCTGTGTGAGCCTAAAATAAAAAAGCCTGTGTGTGCAGCTGAGCCTACGCTACCAGGCACCGGGCACAGACAGCGGGACTGTGTTCACTAGGAGGGAGCCACAATAGAAATGCTCAAATCCATTAGCAGGATGGCAGAGGGGTGGCCAGGTCCTCTGGGGCTATATGGGGCTCTGCCCAGCTGCAGGCATGTTGCAGCCCCTCCAGCACAGTGCCCACTGAGCATCACTGTGCTCACTGGCAGGAGGCACCCCTGGGTCCCATTTTCAGTGTTTCTGCCTCTCCAAGACTTTCTGGATCTAGCCCTGGACTCAAGACAAGCCCGAGGACTGGGGTGACCCCACAGAGAGCCTTCAGGCCCAAGCCTCCTTCTCACAGGTCACACAAGAGATCCCCGAGTCAGAAAAGACAGTGGCATTTCCCTGGTGTCTTCAGAGTGAGGATCGATTGATGCCTGTGGGGCGAGAGAGCGTGTGAGAGACCATAACCCCAAATCAGTGCTGGACTGGGTACCCTGTGACATGGCCCCTCCAATCATCCCAGTGGACACTGGGGTCTTTCCTCCATTCCTTGCTTGTATGCAAGCCCTGGGGTAGGAGGGAGGGCAGCTTGGCTGAAGGAGGACATCTCAGGGGTCCCCTGCAGCTCCTGACATAACCACCCCTGTGGGCACCAGGAATAGGGTGAGTGAAGGCACTGTGGTGGGGGAATGGGGCGAGGGGGGCAAGGACGATATCCCATGTGTGGCTAACAAACATCATTCCCAGTCCCCGTCTGTGCAAAGCAGCTGGGCACTGCTGGGGTAACTGGTAGGCACAGGCATATCCCTACCCACTGCCTGCCACCACCCCAAAAAGCATAATTACCTTTGGGAAGCAGTTGGGAACTGGAGCCAGCTCCCCCTCCTCATTTCACCCCTAAAGATGTGCCACAGTGGGTGCCAGGAACATGCCCGCCCATAGCCAGTAAGGATTCACCCGGCAATGGGTGAACAGAGCCAGCTGCAGGTGGCCAAGCAGTGTGGTTCCAGTGCCACCTGGGAGTGAACCCTGTCACTGGAACAGACAGTTTTGGGGCTGCTGCAAGTGGAGGGGGTGAGGGGCTCTGCCAACTGGGGCCCATGGTTGGCCATATTTTGCTTATGGCTAGTGGTGGGCAGCATGTCTGGGGTGTGCAAGTGGGGGTCTGTCTGCTCTGGTTCCCTTGGGAATGGCACAGGAGGTGCTCAGGTCTCAAGGGGAATTGAGGCAAGATCAAAAATAGGCTTTTGTCTTGGGGTGCATCACACCCCAAAACCCTCACTCAGCCCAAAGCCCAGGGACCTGGAAAACCTGCATTCCACATGCTGCCTGAATGGGACTCTGGCAGAGTGTCTCATGGAAGGTGCCCCCAGCCTTCCTCTCAGTCACCAGGAATCCTTGTGTACCCCTGGGACAAGCAGTATCTGGGTTCTGCTGTCCTCACCTGGGCACCCAGCCTCCTTCATCCCCCAGGACCCCTTTGGATGGGGCAGAGGCAGGTGACCCAGCAGCAGGGAGGGGACAGAGCAGTGGGGGGTGGTGCCTACCTGAAGTGGAGAGAAATTGAGGGTGCAAGTGGAGAAAGATGGAGCACCGTGGGCTAAGAGTTAAGAGCATCGATACCTGCAGGAGTGAGCACAAGGGCCTGCAGGATGTCAGAGAGGGAGACGATGCCCCGCGGGTACCGGTTTTCATCCACCAGAACCAGGCGATGGACCTGTGGGTGCAGGCAGAGCATCACGGGCAGGCTGGGCAACTGGCACTGGTGGCTGGCACAGGGCACCCCGGCCACTCACCTGTGCCTTGGCAATGCGGTCAATTATGTCTTCCATAGGTTCATGGGGGTAACAGGTGAGGACCCCCTCCAGGCACACACTGCGTTGCCGCAGTGCCTCCTTCACACTGATGTCCAGGTTGTTGTAGGTCTTCTGGGCTGCCAGGTGCTGTGACAGATGTTACCCCATTCAGCGCCCCAAGGTGTCTTTGCACCCCATTGTTCCAACACAGAAGGGACGCTGTGCCCAGGAGATGCACAGAGCAGATGTCCACTGGCATCTGCATGACACTGCACGTGGGGTGAGTTTGCATGGGCATGGACAGGTATGAGCACCCCAACAATGCATGCAAGTGGCCAAACTTGAGCCAGAGCACGCACACATGCAGGGTACTCACAATGACGTCAAACCGCGAGTACAGGCCAACCACTTGCCCTGCAAAGAGAAACAGTGCAGGGGCTGCGGAAGGAGTCCTGGGACCACCTGCCATGTTCCTCCCACACCCCAAGGGGCAGCCCAAGGGCCAGGAGAGGGGTTTTGGGTAGGTGCTGGAGCTGCTAGAGGGAGATGAGGATGTCACTTTTCCCCTCCCCAGGTACCAGCATCATTGATGACAGGCAAGGCGGAGACACGGCGATCCACAAAAATCTCCAAGGCAGTGTAGACTGGGGCAGTCTCAGGCACGACAGCCAGATCACGGAAGGTGCCAATGCACAGTTCCTGCACTGTTTTCTTCAGGAAGCGTGGTTTAGGGATGGTAGAATCCTTCAATGGAACAGGGCAGGGCTGGGCTGGCACCTGCATGTACCTTGACACCCTCGTCTGTGTCCCTACACACCAGCCATGAAGTGTGCACAAGCGGCCCCAGCACTCACAAAGATGTGGAGAAACTTGAGGATGCGCTTGTGCGTCAGGATGTGCAGAACATTGCCCGAGACAGGCTCAATGACAGGCAGGCGGTGGATTTTGTGCTTGATCAGGCAGTAGACAGCATCGAAGAGGCTGTGGGTGATGCAGACATCGTAGTGGGATCGGGCTGCATTCCAGGTGCACACACACCCCCACTCCAAGGGGTGTGCTCTCCCTCAGTGGACAGGCTCTCTCTCACCTATTGCTCGGAGAGATGTAGACTAGTGGCTTGAGGGAGCCCTGCAGGTACACCTCTGCCAAGGGAAAGAGCTGAGATGAGGTCCTCCAGCCCTCTCTTGCAGAGCCCAGAGCCCACCTCCATGTCCTGTGTGACAACATCAGCCACATGATTTTTACCTCTCCAGGTCTCAATCTTGTGCTCCTCCACCTCGTAGATCTGAACCTGAAGGCAGGGAAATGCCCTGGTCATGGTGGCTCCATGGGGGACTGAAGGCACTCTGAGACACTGCCCCCTTCCCTGGGCATCGCACCCCATCACCCAAGCACAGAGATTACATTTTGGGGGCCAAGCAGGGGAGCAACAAGTGGATGCTGGTCTGGCCCAGACTCATCCCCTGATCACTGTCTAGTGCTTATGAAGGGACCAGGAGTGGCGGGGACCCAAGCCCTCCTCACGGCACTCACCAAAGGTGAACGGTAGTAGCGGTGGAGGATGTTGATGAAGTCGGTGATGGTGAGCATCCCTGTGGAGATATGTGGGACTGGCAGCTCTGCCTGTACCTGCTCTGGCAGGCAGGGGAGAGGGCCAGGCATTGCTTCTGCCACTCACCCACAAAACTCTGTGTCTTGCTGTCCCAGAGAGGGGCTGCACGCACCCCGTTGGCCACCATTGCCAAAAAGGCTTTCTTGATCTGCTGGCAGAGTGCAGAGGGGTTCAGAGGATCCCCAAGCCTGCTTCTTCACTGTCCATCCCCACTCATCCCCCAGGTTATCACCTCCAGGGAGATATCAAAGACAACAAGCTTGCAGCTGGTGGGGATGGCATCGTAACAGCAGTGGCTCCTCAAGAAGTGCATATAGACCTCAGCATCAGGGTTCTGAAACTCTGTCTCTGGGCCCAGTCCCAGTATCTCATTTCCCAGTGTGAAGGTGACAGGTTTCCTGTATTCTTCCTCCTCCTCTTCCTCCTCCCTGGGGCATACAGCCTCTGAAAACCCTGCAGGCAAAGTCACCCCAACCCTAGCCAGTGAGCTGAGCTGCTGGATCTCAGCTGCTGTGTCTCAGCACCCCTCCTGCCTGGGGGGAGCAGGGGGTGCTCCTGACAGAGCCCCCCTGCTCCCCATTCCACAGGGACAGCACATAGCACTGCAGTTCTCCAGCCTGGGGCAAACTCCAGCTGAAGAGAGGGGTATGGGCAGGGTGGGCAGAGGACCAATGCACTTGTCACATGAGTAAGGCAGTCCCCCCTCCTACATACCTAGACTCTCCCTGCTACCCACCTTCCTCCTCAGGGCGCGAAACACCATCCAGCAGCGCCACCTGAGGGCACACAGTGAGGAGGGGTCAGCAGGAGTCTTTTCCCCATCCATGGATTCTGCCTGCACCCAGCCAGCTGCTCTGGCCCACCCAAGCCAGGCAGAGAGAACTGTCCTTTCAGGGTGGGGATGTGGGCACCCCCCACCAGCCCAGGACCCCCAAAGCCTGCAATCTCCATGGTGGCTCCAGTCCAGGACACGCAGCTTGTCCTCTTGCTCTGGGGAGACAGCAGGGGTCTCCAGTGCAGGAAAAGGCATGGATGGCAGGACCTCCTGTCTTCTCTCTCTGCTGTTGGCGTCAAGCATGTCCCACAGCAGCTCTGAGCCCATCCTCTCCCAATCCCAAGGTGTAAATTCCGTTCTCGCTTCCTCCCGTGCCGAGAGGCTCGCCAACCCCATT
This sequence comes from Cyanoderma ruficeps, assembly GCA_008694505.1. NCBI lineage: Eukaryota > Metazoa > Chordata > Aves > Passeriformes > Timaliidae > Cyanoderma > Cyanoderma ruficeps. The sequence goes on along the minus strand of VZDJ01000594.1, from coordinate 13,570,609 downwards.
GGCCCCTCCCGGGGATCCAGGTGCATCCAAGGAAATTTACATTAACAAAGCGGCAGCCCGAGGAAGAAGGCAGTCCACAGGGCCGGATGGCTGTCCCTGTTCCCCCACTCCCCAGGAGACCCTACTATAACATAGCAGCACGTGCAGAGGGAAGAGCAACCCCGGCCACAAACCCGCCTGACAGAGCCAAAGTTTACAGGCCACCCTAAAATAACGAAGGCACAGGGACAGGGACCACTCCCTAAGGAGCCTAAAGCCAAACACCGAGAAGGAAGAGACCCTGCACCACCGGCCTCAACCGTTCCCAAGGGGCTTGGCACAGCTGGGACAAGGACGTCCCTGTTCCCACAGCTGCATGTCCGTGGGAAGGGGCCCGTCAGCCGCCCACATTCTCCCACCCCAGGGGTGGCCTGTCCCCAGTCGGGGGTCTGTCGGGCCGCGCCCCCCACCCAGCCTGACGGTACCTGGGACGCGGCGGGGCCACGGAGCCGCTCCATGCTATCTGCGGGGCAGCGCTGCTATTCTGGGCCCGCGGCTGGCGTGGCCCTGGCAGATAGAGTGTCAGCGAGCAATGCCAGCCATGCCCTCACCGCCACCGCCGCGGGGGGGGACACACGGCCGACACCACCGAGCAGCGCCCGCCCGCCCCGGGCGGAGCTGGGTGGTCGCGGCCCTGGGGACAGCGCTGGTCCTGGCGACCCGAGGGAGGGGGCGATGGAGGGATGGCTGAGAGATGGAGGGAGGGACACCCTGCTCCGTGGACCCCCGTCCTCCAGGAGCGGTGCTCCGCGCCGTCGGGACGCGGTCCAGCCTGCCCGGTGCTGCCCCCGCCCCGCGCGGGTGGAGGGCACCATGTTCCCCTCTCCACGGGGATACTGGAGAACCACTGGGTCCAGCCATGGGCTGGGTGGATGCGGACTCTCTGTCCTCGACACTGCCCAGCCCTGCCTGTCCCTGCCCGGGGTCCTGCTGCAGCTCACTGTCCACAGCGACCCTGGTCCCACGGCAGGGGCAGCCCGACCTGTGGGGTAACCTCCCTCCTTGCTGCGGGTCACCCCCTCCTGCTCATCCTCTGCCCGCTCCCGGCTCCCTTCTCTATTTCTGGGAGGCTGTCGGGCTGGCCCGGGGCAGCTGCGGGTGAGGTGGCTACAGGGCCAAAGGGACAGGGCTGTCTGGCTGCAGGGGACAGCTGGATACCGGCCTGTGGTGGGGTACAAGGAGTTCCCTGGTGCTGCCTCACAGCAGGCAGGAAGAGAGACGAGGCCGGGGCCTCGGTGCTGGCTCACAGGGGGGCCCAAATCCCGCAGTGGTGCAGGGGCCCATGGGGCCAGGCCCTTACAGCTGTGCTGTGCAGAGCAGCTTGGCTCCAGCCTTGCCATCGCGGGTGCTGGCAGCAGGGAAGGGAGCAGGCATCTCCACTTTCGGAGGCTATTTTCAGGTGCTGGAGAGAAGCCGAGGAGAGATGAGATTGTCACCAAGGAGACCAGAGAAACAGGGCCCAGCGCTGGGAAATGGTGGGCGGTGAGGAGAGGGGAGGGAAGGGCTTTCTACCAGACCCAAGGCCCACACATCAGCACCTGCTCTGGGCCCCATGAACCTGCCCAAGCACCCAGCATTCACCTACCCTTCTGGAGGGACAGAACCCTGAACCAGCAAGGACCAGCTCTGGGCACCCAAGCCTTCCTACCCCTCTTGTAAGGCTGGACTGCACTGTTCCCCTTGGTTAATGAATGATGCACAGGGTAGTCTGTAAGGTACAAGGGAGACCACAAACCAAAGCAGTTATGCTGGGAGCTGCTCTTCCATGCCGGGGGTACGTTTACCTGCCATAGGGCAGCAAAAATTACCCCCAGCTCTGGGAAGGACAGGGAAAAGTGGGATGGTAGCACAAACCCTCCCTGTACCAGAGCCCAGTGAAGCATGGGAAGGGGTGAGCTTCCCACCAGACACAAAGAGGTCAGAGAAAACGAAGGCAGATGAGAACCAGAAGAGCAGTTGAATGTTAAAGTTTAATAGAAATCCTTGAGAAACAAAGGGAAAATAGAGAGCAGACCAGGAGAAGAGCACTGGCCTGCAGTCCGTGCACACATGCTGCAGGGCACACCAGTGCCAATGGCCTTGAGAAGGATGCTCCCTCCCCAGCACCCCTACTGCCCCCACAACAAACTGGAGCCACACTGGTACCTGTGGTCTCTCTTGAGCTGCAATGTGCAAACCTGAGGTCTCCTGCATGGCCTGTTGCTGGGGCAGAGCAGGATGTTGGCACAGACATTCAGAAAGGATAAAACAGGACAGTTTTACTCTCTCCCAGGCATGAGGACTGGGGATTTATCTCCAGGGGCCAGGCTGCAGCAGGGCAAGAGCAGACTCAGCTGCCAGCAACTCAGGACAAAGATACAGGCAAGCATGGGCTCAGCCTGTGCTGACTGGGGACAAGAAGGGCAGGCTCAGCCAGCTCCCACGCAGCAAACAAACCACCATGTCAGGCTTTAAGAACAGTCTAGGACGAAGGTAAGATAACCTCCACTTCCTCAGGCTTCGCCACTTGTTTTAAAAACTGAAGTCACGCAGGTCTCTTCTTTGGCCAGGAAAACATCCCTCTCTACAACAAGCCCCAAAACAAATGTGCAGTGCAAGGGGCTCCCACAGTCCTTGTTCTACAGAGTCAGCTCCTGTCTCTCTTCCTTTGAGGTAGGTTGATGTGTCCCCAGGGAGGGACGGTGGCTGCTTGGTCACATCACCAGGGCAGTGTCAGAGAGGCAGCCAGCAGGTCTCTGGTTGGCTCCACCAGTGCACTTGTTGAGAGGTAAGCTCTGAGTAGGGCTGGGCTCCAGGCATCTTGTGAGATCCTCACCAGCTGAAGGGAGGTATGTTCTGCAACAAAAAGGAGACTGTGAGCTTCTTAGGGACAGTGAGAAGGGACCAAAAGGACCATGGTGCAATAAGCATCTGCTGTATCACTATACAAAGAGTCAGAGATAGGGCTGCCAGGCTCACCTATCCCAGCTCCCATCCCAGCCAGCACCAGTGACCCCAACAGGTATCCCAATATCAGTGGGACTTCAGTGTCACAGCTTAGTCTCCCTGTCTGTATGTAAACCCAACTCCATCCTGGCCTCAGCACAGAAACAGGGATGACCTTTTTCTTACAACCAGAGACCATGGGTGTGCCTCCCCTTCACTTTGTCTCACTCAGACAAACTCAAGTCCTCCACCCCTGCGAAAAGCTGTCAGCAGCCCAGTTTTGCTCGGGGAAGCCAGGAGAATGCAAGAGACCTGGAGGCCTCACTGTTCTCTCAGCCAATGCTGCAGCTGAGAGCCTCTGCTCACCATTAACCACATCAGTGTCCACAGAAGTGATACAAGTTCCAACGTGGGGAATATCTTGTCAGCATGTTCTGACCATGACAGCTCCAACCATCACCTGATCTGGCTGTTCTGAGCTTCACTCCCATCTAAGCTGGGTGTACAGTGCTAAGGAGACATGCCCAGTTGCACAGACATCATGCCAGCCCCAGCTGTTGGCTCTCCAGAGAGCAGAGGCTTCAGAGCCTGCAAACCAACCTGCTCCTCTCCCGTTAAATAAAGCTGCCAGCTGCTTTTTGGGCTGCCAGTTTTCTACCAGGACAAAAGCCACACTATGAACACCATGAACGTCATGGCCAGTGCAAGCTCACCCCAATCCGCTCAGTTCCAGTTTGCTGAAGTCGTTTGATTGAATGCTACTCTTCTGGAGGAAGAACGACTTTGGCAATGACCACTGTGGGAGGAAAGGAAGACAACAGAATGGCTATTTAAGTCGTGGCAAAAATCCCTCAAGCCTGCTGTGCTTTGCCATAGGCTGCCCTAGAGAGTTTCAGCTAGAGCTGCCTCGCTGCTGAGCATTGTCAGTGCCACAAGACTGTTCCCAGAATAGCAAACAGAGCAATCTTTGCTCTCTGCCTAATGAATCCCTCTGCTGAAAGTGGGAGTAGAGCATCTCGAGGTCAAAAGAGTGGGTTTCTTTCAGAGCAGCATTCTGCTGTAAGCCACAGGAGTGACAGACAGAGATGACTCCCTCACAGAGAGGAACAATGGGCAGGAGAGGTGCCAAATATGTAGGGCTGTGTCCAGTGCACCCAAGGATATTCAGATGCAAAATACTTGCAGATCTGATATACTATTCATGACTTCATGTTTGTGGGAAATAGGGCAGCATGGGTTTTTCCAAACTCCTGGCAGCCTTGGCAAAGAGGGAAGAAAGCAAACAGGTAAGACAGGAGCCAGAGTAAGCAGAACAAGCAGGATCTCTACCCAGCTCTGTGCAGGTAAACAACCATCTCTGCCCACCTCACCCACAGTTATACGCACCATCTGGGCCAAATCCGTCCCTGCCCCAGTGTGGTACCCTTTGACACACCAGTTCTTCAGTAGCTCCAGACCTGGGAAATGACAGAAGACAACAAGTGAGAACGAACAGCCAGGTTCACAGAGAGTTAAGCCTTCCCAGCTCAGGGCCCGCAAATATGCTGCACTGACCACACAGAACATGCTATGCAATAACTACTTGAACACGTGCCTGAGCGCCAGCAAACACGGGGTAAACCGAGGGCGTTCACCCTTTGTACGAGCAAACATGAGCAAACATCAGTGCGTGGGCTGCTGCAGTGCTTGCCTCCCTCCCAGGGAGCCAAGACATTCCTTGCAGCAGGCTCAGCGAAACAGGGAAACTGGGGCAACACAGGATTTGCCGAATTAGACCAGATTGGCTGTCCCCCTGAGCCCAGTGCCTGCCAACAGCAGTACCTGATTTGGGCTGCACCAGTGAAAGTTTTCACCGTGCAAATGTAGAGCAGCTTTGCTGTCATCGACCCCTTTCCCAGAGAAGGGCAGCTCAGGCAACCTCCTTCTTGCAAAGCACTGATCAGCTGCAGCATCCCCGTGCATCATCTTCTCCCTACAGGGATCCATCCAGAGCTCGACACACCCTGACAGAGGGCAAGACTGGCACAGGCAGAGACCACTGCTGGTATGACTGGAAGGGACCCATCCTCTTACCCCACACAAGACATGGTGCTCCAGAGCACAAGCAAGGTCAGTTTGAAGTAGAGCCATGTGTTCAACTGCACTGAACAGGCTCCACTTCCTCCAGGGCTTCCTGCTAGCTGTCCTCACTACAGCCAAGCAACTTGCTCGTGGCCAACCCAAAATATTGAGAAATTCAGGACTACTCCCATCCTGTTTTCTCAAGAGCCTTAGGGTCATAGCAGAAGGCTAGGGTGACTTGAGAATTAAGAACCAGCAAAGCTAGTCCATTGATACTGTCCAGCTGGGATTACTGTGGGCTTCTACAAGATACCACGAGAGTCCTTGCTGTCCAAAGCCTGTTCCTTGGTGACCTTTCAGCAAACCCACGACCTTGTAAAAAAACCCCCACATGTTGGGGGCCAAGGGGTGCAGGGCAGCTCACATGCCTTGTCCTGGGTCTGTACACCAGCCTGGGCTTTGCGTCTTGCTGGCTAGGGAAAGAGGAGTGCTGCATGGAACACAGGGGAACAGGAAGGGGATTAGGGGGAGGGTGACTTCTGCTCAGAGGTAAAGAGCAACAATGGGATACAGCAAATCTGCTCGCTTGGCTTCTTTGGGGAAGCTGGAGCACTGAACCAGGACCCTTTCCTGAGCGGCAGAGTTCAGGGCAGGACTTCAGTGAGGATGATGACAGAATCTTTCTTCCAGATGATGGAAGACTATCCAGCAAAGATATTAGCAAGGCAAAGGATGACACATGCTGACAACACAGGCAGAGAAAGCTATGATGTTACCATCTCTCTGTGAAAGACTGTTACAGACCCCTTTGATACTGGCTTTAACACCAGTGAAAAGTGATAAAAGCATTTTTCCTTCTTTCTCTCCTTGATAGCCAGGTGAGGAGCACACATACAGTCATTGCAGTGGAGAACCAACCAGCTCCTCCAGAAGCCTCTCCATCTAGATCAGATATTGGATGGAAAGCCCTGAGCCACAGTCTCTTTTTATTTTGCCTAATCCTTCATGCTAGACCTCACTGGTTCTCTCTCCCAAATAGCTTATACTGCTGCTCTGATAGAGAGAACCCTGGGTGAGAAGGAATTCGTCCAGCCCAGCTATGCCTCATTAAAGGATAACGTTTTTTATGAAAATACAGAACTGTGTCCTGAAAGGATGGAAATGTTAGCTAGATTTCTAGTGTTTAGGAAAATTTTCCATTTGTACATTGACTGTATTTCATCAAATAGAAAGCTGCAGGAAACCAGGGAATAGGCCAAAATTTTCCTTCAGAGATCACTTGTCAGGAGCAAAGCCCAGCAAATCCAGCTGTTTCTCCCTCAAAAGAGAGAAGAGAAACACAGTAAGAGGCCAAAGCTAAAGGTTGAAGGCAAAATCCCAGTCTGCTTCATGCCCAGGGCACCTAGAAGTGCTGGTGCTGTGCGTACCAAAACAGTCATCACTTTTATCAAGTCAGAATAAGCTTTTTGTGATATTTGAAGCAGTCTGGGAAGGTAACACATTTCCTAGGGGTTAACATGCAGGCAGCAGCTCCCCCTGAACACGCATAGCTCAGAAGTCTCCCACGACTACTGGCAGGCAGCCTGCCTGAGTCAGGTGGCTGTGCCAGGCTTTGGAGGGCAGTTACCTTTGTGTCTATTCAAGTAGTATTTGAGCTCCCACTGGGTGACCAGGATGTTAAAGTAACGAGGCTGCTCGAAGAAGCGCAGGTACCGCATGGAGATGTGGCTGGGGAACACCCGCTCGAACTGCCCGCGCCGGGAATACTCATCCTCTGTCTCCACCAGGATGCGAACGTCATCTGGAGTCAGGATGTCCAAGACAGAAGAATAAAAATCCTGCAGACAAGAGCAACCCGAGGTCAGGGAGAAGCATCTCTCAAGCAGAGGTCTCCATGTGTCTGAGATCTTCAGGACAAAGGCCTCATGGAAATTGTGGAAGGAATCTAGGCTCAATGGTGACACCAACACTGCACAGAACTGAAGAGAACACCAATTTTGCAGCCCAGCCTCTCTTAAATACACTGCCAGGAGGCACACAAGGCCAGTGGCTCTACCAACCCAGCACGGAGTCAGCCGGCAAAGGCTGTAAGAGCTGCACAGAGACATGAGGAGGAACAGGCAGTGCTCAGACTCTAGGGACTGGTAGGTAATGTGCCCCCCAGCACATGCCTATTTTAATGTAGAGGTAAGTCAGTGAAACAGCGGCTTAAGCAAACCAAATTTATTTCTGACCAACTGTCTTGTAACCCACTGCAGCCCAATCATCTGGATGACCCCAGAGAAGAGCACAATCTGAAGAGGAAAGAGGGACAGACATGTGGGACTGGCTGGGACATGGGCCTAGCATGATGGTGGAAATAACAGAGGAGGTTGTTTTGTACCTGGTCAGGTATCTTCTGCATCAAGTAATAAGCCTTCTTCATCTTCTCTGCTCTCAAATGCTCAGACACTGGCTTGGGCTTCTCCTTCAAAGCACTGCCCAGACTGAGGACACAAGAGAGACAATAGAGCATTTAAGTGGAGAAGACAAAGTTCTGTCATGGCAGAGCTGCTCCCAGAAACTTCTGAGAAAGTAATGACACTTTCATGAAAATGACATGGAGGAGAGAACACTTTCTCCAAGGATTTTACTAATTCCGAGATCAGTGATGGATCCATGGCCTCGTGCATCAGCTCAGAACCCAGGAAGGATGTGGGCAGGGAAACTAGGAGAACTCTGCCAGCCCCTCACTAAGACATTTCAGTGTTTCTTCATCCAAAAGGTGAGCCATCACCTCACTCACACAGGATGCAAGACGGCCAAAGACACACCATGATGTGATTCACAGCAAATGAAGCCTGGTAGGATCTCACGTTTACATCCCACTTGGAACACAACTTCCTAACTGCAAGCACAGGGATGGGGGTACAAGTACTCAGTACTGGTACTGTACAAGGAAGAAGAGAACTCTTAGATTAAAAACTTCCTCTGGCAATATCCAAGTACTCTTAGGACTTGAATTCAGCCACATGCCATGGGAAGCCCTGGCCTTCTGTACTATCTGACCAGCAACCATCTATTCTGAGTGCCAATTGAACCATTTGGGGATGCCAGAATCTGGGACATACCTGTTAAAAACATTTTAACCCATCTATCAACACAGCTTTTTTTTTCTACTGCTGCAAACGTATTAGTTGTGTGCAGATCCAAACAGGGAAAGCAGAACCTTGAGTCTGTGCTGCATGGTGCTTGGGGAACATAAAGATCTACTGGAATTCTGCCCATATACAAAAAAAAAACCCCTTCACATGCTTGCTAGGGCAGGAAATACAGTTAAACAAGCTTGCTTCTGGATGCAAGAAATCTGGTAATGCATCATCTGAACCATGTTAAGGATCCACTTAATCCCTTGCAGGTCTTTCTGTGGACACCTGCCCTTCAGCACTTCCACTGGAATTGGCAAACCAGCATGTGATCAAAGCACCGCAGACAAGCTGGTGAGAGCTCCCCATCTGGAACAGGCCCATGTTCCAAGCTTCTCCACTGAAGACAGGGCACTCAGAGGGCAAGAGTCCCATCTTTTGGCATGCCCACACATCACTGCATGCTGGTGCTTAACCGAGCAAGCTGATCCTTCAATGACACATGGCCAGCAGCCATTCTGCTGCAGAGAACAGACTGGTTTCCTTCCAGCCATCAGGTTTGAAACCAGGATAAGCCCTAGCTGTGGTGAACCACAGAAGGATTAGGGGCCTGGCTGGACACACACTCAGGAATTAGCATTCTGCAAAAACCAGCCATGTTAGCTGTGAACTGTGCACACCTCCACCCATAGGCTGGCAGCATGTGACACCTGTGGTCCTGCCTAAAGAATTAATCATTCCAGCATTTGCAAATTAATAGGTCCTCCTCTTGCTCCAGGCAGCAGCATATCAGTTGTGGTAAGTCAGAGGGTTGAAGATCCAGCCCCAACAGAGCCAGCCAGTCCTCCAAGCAAACAGAGAGGCAGTGAAACTTAGCATCATATTAGTTCTGGCAGGGGGAAGGACAAGAGAGCACGACTTGACAAACTGCAGAGCAAGCACAAATTATATTGGCCTCACTTCCAACTATGGACCTACAGAGAGGGCATAAATCCTTCTGCCTTGGAAAGACTACAGGAACCAGATACTCAGGCAATGAGGCAAGTTCTTTGGACCCACAGCTGAAGCACCAGCAATTACAGACTCTTAACAGCTAGAAGCCAGCATTTGGTGGGCTCCAAGCAGCCCCCCAGATGAAATTCTTTAAGTAAAAAGCATGCTTCCTTGATGGAGAAGGGAGCTAACCTGGAGGTAGAGCCATTTCTTGTCTGTGTCCTTGAGGCCACACTGTCCATACCAGGCAGAACAAAGCCAGCAAGGTTGAGGAGGTCCCGAATCATCTGGCCCTTGATGCTCACATCCAGTGGGGAGTTGGAGTGGAGGCTGCAGAGAGGAAGCATCACAGCAGCCTGAGTGCTAGAATGGAGGTGTCAAGCCCCATGGCCCCGAGATCAATCCCTGGGTTATTACTGACCAGGAAAAAAACACCAGCCTGTCCCTCACCTCATGAAACCAGCTGTAAGACACTGACAGAAAAATCCTGACAGCAGCTTTTTGAAGAGGGGGCTTCCTATCAGAAATAGTTGATTTTTCCATCTCTCCCGAGTTTGCTAGAAATAGGCAAATCCATTCCCAGAGGCCTGTGCACTTGGCTCTGTGTACAGCTCATGCCCACCCACTCGTGCAGGCAGGAGAGGCTGTGCTCGGTTACCCTGCAGCTCCTGGCCCTGCCTGCACAACCGACACCACGCGGCCGGATGCCGGCAGGAAGCAAATGGTGCACGAGGCAGTGGAACTGCTGACTGCTTCTGCCCACGCAAAGAAATTTCTGCCATCACCCGTTCTGTACAAGACACATCCTTCCTTGGTCTCCCTTTTTTAACACACTCTTCCCTGGCTCTAGCTGGAGCATGCCCAGCAAAGCTTTCTGAACTGCAGACGAATGTTGCCTTCACAGACAGGGAGGGCTTTGATTCCTTCAGTCTGGAGAGGGAGGCTTCAAAGCCCATGGTCTTTTAACACAGGCTACAGGGGACATTGCAAGCCCAACTCTCTTTGCAGTAGAAGAAAGACCGTTATCCACTCTGCCGTGGCTCAGAATATGCTTTACCTCGGGGAAATGTTGACTTCTAAAATCCAGGGCTTGAGGTTTTCATCCAGCATGATATCAAACCCAAACAGCTCATGGCAACAATAGGGCCGGCGCACATACATCTTCACCAGGCTGTTCACGTAGGGCTCAGAACTGCAAGCCAAGAAAAACTGCATGTTTCCAACAGTAAGACAGACAGCAGAGCTCTGGCTGTTCACAGCACATGTTGACGGTTCTGGAAGCGTAATGCAGCCATGTGCTGTGGGGGCAGGTGGGCTGAGGGACCAACACAGGCCTGTGAGTTGCTGCTGCGTCACCACATACAGATCCAGCACTGCATCCTGAGCATCCTTGCTGTGTCAGGTAGCATCCACCTCTGAATATAAGATTTATCCTGCACCAGAGACCATCCTTTCAGGCTCCCAGACAAAGCAGAGGAGTGGGTGGCAAGCTGGGAAATTTGAGGTACACCACACTTTCCTGGCCTTCAGGCAGGTCAGGGAAATGTAAGGTCTATTTACCCTAGTAAACTGTAGGCTTACTGTAGCTCCTGCAGCTACTGTAGCAGGAGCCTAAGTAACAAGATGAAAGGAGGGATCTACAAAGAAATACTGAAGCCAACAGCAGTTATACCATTTCAATTAAGAGCAAAAGGGCCAGGCTGAGAAGGGACTGGACAGTCAAAGGGGCCAGGGGGCACCTCACAGACACACAGACCAAGGGGTGCCAAGACTCACGCAATGATGGTTTTGATAACGATGTCCTTAATCTTCTCCCAGATGGCCTCACTATTAACTCCCTTCTGGGTCAGGTAACTCCAGAGAGCTTTGAGTGCCCTACGAGAGAAAAAGCAAAGGAGTAGCTCTGTAGCCCCTTGCTGGTGGTGGTGAAAGCAACAGAGGGGAACCCTGACAGCATTTTCCCTGGCATGGCAATCCTCCTGACATCCTCAAACCTCTCAGTTCCTAGTTGCTGCTCTCCCCAGCCTGGCCCCTGGTCTTGAAGGCCCAAGCTACTAGGAACATGAATCTGTCATAGACTTCTCTCAGCACAGTCCCAAATTAGCTCATGAGCAAGGTAAGTCAGGCCCAGATCTTCAATTCCCTCCCCCTCCATGTCCTCAGCAAACCTCCCCTTCCTGCAGGTCTTCCCCCGCAGCACTACAAAGCAGCTCAGCATGGATCCAGCAAGACCCCAAAAATGTTTTAGCTAAAGCCACTTCACTGAGGCTTCAGGGATGAAAAAAAGTGGGTAACATCTGAAAAATGTGGGTAACAAGATGGTATGAGGAAGCATCTATGCTTTTACAGGAGTTTCCCACACCACAGTGAGTACTGCAAACCACTCTGACACTGAGCCAAGGATGCTCAGATATTTCTCAAGTGAGACCATGTGGCTAATGGCCAGGAATCCAAAGGTCACACTTCCTGCATACAAGATGGAGTGGATTACAGCCACACTTATCTCTAACATAGGAGCAGCCAGCTTTGACTTGCATGCAAGTATGGAAAACCCACACAATCCCACCCCCACGCTATTGCATCTGCTGAGAGGCAGCAGACCCTGCTAAAAGTCCCAGTGGAGGAAGAGACCACTGTGCAGCAAGTCCAGGTCTAATCTGGCCACAGAAAAACACCTTCTGCAACTCCCTTTGAAGTGCAGCAGCCCTGCCTAGGCTGAGAATTGAGAACTCTATCCTGCACTATTTTTAAAAGGGTTCAAACACCACCATGGAATCAGAGACAAGTTCCTAGGGCTTGCATCCATTCACCCATGGGACAGCAAGGAATGGGAACTCCTGCAAGACTGCAGCCCTCCTCCCAAAGGCCTAGAAATGGCACCACTGCTCCTATTCCCACCGAGTAGCACATAAATCAACAGTTCTGAACCAGGGCTGTCCCCTTCTCTGCCTCCACAGCAAAGTCAAGAGTGAAATGAGCAGAAGTTCCCATCTAGCCAATTTAAGAATCACCTGTTCAATATCTAACAAAAACCAAACAGATTCTGCTTTAACCACATCCCATTGCCCCCACAAAAGGGGAAGGGGATGAATGAGCAGAGATGAGTGCAGCGTTGGAAGCAGGGAATGGCACAGACACAGGCAGGATGAACAGCACCTACAGCTCAAGCAGCAGTGGACAGGATGGATCACAAGCCAGGGAGACCATCCAGAGTCCATTGACACTAACATATGCTAAAATCACTCTGTTCTTTCAGTTTCCCAAGTGGGTGCAGATGATATAGAAAGCAAGTTCCAAGTTTTTGGGTAAGAATACTGAAAAAAAGTCTGACTTAATGGGAATTAGAAAGAGCTACCTTGTACCCTAAAAGCAGCACCTACCATTTGTGGCCCTGACAAGCAGTCTCATCAGAGTTGGATTTGTACTCTGTGTTCTTCTTATTCACACTGTAGTTGGTCAAGTGCATGAACTTGTTGCTGAGGCTCTCCATTGAGGAGGAGTACCTGGAGGAGGCAAGAGTAACACAAGCTGTCCAAGACTGAAGTGGCTGTCCCCAGGTCCATGAGGCAGGCACAGACTTTGCTCTCACCTCAGACCACTCTCAGCCACCCACCAGTCTGGCTGCCTGCAGTTCTCTGTCCCCACAGGCCCCAAGCTAATGGAACAAAACATGAGACAGAACAGGCTGCCTTGGGACAGTGGAATGCAATTCCTCACAGCATGTCCTCAAGAAATAAAAGCCAGAAGAACTGATCAGTGAGCAGAAGAACTCATGGAACTGCAGCAGCCTGAGGCAATACAATGAAAACTGGAAGAAACATCTCAGTTTCTGGTGTGCCAGCTTCTATGCAGAATAAAGCACAGATGACGTATTTCAAGAACTGTTTTACACTGAGCTGATCTTTCATTGGGAAGGCTGGATGTAGGCAGCATCCTCTCACATTCCCTTTCAACAGTCACCCGCAGCGACCCCATGTGTTTCCACACTGCTTCTTAAGCCAGCAAGATACAGCTTTAAACATCACCCTTGTAAGAGATGACTCCCTCCTGCCCCAGCCAAGGCAGGTTCCACAGCCACAGATGCCTGGGCACCAAGGCAGCCCCCAGAACCACTCTCCTGCACAACCTACTTGCAGCTGGCAAAGCGAACCAATCCATCCTTGAACAGGTAGACCCTGAGAGGATCGTAGCAAGTGACGTAAACATAGATCCTCAGGTCAAACTTCTTCCCGCCAATGAGGTAGGGTTTGTGCAGATACCTGCAGAGGGAAGTAAGCACATAAGGGTTATGATTTTCATATGCAGGAACATCTCTAACCGCCAATTCAGAAGCCTTGGCAAAACAAGGGATCAATGCAGAAGCCTTTTTGCACAGCATTTCCATGTTAATCACATCCAGACAAAATGAGAGAAAGAGTGGCTCTCCCATTCACACATAAGCAGTGCTCTTTCTGCTCAGTTCCATTTTGAAGAGATTTTCCCCAGTTTTAAGGCACAGTAGCTTTTCCACACCCACAATGCTGATCACAATATTCAGGAACATCTAAGACATGCAGTACACCACAGATGGTTTTGTACAGCGAGCAGAAACAGTTGGGTATTTTAATCCAAAGCATTTGATTATTCATCCTACAAGTTCATGATTTTCCATAGAAAAGATTATCTCATTGCATGGAACGTAGACAGGGAAAACTAACAAGCAAACACAACAGTTCCCCGTCTGCCAAACACTGCAGTTTTCCTGCCCTCACAAGAATCTTTCTAGAAAGCAACCTCAAATCAAGATGCACTCTTCCACTTTTCTGCAGAAAGGGAAGGAGATTGAGAACTCTGTTATTTCAAGAAAATCCTTTGACTAACATCTATACACACTGAGGCTTTTACTGAACCATTCTAACTTGGATAAGAACAAATCTTTGACAACTGCCACCTCTTCCGTGGGACGTCTCCTCCCACTGTGCTTGTGTGAACGAGGTAAGGTTTGTTTGTCTCCAAACATGCCAAATCCCAGAGCACAGAGCAGTGGGCGCCAGATCACAGCAGACTCGAAGCTGTCCACCTGCCAGACAGAAGCTCCAGAAAGCCCATGAAATCAAGTTGTGTCTGAGACCTCAAATATCTACACAGAGACAGCAGCACTCCAGTAAGCTCAGCTGTAGCTGACGGAGCCAAACTTCCAGCAGCAGGACAACCAGGCAGTCTCCTGGTTCCAGAGAAGTCTCCAGATGCAAATCAGGTACTTCTGCTTTGCCAGACAGTGGCAGGGGCCCTGAATTGGCCAGAGATACAAGACACTAAGAGGCCCCAGGCTGTGTGTCAGCCTTGGTTTTATATTCACTCACCTCTGTACTAGCAGTGGTCTCCTTTTGGGGAGCTGGCTCCATTTGTGGATGACCTGAATACCAATGCCTCTTGCTGATGCTGGCTGCAAAACACAAACAAGAAAGGATCAGATCTTCTCCCTGCAGCTACAAAAGGACAGAGGATTGAGTTCTGCTTTACACCTACTGGTTTCACAATCCATTTCTGTCGGCTAGCTCCTTCCTCCCATGCTTTCCTGAGTAATTTGATGTCCTGGGGCAGGATGAAGGATTGAGGGAAGAAATTAAACTCCTTTTTCCCACAGCGAGCCTGCATCTTCAACAGGTTGCGCCACAGACGGTCCTTTCTTCCAATTTGAAAGGAACCAGGGAAGTGGTTTAGCTGGAAAGGAACACAGATGCTATGAGATCTCTCTGCTTCTCCATCTCCTTGCCCACCCCTTCCTGCTCCCTTGGCAGAGGATACATCCTTTCTGAATACAGTGCAGGGTGACAGTCTTTGCTCCCCTCTCAAGATTTCACCCCAACTGATTCCACCTACTCCTGAAGCTTTGCAGGGGACAAACCGCATAGTTTAGAGCATCACAGCTCTTCAGCAAAGGCATGTACTTGTGTAGATACCAAAGCTTTGGTCCCTCACAGGTTCTCAAACCATGAGCCACACCTGACTGCTCTGTGATCAGAGTATAAGGCACATGCCCTTCACTGCACTGGCAGCGAGGGCACTGTCCCTGCCCCTCAGTTCTGCCAGAAGGACTGCTTTTTAAGCAGCAATGACTGAATTTAGAGAAGCTCATAAATAAGCACAATTTGGCTACAGCCTCAGTCTGTACAAGAGCCACCTCAGAGATGTTCATCTAGCTATGCCTGTCTCTTGGACTCCTCTCCCAGTTCTGGGACACCGGAGGGACCGTTTGCACAGCAAACACCTGGCCTTGAGGGAAGGGGCACCCAAATTGCTTCCAACACACTCTCCAAGCATGTGAAGGAGGTCAGCCAAAAACAGCCCCTACCTTTTGGTGCTCCCTGATGGCTTTGAAGCCAGGGGATTTCATGTGGTGGCCCCAGCAACCCAGCCAGTCATTGCTTTCTGCAGGAAGAACAGAAAAGTCCATGACCAAGTACCCTGCCACCCCTCTCAACCCACAGCACCCCATCTCCTTGGGCTAGCAGAAGCGTGTCAGGGATGATGCACAGCTATAGCACAAAGCAGTCATACTCTCTACTGCAAAACTGCCAAGCATGGGCTGTGAGTGGCTAACCAAGCTAACTAAGTGGGTTATATCCTTGCAAATATGACCAGTTGCAAGGCTGAAGAGGCACAGGGTCAAAGGAATGCCTTTAATTCCCCAGCATCCTGACTTCTCTGCATTGCAGCTGGCAAATGAAGCAGTTGGCTAAGAATGCTGTGCTCCTGAGGGACATGTAGGATGCCAAAACTTCTTAGGACTCCCTCTGCCCTCCATGTCTCATTATATTCCCAAAATAGTCTGTGTAGAGATCTCCTAATACATGCAGGAGTCCCATAAATACTTCCAGGAGATTGCATTCCAGAGTATGAATCGTAGCTGCAAATGCTCAGCGCTTCTCCTACACATCTCTTCTGTGACAAGTTTCCCAACCCTGAGAACTCTGGCTATGGTCAGAGAAGATGCCTTCCTTCTCAGTACATGGGGACAACAAGCAGCAGCGCTGGGCCTGGAACTACACGAGGGCCAGCCTCCTCAGAGTGGCAAGCCAGAGCAAACCTGCCTTACATCTGCCTCATTTCCTTACAGCCCAGGAGCAAGTCCCTGTGGTCTATGCCAGTAACAATCCAAGAAGCAGATCAGACCCACAGATCTTGGATACTGCAGGTCAGACAGGCAACAGAACCCAGCATCCTGCAGTGCCAAGGCTGTATTGCTTCCACTCTGCTCTTTGCAGGGATTCTGCCTTCTTGTGTCCCTGGGCTGGAGGTAAAGGAAGAACACAATGTTACCTCCCCCAACTTACTTTTGCTAACTCTGAAGTGGGACCTGTCAATAGTTTGCTTCACTATGTTAGGTGTGACTCTGCACATTTTCCATCGCAGCAGCTTCCTCTGCTCCCAAGGCAGCTTTTCCACTAGGAAGGCAAAAAATTAAAGACTGAAGGAAAACAAACACAATACTTGGAGTTACTACAGCTGCAAAATTCTTATGGATTGCTGCATAGGCACCAGGCCTGTAAACGGGGGTGCACAGCTGTCGTTGCAGAACCGTCATGGAGCAGAAGACTCCACAGCTGGGGGAGATCCAGGACACTGGAACATTTAGTGGCAGCCTGAGTCATGCTCCAGACAATGGAAGCAACAGTTTACTGCAGCCATTTGGATCTCACAGCAGTGCTGGGTCTCATCATGGGAAGGGTTAAGGGCAGCCACTGCCAGCCAACTCCAGGTTGTGTGCTAGTACCCCTTGCTCCCTAAAAATGGGCTGGCCACTCTTACCCTGTGCAACAACAGACCTTGGCTCACCTGTCTCATCCCGAGTACTGAAGTAGATAGTTGGAGGCACATTAGGGAATAAACTGCAGACAAGAGCTGGTTTGAGCACTTTATCTTGAGCCTCAGCAGGCTGGGCCAGGCACCCAATGCAATTCCTAAGAAAGATGAAAGAGTAGGCAGCTGGCTAAAAGTGAAAAGTAATGAAGGAAGAGGGAATCTGGAAGGAGACTCAATCTGGGTATCAAGAATTTGCACCATCATTGCAATGTGGTGCAAGCAATGGGCATTAAGGTCAGTAACTCAGTCTGCAGTAATGAGGGGGTGAGTCTGCAATGAACGCACATGCCAAGTAACCACTGTGGGGTTTGTGATTTTCTGGGGCAAGGAGTGGAGTTTTTTACATGACAAACCCTATAACCTTGTCCAAGGGAGCAAGGGGTGGAGACTGTAATACATGTGATTTAACCGCTGCAACCCTTGTGGTTTTGCTGTGTTACAGTTTTACCCACTGTATGTACACCTCACCACAGCAAGCCCCAATACTCGGAAGGAGGAACAGAATTTGGAATGTTTCTATTAAGGTCATGATGAAGCAAAAAGTAGGGCTTGCAATGAACGTATATTCAAGTATATGCCACTGCAGCCAGTGGAAGAAGCCACATCAGAGCAATCCAGTAAGGAACAAAGAGTAGCAAAAGAAAAGGAACTACAATACACTATCGCCAATCTCTTAGGCCACCCCTTCCCTCACTGAAGGGACTGAGTGTAGCTTGTTGCAGAAGCCTTGCTTGTCTCCCAGATTAGTGATGATGTGATGGGAAGCAGCAAGTTGTCAGGCAGACAGCAAAGCCTGAGCTTTGGGTGAAGAACCTTTTTCTAATATCCACCCTAAACATCCCCTGACAGAACTTCAGGCCATTCCCCTGGGTCCTGGGACAAGTCTAGAAAAATACACCAAGTTTAGTGCACTGTTTACAGCTACTAACCTGGATCCAGAAGTCACAGAGCCACTGGATGACACATCAGCATCAGAGGAATCATCTGAGTCACCTGCAGGAGGGAACAAACTCAAGTTTCATCTCCGTGAGGAATGAATGCACACAGTGAGGAAGGGAAGAGAAGAAACAAATGCACCAGGGGACGGAACCTTCCAGCTGCCCCAAATCCTTGGATCCTGGCTTTTTCCCACCAACTGGGGTCGTAAAAACAGGGAAGGGAGCAGAGCTGACAGCCCTGCACAGAGAGGAGATGGGTAAGCTCTGGAGGACCCTAGTGAGCCCTAGCTTGCTCCCAGAAGGAACCCATGCAGTTCCTCCTTGCAGTTACATCACTTTTGTGTTCAGTACATCCTGAAATGACAGCATGACAGTAAGACAGGAGGGCAGCTATGCTCACCCCCAGCTCCCAGATAGCTCCTGCTCTCCCCACACTGAGGCATGGAGCACAGCCCTCCCTGGGGAACCAGCACTCACTGTCCTCATACTCCTCTTGACTGCAGCTCTCATCCAGGCCATCAGGAAGTTCTTCCTCTGCTTCATCCTGGGGATGGCTCGGCTCCAGCAGTGACTTCTCAGCAGCAGTACTGGGACAAAGGACATCACATAAAAAGGAACGGCACATGCTTTCCGGGGCCAAAAACCCAAAAGCCCATGAGGCAGCATGAGATAATGTGGGCAGGGGAATGAGGGCACTGCCCTCCCCAGTGCTGATGGACAAGCACTCATCCCAAGCTAGCAATGGAGAGGCCCCAGACCACGCTGAGAAGAAACATGTTCCAGAGCAGCTAGAAAGAAGAGGAACAAGCACACCCTCACTCAGCAGGAGAGCAGGAGCTCCATGTCCTCATACCTTCTCTATTCTGTACCAGCTCTGTGTTCTTTTATGAAGCCATGCCTCCGACTAGGAAGGCGTGGCTCAACAGCAGGCTTCATTCAAGGTATGTGCAAATCCTACCACTACAGGCAAGGCCCCCAGCTGAGGAGAAAAAACTAGAAATGCTGCACAGTAACTCCCTGCTGTGGTTGAAGGAGGTGGAACAGCTTGGAGCCATCCCAAGTGCTTGCGTGGAGCTGGGGGTTGCAAGAAGGTGCCCCACCCACTAGGATGCTGCAGCTGGGTTTTGCTCATGGACACAGCCCACGGTTATCCTTATGGCCATCTCGTACTGCCCATAGTGTGTCCTCTCCCAACACACACAGATGCAGCGGCCACCCTGGCACATCCTGTCATAGCCTCCCTCCTCCTCCTGCCCCTACTTACTTAAGCTTTCCTGGGACCACAACCTGGGCCTGTTTCTCCTCTTTCTCCAGCTGGATGGTGGACACCTGTGCTGCCACTTCAGAGATGGCAGCGAAGTGCGGAGGCTGTGCTCCCGCCAGGCGGTCCCCGGCACACAGAGGGCTCAGCGTGGCCGCGGGACGGCAGCCGGGGCTGCAGTCGGGAGTGCCGGCACACAAGGCTGAGGGAGGGACACCGATCTGCTGAGTGCGGCCAGCGACATCACAGGTGCCTGTAAGGCTCGAGTTACTGGTAAGGCGATGGCTGCCCAGCTCCACGTTCCGGGGAGCAATGGTTTCTTTCCGGGCGATCTGCACTCCAGCATGCTGCCCCCTCCTGCTGTTCTGATTGGACAGGCTGCCCACATTCCCAAGGCCAGAACTTTCAACTTGGCACCCAAAGCCTCTGTGTGTGGCAGCCTGACTAGGGAGCTGCTGCAAAGCCTTAAAGAGGCTCCTCTCGTGATCCTTCTCTTTTGAGCTGTGAAGTCGCCCCTTAGCGCTCCCCAACCAGCACTGGTCCTTCCTGAGGATCGCACTGCCTGGCACAGGGGTAAGGGAGGGGACTGTGTTTTGCTCTGACACAATGTTGCTGTTCGTCACTGCTCTGTTGATCAGGCTGCTAGGGAAGCTGTCTCTAGGGGCCCTGGAGTGGGACCATGAAGCAGCAGGAAAACTCCAGGTGTTTTCCACCTTTTTCATCTTCAGTGACTGCAGAAAAGGCACTTTAGCACTGCTTGGCCATAGAAAGGAGTTGTTATTGAGCACTGATCTACAGAAGCTGGCAGCCTGCTGACCTGAGCTGAGGGCAGAGCCTTTGACCCCAGTTCCAGAGCGCTCCTCTGCCAGCAGGCAGGGCTCCATCAGCACGGAAGACATCACCCTTCTCGTGACAGAGCCAGTGTCTGGAGGGCTTTGGAGGCTGTCTTCAGTGGGCTGTGCATGGTGTAGTGATGGTGAGCACAAGAAGCAGGATTGCTGCAGAGGGATCCCTGAGGGCAGCAGGATGCGATCCTGGAAAGCACTCACATATCTCTTCTCTAAATTCCAGACGGGTTTCGCCTGCTGCTGAGCGAGGCGCCAGGCCCAGCAGGCCTGAGGTCTTTCTGCCGGAAGGGTACCTGACTCCAGCCCAATGCTCTTCTGCTGCTTGGGGCCCAGATTAGCATGGTCTGGTCCTGCAGACGCCATGTAGAGCCATAGCATGTGAGCCACAAGGGCATCAGTCACCTACAGCAGCATCTTTGCTGGCCTGAAACAAAAGGATAGCATGAAAGACACTGTTGCCCTGTCAGGGCGCAGCACCCAGCCCAATGCCACATGAGGAAAGCAGAGTGAGCTGCTTTTCCTGCAGGATGAAAATCACATCTCCCATTTACTAAGCTCACCAAGAGTCTCCTGAGACCAAGTCAAAGCACGGCTGGCATCTCACATGAAATCAGAGGATGCAAAGGACAATGTAAAGAGAGCCATCTGCAGGAAAGCCTGTACCCTGCAAACACACAGGGGTGTCTGACTACCAGCCAGGGCCATGGAGTAGCAGCCCAAGCACAGTCACCCTGACTGCAACAAGAGGGTGCCTTGCCTGGGACCCACAGGGTAGCAGCTGGAGCTCACTCCTACAAGTCTGTGTCTCCAAAATCACCCTCCTGACTCTGCCACAAGCCCCAAAACATCTGCTTTATTTTTTCTCCCTATTCCTTAAAGCTTCAGCTCACAATGTTGCACAACTAGGTGAGAACCTCAGCCCTTGCTTTTAAAAGGAACATGCTTCTCACTCTTGTAGAAAAGCTCAGTATGGGCTAAAGGCTTCCTATAAAGCTCAGGACTGAGAAGGCAGCAAGAAGGAAATGCAGGGCTGCTCTAACATCAACACCTCTGTTTCCAGCAGAGACTGGCAGTACTGTGCATGTAACATTTCTCCCCACTACAGTCCTACAGAAAAGTCTCCTGCAAGGAGCAAACTGGCAGACCACAGAGCAGCAGATATAAGTGTCCTGAATCTTCCTGGAATGAACTATTGCACCATACCTGCAACATCCTCTTGCCTGAGGAGAAAGGAAAAGAGAAAACAAACCACCAGCCAGTTATTGTTTCAACACACGCCTGGAGGGCCCCTGGATACAGCTGCGATAGGAATTTGTATTCCAAGCAGGCTGGCTGGTTCCTCTACCTTCCAGCTCTCACATGCTTGCATGTTTTAAAAAAAAAGTATAACAAGGAAGATAAGCAGTGCATCAACCATCACATTCTTCCTGTTCTTGCCATACATACACACTCCTTTCTCACCTGAAAGACAAGCCCCAGATGCAGCAGTTAAAGTGTAGCTTGGGGACCCTGAGGCTGCTCTGCAGCACCATCACAGCAGCTCACACCACCACAGGGCTGGGTCAGACAGACCTACACCTGCCAGACCTCAACCTGTGACTCAGCTCCAGCACATACCAGGTCAGCAGCATCTCAGCCAGAGGGAGCAGGAGATGGAACATCCCATGTAGGATCCCATAGGAGTTGCATATTCTCAAGGAGAGCTGCTACCCTACCAAGCTCTCTAAGGAAGTATGGAAGGTGGCAAGTCCATTCCAGGCCATAGGGCTGCATTGCTTGTTAGCACTTGTACAGTCAAGCTGAGAACTCCTGATGAGGACAAGGTGCCTGCATCCCAGTGGGAGCTGCAGCCCAGAGGGGCTCCAATCCCCAGGGAAGAGAATCCCACAACTGAGATGTACAACACTATTCCATTGCTACCCAATCTGCCCCCAGCAGCAAGCCTGGCTGTGTTGTGACATTCACAGCGATTAGCACAGAGTGAAGAAGCTGTGGCTTAGATGCCGCCACCTGCCCAGCTCAAATTTCCACCAGTAAACAAGGGAGCAGAGCTTGGCTTCCACACACTGCCCCCTCAGATGCACCCAGCTCACAAGTGCACTCGGACCACAAAGTGACCCCAGCACATCAGTGAGCATAGGTGTTAAAGAGCAAATTAAAATCCGAGGAGAATGAAAGTGTTCCTGCCTAGAGGGTCTATCACTGTGGCATCACCACGTGTGCTGCCAGTTTGGCCATTGCCTGCACCCTCACCCGGCTGTGAATGACCTTGTAAAACCAGCCCGAAGTGAAAGCCATCTGTACCTCATCCCCACCCGGCTTTACAGCTATCAGTGGATCATCCTGCTGTAAAAATAAAAGTGATGAGGCCTAATGAAGCTGTAACAAGGGCCGTGAATCTTACAGTCAGCTTATACACAGGTGTGAAAATGCCAGCAGAAGCCCTGTATGACCCTGATCTGACGTAAGTGACAACGGTAGCACAGATGTGACTGACACAGACACAGGGGTGGAGGTCTGGCCGTGGCACAGCCTTAGCTAACACTGCCTGGAGCCCAGCCCCACAGTAGCAGACAAAAATGTGCTGAGATTGCCCCTCTCCCGAGCAGTTTCATCATGGAGTTGCAGAAGTGTCTGGACCAGCACAGGGGAAGGGTGTGCAGGAAGCAGCAGCTGCATAAGAAAGCTGTAGGGCCTTTAGTACAGCTTGTACGTAAGGCCTAGGTTGGCCAACTGCTAGCCACCACCACTACTTCCCCGTGGAGACACAGGAGCTCAGAGATAGGGGTAGGACTGGCAGGAAGGATGAAAGGAAGACACCCCCAAAGGGGGCAGGTCAGGATGCATCCAGACTGGTAGCACCAGTCCATGCTGCCTGTCCATCCCCCCCACTCACATCTCCTGCAGGCCAGCACAGCCAACTCTAATGTCCACCTGAAAACTGTCTCCCATCCTTACTGCAAGGACAGCTTGACAAAGCAGCTGTTGAGCATCCAGGAAACCTGATGGAGATGGAGAGGCACCTTCACATGCCAGGCTGTGGTCATAACAGCAGCTGCCACAACTCTGTAGCTCTGGGTAAGAACAATGTCACCTGCCCCAGGTAACCAGCAGGGAAGTTTTCCCTTTATGTTTAATTCAGTTGGAGTTTTGGGATGGATGAAGGTCATAGCTTGATGCAATCCCTAGTTCTGCCAACACAACTCTACAACAACGAAGGAGCTGGAGTCTGTTCTGCATCTCACAATGGCAATAAAACTACATTCCTGAAATTTTATTGTAGAAACATGAGCAAGGAAAGGTCCTGGGTGAACTGGCCAGGCTGGAATTCAAGCTCAACCAAGTAATTAATGGATTTTGGCTTGGACTTATTGACACAGAATACAGAGACCAAAGCTGCCACTGTTGGAGTGACTGTACAGCTGCACTTGCTTACCATTATTCTGCCAGCACCTTTTATTACCACACAGCTTGCCCGCAAGTGTTGGGATGTCAGCTGGAGCACTGCCACAGCCTGTACAAATGTCACTCACAAGAGCACAGGGCCAACACACGCCCCAGCCTCTGTGTGCCCCAGTATGCATCAGTCAAAATCCTTTCTTCCAGCCTGAGCCCCACTGCAGCATGTGCTCCTCTAATGAGAGTGTGGCAGCTCCTCACAGTCCTTTTCCAAACAGGAAAGGACAAGACCTTAAGAGCCTGGGTGTGCACATTATCCCACTGTTGGAGGAGTTTGGCTGTGGAGATTATTTTAAGTGCAGTTCGGTGACACGCTTAAAATAACACGAGCTTGTAAATGTATGCACTGCAAGCTGACCCGATAATGTGTTGTCAGCCACACACAGCCTAAAGTCACAAAGAGGAGAGATTAGACAACTGCAATTGCTATTGTTTTCTATGTCCTTGCAGGGTGCATATTCTGTTCTGTTTTTTATGATTAAAAGGATAACATCTTTTTCTAAATGAGACCTGAGTTCATACCAAGTTCCTCATTCGCAGCTCTGGGACTTTTGATCGAGGCTTGAACAAGCAACTTAACAACAATGCAAAACAAACAGGTTTTAAAACCAATATACATTTCAAATTAAGAGTTTGTATTCCTTCAAAAAATCTAGAACTTTGAATCAGCAACAATGATCTGAAACCGAGTGTCTAAAACTGCTCCAACAGCTGGTAGCTAGGTATAAACCTGTTTGCAACAGCATGGAAACAGCCCTCCCTCCCCTACATCAGCTCCAAGAAGCAAGTGGCCTCAAGGGCAGTCACACACCAAGCCAAAGCACCTGAGGCCACCAGCAAGTTCAAGCTGAAGAGCAGAGGGTGTTGCTGGCCACAATTTGCCTACAAGGACAACACAGCCCAGAGGCAGCCTGACCACCGCAGAAATGCTGTTGGGTGCAAAAGCCTGGTCTGCTGCTTTGCCACACAGTTAAGCATCCCTGTCCCCTCTCAGCTTCAGTATCATCCTTGCAGAAACACATTTTGTGTGCAAATCCAGAGGATGACAACCTCTGGATCATCAAGACAACCAAGACATCAACCTCAAGACATCAAGTTTTTGCTTGGCCCCTCAGGTTAAAAAAAAACCAACAAAACAACAACCCAAAACAAAAAACAAACAAATAAAAACTCAACAACAAAAAACAGCCAACCAACCAAAACCAAAACAAAAACAGAAAAAAAACCCCAACAAAACAAAACAACAAAACCCAGTGAGAAATCAACCTCTGTGAGGATGCATCAGCAAATTCCACCTACATGCCAGGATTACATTTGTGCCAGGGCTGGTCATTTCCATTCATCAGCTGTGGTGCTGAACTCCACTCCACACTGAACAGAGGAAGTATGAGGAGTGTATGGCTGCCCAGAATGACCCTTCACCTAAGCAGAGCACTGCTCTGCAAAAGAAACAGAATACCTCATGTGTGTGCTCCTGTTCCCAAGGTGAAGGCAGACCTCAGGGACAGCAGGATGCCGGACCAAGCCATGGGAGAGCTGGAATCCAACTACCACGTCACCCTGCGCTGCAGCAAATGCCTCCCCCCATGCACACACAGGGTGGGCTGGGTACTGAAGGCTCATGTGTTTGACTTGACAAGGGACCTTCCCACCACTCTAAGGGCATTGAAGCACAGCTGCCAGACGAGGTGAGGAACTCTGGCACAGTAGGCAGAAAATCGAGTGCGGTAGCTTGAGTGCACCAGGGACACCTAAAATGAAGGGCTGGCTCAGTGCTCGCCCCGGCAGAGCTGCACTGGCTGTAACCAGACAGTGCAGGGGCCACAGCAAAGGGCAGAGCATGGAGTCCCTATCGCTATCAAAGGATATCAACTTTTCTCCCTGGCAGACTCCCCAGGGCCTGAAGCAGACACAGTGTACAGTAACAGCGGATAATGCAGCTCTGTTTCCCCAGCAGTGAAGCTGGCAAGTCCCTGCCCTTGCTGCCACACGATTTGTGTTTCTTCATCACATGGGCAACAGAAGCAGTTGTACTGCAGCATAAACAAGAGTAGAGAAACAAGTCTGGGTTAAAAGCAACAAGCTAAACCATGAGGCATTTAACAGCCTTTCACCAAGGAGGACTACAGCCCATTCCTGAAGATCCAAACTGAAGGGACAGCATTTTCAATTGAGCTTCATGATGGGAAAAAAGGCACAGGTGAATTACATGGCGAGACCTGGAAAGAGTTTCGCCACTAGTGTAGGATCTGAGGGCAGTCAGCACAACTCCATCTGGTCTTAGGCAGACTGGCCTTTAGTAGAAAAATAAAAGTAGAGGATTTGGAGTGAATGAAACAAGTATAAAATATGGACACATAGCAAGGAGACATGAACTACCCAAATAGTTCAAAACACATAATTTCTTAGTCCATCTTCTGTTCTTGATATTTTTTACTGCAACATATCTGCAATCACAAGAAAAGGTCCCCAGATTTGTCCTTCAGTATGTGCTGAGGACTCTTCCATGTCCTGGCAGGGCTGGGAAAAATTCTTCTGAAGGCACTGCAAAGCCCTCACTCCATACAGCAATCTCTCAGGACTCAGGAGTGGAGAAGAAACAGAGACTCAAGGTGAGAAGCTGCCAAATACTCCCAGACTTGATGCACGGCAGGAACCTGGGAAATGTCAAGGAGTGGCACCCAGCCAAGCTGGTACAGCAGCCAAAGCCCCCAACCTGTGTCAGTATCTGACATCTCCACGCAGGCGCTGTTATGTGGGGATGGTGACATTTGTCCCCTCAGCTCCTCCTTGAAATGTGATCCCTGCTGTGCTGAGAAGGACCCCTCGACTGAGGTGTGGGAAGGAGCAATTGTTATCAATGAACTTTACCTAACACAAAACAACTGTAGCAAGAGAGCAACAAAAGGACAGACACATGCTACTATCTGCTGGCTACAAACAGTAAGAATTGTGGAAATATTCTTCTACAAAACTATAATAACACCAACAGTCCACCATAAATTCCCCCAAACTACCCAGGAGTCACTAGATGTCATCTGTCCATTTGGTGAGAAGAACACCACAATAAGAAAGACATGCCTCAGGGAGTCATGTAGGCAGAGTTTTGATGTGGAGCTGTGGGGTTAAACTCTGCCTCCCATGAGAAATCCACAGCCCAGCTGCACAACAGGAAGACAGGAGGCTGGCACAGTGGCACAGGGCTTCCCCTCGTCTTCGCTCCCTGCCCAAGGGAGGCATTGAGGAAATACTCCAGGCTTGTCTCAACTCAGCTCTGCCTTTCAGACTCAAAGGCTCCTTTCTACAACGCAAGAGCAGCCAAGCCAAGACCCCAATGAAAGGATGGACAACTAAGATGTCCCAGCATCCCACCTGGGCCTGGTCAATCCCAGCTCCATCCTAATACTCCAAGTACCGTTGCAGAAGCTCCCTGGGGCCGTGGATAGATAGCTGGGGAGCCAGCCCTTCCTCCCTGCCGCTCGCCCAGGGAACGTGCTGTGTCTCATTTCTCGAAGTGAAAGCCTTTGAAGCCAAAGGTGCTACCAGGATGCTCTATCCTGGCGCCGGAGCGCCGCCCAGGCCGCCAACCCCAGCATGTCCCGGCACAGAGCGCTCCCGAACCGCCGCCCCAGCCCCACGGGGTCACAGGGCAAGACCATGGCGAGCCCCGCGAGGAGGCCCGGGGTGGAGCGAGGTGTCTTTTCGGGGCACGGCTATGGGGCGGAGGGGCCGGGGAGGCAGCGGGGGGGACCACGGGCCCTACGCCCCAGTGGGAGAAGTCTGAGAGTGTAACCCGGGGAGACACACGGGGAGCAAAGCCCCGCTCCAGAGGGCGGCAACGCTGCCATACTCACCGCCCGCCCGGGCCCACCGGACCCGCCGCCGCCGTTACCATGGGGAGCCGGTGGGCCCACGTGACTACAGCTCCCGGCAGCCACCGCGTCGCGGGGTGTACTGCCTCCTGGCGGCGCGGCGGAGCCTGGCGGCGCAGCGCAGCCCCGGGGCGCGGGCACGGCTCCCGGAGCCGTAGGGAAACACATGGTTACAGAAAGAACGGGCCGGCTTCTCACGGGGGGCACTCGGGTAAAGACGGCCGGGTAGAGTCCCCCTCAGGAGGACAACGCGGGTTGCAAGGAAGGTGGGGCTGGAGCCTGAGGAGGGCGAAGGAAGAGCCGGTGGCGTCCCGGGATGCCCGGGCGTCACGGCTCAGCGCCGGTATGCGGCGACAGCTGGCTGGGCTCCGGGCGGCCGGGCAGAGCTGCCAGGCGGCGGAGGAGAAGCTCGCAGTGCCGGGCAGAAGGCGACCGGGAATTGAAACCGGCCAGTGCGCCCAGCCTCTCGGTGGCTTTGAGGGACAGCAGGACCTGCACAGCCAAGAGAGGGACAGGAGTCACCCACCAGCTTGACCCTTGTCCCCACAACTCCATCTGGTCCCCCAAAGGAGCCGAGGTCCCCGTGCAGCACCTGCTGGATCTCAGGGTACTGGCTGAGGGCTCGCAGTGCCTCGAGGGCTCCCTCCCGCACAGTCCTCCGAGGGTCCTGGCAGGTGACTTGCAGCAGGAGGTCGGGGGCCTTGTTCTGGATCAGCAAATCCCTCAGCTCCGCCCCGCGCTGGCCCAGGTTGCTCAGGGCCAGGGCCGCGTTGCAGCACGTTTTGGCCTGCGTGTCGCTCAGCAGCCGGGTCAGCGTGGGCACGGCCCTGCCCAGCGTCCCCGCGGGGCAAGATGCGTGGCAGGCAGCGTTGCCCACCGCAAAAGTGGCTGCCCTGTGCACGCAGCTGTCCGGGTCCGACAGGCACTCCAGCAGCCTCTCTAGCCAACCGGGCTGGCTCTGCAGCGCTGGGGAAAAGTTGTGGCGCAGCAGGTTGCCCAGCAAGTTGCACGTTCTGGCCCGTATCAGCTGTTGCTTGTGGCTGAGCAGGTAGGTCAGTGGCTGGTCAGCCACATCTGAGTCCCTTAGGATCCTCTGAAGAAAGGGCAGGTGCTCTGAAGAGGCCCGGGCCACGTGGGTCAAGAGAGACAGGAGGTCACTTGTGAGCATGACATTGTCTGAGAACAAGACAGACTTCAAGAAGGCAACAATGTGCTCTGAGGCAGCAGCTTCCCTCACCACTTGGTCTATGACCTGTGTATCAGACACCACAAATTGGCACAAGAGGCCCATTGGGAGCTCGGTGAACGAGAAGGGCAGATGGCAGGCGCAGACCTAAGGCAAAAGGACAGACAGCACTGCTGAGTGCACTGCGCTCACATGTGAGCCAAGCCAAGCAGCAGCTGAAGGCAGCCAACAGGTCAGCACAAGCTTAGCAGCCAGTCAAGCTTCTCCAAGGGCTGCATACCACCCAAATGACATCCTTGTGTGGGCAGGAACTGCCAACATGATGTGAAGTGGCGCCATCCATTGGGGACTGCAGTGTAAGGGAGGCGTCACCACAGTATGGGGGGAAGGAGGAACACAGGGTCAAGAGAGTACCTGCAGCAGCTGGGCAGGGATCTGGGTATCTCTCACAGCCTCCATGATCAGTGCTAAGGTGTCTTTATCCACATCCAGGGCAAAGGGGAAAGAGAGGAGCTGGCAGACCTGGATGACCACATCTAGGACAACCTCAGGGTCCCCATGCTTTCCTGCTTGCCTGAATGTGTGAAAGAGAGAGGGCTTAATACAGAGGTGATCAGAAAAACCTCAGGGCAAAGGAGCAAAGGGCACTAAGAAGAGGCTCTGCAAGTGCCAGATCAGGAACTTCTCAGCCCTTGGTGTGCTCATGTCCATGCCTCATTCAGCAGCTGAGCTCAGCCCACTTCAGCCCTTGCTACAACTCACATCTGTGCCAGGCATGCCAAGAAGCCAGGGGATAGCAGTCTCTTCAGTGTCACCATGAGGACACCATGGGTCTGGGTGAGCTGAAGCAGGCACTGGTGGGACTCATGAGTGAAGACACTGAGGGCCAGGCTGAGGAATAACAGGGTTCCTGGAGGGGAAACAGCAGGCAAAAAGACAAAGCTAGAGAAGGCTGTAAAGTCCCTTCACTTCTGTCTGTGCTACCTCAAGGCTGCTCCAGGGTGTATTCTGTGATTCCCTGCCCAAAACCAGAAAATTTCTGCCCAGGTGGTCACACCTGCCAGAGTGGACATTCACGGTAGCATAGACACCTTTTTTTGTTCCTCCACACCCAGCTCAGCTGAGCTGCTGCCAGCTGGGCACAGCATGGGCCAGCCAGCCCTCTCTCCCCAGAAGACACTGCAATCCTCAAGAAAAAACATCTGAGTCCTCTGGCCTCAAGGAACAATGTGGACAGGGCCAAACATGGGCAAGTCTGGGGGAAGGATGTGAAGCAGGGTCCAGGGCAAACACCCTGCTGTCCCACAGCTCCTACCTCGAGGGGAGAGGAGGTTCCAGTCTGGCTCTGCCATGGGGTGACCAGCACCTGGAGGTGGGTCTCCCTCCAGCGCTGCCCTGTTGGTGCCCACATGAAGTACCACAGCAACACAATGCCAGACCAGGCTCCATAGCTCTGAGGAAGCAAAGCCTTGCTCCAAGACCACATCCTCCTAGAGGCAGAGAGGCAGATGTCAGAGGCCTTCATGGTCCTCCATGGCTCCCTAGGGTTCTGATACATGGCTCTGCCAGTCCCATGGTCCTGGGAAGGTCAGAGCTAGACAGACATGGGCCAGGGTCCTGCTGCACCTTTCAATAGTGTCAGCCCCAGGGCATCTCTGCCCTTCTTCACTCCAGTGTGCCCACTGGATTACCCCTCCCTGCCCACCACTCTCCCATCAGTCCTGCAGGGACATAAATTAGGACTTTTATGGGGTTGCATAGCTCAGCCAGAACTGCACAGTTCCCTGGTTTCCCTCAGCCTCATTACCAATCTGCATTCAGGCCATTTTGCCACCACATCTTTTGGCAGGATTAGGCAAAGGAGACGGTCAGACTGGTACCTGTTCAAAGAGTTTCAGCAAGAGGAAAAAGAACCCATCATAGAGACCAGCACCCATTGGCAGGGGGAGCTGCAGCTGTAAGAGAGTGGGAAACAGTCTGGAGCCGAGTGCTGGGCTTGAGGGCAGCAGCATCACACTTGCACCCTTCTGAGCCCATCTTTGCACACCTCCACAGTGAGGGGTGCCTGGATCCCCAGCTTCTCTGTCCCCATCCCATACCTCAGCAGGTACTGTCAGTGCATTTGTTAGCACTGGTAGGATCTTTTCTCTCTTGAGCTCCAAAGCCACCCCATGCTGACTGAGCTGTGCCAGGAGAAATGCTGCAGCACCCTGTGGGACAAGGAGAGTTCAGCACCTTTGGGACTTTTCCCATCTGCTCGGTCACTATTGACCCTTCATCCCTTGTCCTCATCCCACCCTGAGTGAGGAACAGTAAGGCCCAAATGGGATGCAGGGCTCTGCAAGGCTCTCAGTAGTGGCTCTGTTGGGGGAGGGTGGCTTACCACAAGGGACACAACAGGAGACTGGGTGATGAGATCCACAGCCAGGGTAATCACCTCCTCATGCCTGAAATGCAGGGACCAGGAGAGAAGCACTATGTTCCCACAGCCTCACATCATGCAGAACAGCAGCATCCAAATACCCACAAGGCTGGGAAGCAGCCACGTTTCAGGAGGAGCCCTGGTTCACAGCACCTCCTTGTCTGCACTGGGTCATCCTCACCACATCCCCAGCACTCACCCACACTGTCCAGCATTCTGCTGGTATGTCTGGATCGAAGGGATCAGTGGGACCAGGTTCCCAGCTCTGGGCAGTGTGCAGGACAGAGGGCTGTTCAGTGCAGGGGATGTTCCTTTCCCACCCATGAGTGAAAGTGTGTGCTTACCTGGGAGGGGATGCCTGAAGCTGCAGTGTGAGCAGGGCCAGCAGGTACAGAGAGGCTTCACAGACTGCCTCCTGGGTCACCTCCACCACAGAGACCTACCAAAAGAACAGGAGTCATAGCAGGGCAGAAGGAGGTGTTTCTGGGCCCTGGAGGAGAACTGCACTCTTTAGATTAAACTCCCCTAAATTGCTTCCCCCACACAGATTTGTCTGACCAGTGCTCAGAGGAATGCATCCTGCTTGCCCACGTTCCTACCCCACCACCAGGGCTGTGGTCAGTCCTACCTCACCCTTCAAGAGCTGTATGAGGGAACCCCACAGTGGTTGGCTCCTTCCCAGGTGCTGGCACAGGTTTGGGCAGGCATGGCAGCCAGCGTAGAGGATCTGCAAGGCAGAGGAGAGAGATGCCTACCAGCCCCTGTAGACAGGTTCCACTCCATGGCTACACGGGCTCATTTATTCAACAACTGACACCAGGCAGATGGGAGTCACTGAGGGCTAAGCCCACAGTTCCCTCTTCCCCATGCTCCTAATTCCAGAGCAAAGGCCCAGACACCTCTGGGCAGAGCCACATAAAAGGATGGGGCCATTACCTTCAGGACATGCAAGGAGCAGCCTGGATGCTCCAGTCTCCCCAGTAGTCTTGCAAGCTGCTGGCTCTCTCTTTCCATAAGCTTTTCAGCTACTGCATGAGCAACCTGCAGAAATCAGCCTGTTTCGCACTCTGGGCACCTGAAGCAGTGCACAGACTAGAGGAGTTTAATGCTAGCAACAATTTAATGAAAGAAAGCATCTGCTTCCTACATCATGCCTCTGTCTACTAAGGGATGCCTGTCTGCCGTGACCTAGCATGGCTTTGATGCACAGTCCCAGAGTTGAGATGAGCAAGGTAGGATTCTTCCTCTGCTTTCCTCCTTGTTGACTCAGAGTTAAAAATCAAATGTAAACTTGTGATTGTTTTCCCTCTTACTGCCCCTTCAATTTCAGATTTCCTACAGTTCATATCACTGTAATAGAAGAATTCTTCATGTTTTCCGTGCATTGTCTAGTTCTTTACTTAGCCCATCTCACAGTTCAGATCCTAAGTTTGAGTCTCTTAATTGATTAAAGAATCCTTACATTCCTAAGGTTAGCTGTTGGCTGGGGAGGTGCAGCCCACAAATATGAGCCCTGCAGCCAATAAAGCCAGAGTATCCCAGCCCTCCACTCTACTGCTGAGAAAGAGATCCTCCCGGAAAGGGCTGCTGCCTCTGTGGAGACCACACCACTTCACCCTGTACAGAGAGCTGGTCTGACCTGCTGCTTGGCTTCCCGACAGCCGTTTCTCTCCAGGGGGATGCAGCATGCAGCAGCCAATGCAGCCAGGAAGAGGTCTGCCACACATGGGCTCTGCTCATGGGCTGACTTGCTCTCCACTGCTGCACCTGCACAGAGACAGAGCTTGGGAGTCATTGTTCTAAAATGACTAAAAGTACTGAGGGGCAGCAGGATGGGGTTGGATGGCAAGAGAGAAAAAGTCAGGCTTGTGACATGAG
The DNA here is from genome assembly GCA_008694505.1 of Cyanoderma ruficeps. Taxonomy (NCBI): domain Eukaryota; kingdom Metazoa; phylum Chordata; class Aves; order Passeriformes; family Timaliidae; genus Cyanoderma; species Cyanoderma ruficeps. The sequence goes on along the minus strand of VZDJ01000594.1, from coordinate 13,537,757 downwards.
AAGGGTTAGATCTGGGATTGAGGGAGGGGAGCCCAAGTTAGCAAGGCTTTGGACAGATAAGTTTCAGCCACCTCTTCTGGCCAACAGCACTACACTGGCTGTCAGCGCTCTGATGGAGCCCAAGGGCAGGAAGGAGAAGAAACCCCAGGAAAGGGTGATGAGCTGCTACCACTGCTACCTCGAAGAGCAGGCTGCTCTGAGATGGATCCCTGAAGGAGTCTGTTCAGCAGGGGCTGATGCTCCTCTTGCAGCCTGGTGTAGAAGTGTGCAGAGATAGAGGGGTCTGTCTTGTCCAGGCTCTCACAGAGCTGGGTGAAGCACTGGGGAAGACAGGAGTTGCCATCACTGTTGACTGAGTTTGAGAGGGAAGAGAAGAACAGCACAGGAGGATGCTGTGGGAGGACAGCAGAGATGGGAGAAGGACTCGTGCTGGAACTTCAGGGACCTCCAAATGTCCGCTCCAGCCAGGTTACTGTATGGGACCCAGATCTGGCTGCATGCTGCCGAAGTGAGGGGTACACATGGAGACATGTGTCCCTCCTCACCTCTCTCACAGCCTGGCAGAGCATGCCCAAGAGCTATTTTTGCTCTTGCTGACTCTGGCGCTAAGACATGCAGCTTGAAAACAAAGGCTAAAAGATACCAAATGCAAGTCTGTGCACATCTCCTGCCCAAGCCACATGTGAATCATACTCCAGTGCTGGGAACCTGCTGTGCCCACCCAGCACAATCCCAGCAGCAGAACCTTTGGCAGCAGAGATAGGGGCATGTCTGGTGAAGTAACACTTTATGTGCCAGGGTGTGTACAAGGGGCTGCACCTGCCTTGGGCTCAGCTAGTAAAGCCACACCAGATGGTAAGGCCAGCGAAGGTGCCCCATCAGAGACCTTTCTGTATACAATTCCCCACAAAAACCCCAGTGGGTGAAACAGCCTGTCCTGACAAGAACACATCAGACCCCATAGTTAGGAGGAGGGTCTTCAGGCTGTGTTCCCCCAACATACACAGACAGCCCCATAGCTTCTGTCCCTGGGGGCAAAGGGTGTGGAGGTGAAGATGGAGGCACACTTACCAGGAGGCTTTGCTGGCAGAGTCTCATCTCACTATCGACTGGTGCAGCCAGCAGCTCCGGCAGCAGGGCCAGGAAGCAGTCAGCACTCTCCTGAATGTCCTGCAGGCTAGAGGAGGTAGCAGGGGCAGATGAGTGCAGACAAACATGGCCCCGTGCTGTGAGAACAGGCCCACATGGCCCTGGCTAACAGAGCAGGCAGCACACACTCACACTGTGAGCTGCTGTCACCAGGCAGCACAACTGGACTTGTCAACTGTGCCTTTCCTTTAATTAGTCCCATTCAAGGAAAGCGCTCCTTTGTGAGCAAGCAATATGGCATGAACTTAGACCATGATGCTTCCCCACAGAGACAACTCCAGCTGCAGAGTATGAACACCAGCCTTCCACCTACTGCCAGGTCCCCAAAGTGGCCACACAAGACCTCAGGGAACAGAAGGTTGTACCTACCTGTCCTTCTGCCCATTCTCCTCCAGACTACATTCACTTTTGAAATAAACTTTGGTCACCATGAGGAGGTCTGTCAGCACAGCAATACACCAGGGCTGCTGCAGAATCCAGAAAGAAACCACAAATGGAGATTGTCTGCTGGCCATCCCCACACTACTACGACAGGATCCTTCCCTACCAGAACCTCCCCCTTCTCAAGGGTGCCTAGAAGAGAAGCCTATGAGCCAGATCCAGCAGGACACCAGGGTGTCCTCAGCATCAGCGCTTTGCAGGGCTGGAAGGCACCCATATTTCTCTGGGGTTCTACACCCACCTGCTTGGTGACACCACTTTCCAGGATGTGTTTGGCCAGACACAGCAGGGACAGAGGCACATTCAGCTCTCGGCAGAAGTGGTTCAGCAGCTCAGCATCACACTGGGTAGACAGAAGATTGCTCATAACACGAAGCACAGAACGAAGATGGGAGGCTCCCTCCAGCATCCCTTCCAACACCTGGACACAGAGAAGCCACAAGAATTTATAATGAGCAGCAGTTTTGGTGTCTCCACCAGCCATGGAGCAGCTCTTCAACCCATTCAGGCAAGGGACAGTAGAAGAGCAGATAGCAAGCCAAGTGCACAAGACAGCTCCAACTTCTGGAGAAGCAGAGGACCTTTTTGCTGGCTGGAGTGAAGACTCTCCATATGTTTCCAACCTAATCCTGACGAAGAAGGCAGCATCCAAGTCTCCAGTCTTAGTTGTCTGGGCCAGCTATCACTTACCTGCTGAGCAGAGTCTGCCAAGCGGTCCTGGACACGGTGCTGGAAGGCCGGGTCCCTCAGGAGGCTCAGAGGCATGTTCAGCTGCATGGCTGAGGGCTCAGTGTCCTCAATCAGATGCTGACACTCCTCATCGCTCTCCAGCTCCTAGCCACGGAGGAGAGAGGACTGGTGCCATAGACCCTGCCAGTCCCAGGGTCTCTGTACCAGCCCCTGGCAACTGGGCCCTGCTGTCCTCACTCAAGACAGCATCTTACCTCACTCTCCAGGTCCACGGCCTCAGTGCGCTGCCTGCCCCAGGGCTCCACCCTGCCAGCACCAGGCTGTGGAGGGGAACCTGCTCCAGGAAACTCCCACTCATAGTCTCGAGAAATGCTGTGTGGCCTGGCCAAGGAAACAGTACAGTTGGTGAAAGACCTTTCCTTTCCCTCTTCCTCATACCCCAGCCTCTGCCTCCCTCACCCTGGGCTAGGAGGAGACTCCTCAAACTCCCACTCTGATACACTGCTCTTTCCTTGCAGGAGACACGGATTCTTCTCATTGGAGGCAGTCAATGTCTCCCTGTCATCAGGGGCTGCATTCCATGATGCTGCTCTGGGTCTGTGTGTGGGATGTCCATTGACAGAATCCTTCATAGATGCATCACCTGCCTTCAGTTGTCCCTGGTAATGGCAGAGAAGTTTGGTCAGGGCAGGGTGACTCATCCAGATGAGTACCCTAGACTCCACCGCCATGAGCACCTCACATCCTGCCTTGTGTATTGCTGACACCGCAGCCTGACCCATGTACTCATGTGTTTTCCCCCAGGGCCCACTTCAGTGGCCCTCCTTTGCCTTGACTGTGAGACATAACCAGGGGAACCCTACACTTTTCTCCACCTTTTTCTGTGTCTCTTCAACCATCTTCTGCTGGGCTTTTCTCAGGATCCTGGAGTGGCTGCTCCTGGGGGGCAAGGAATGGACTTGCTGCTCCTTCAGGGCCTGCAGCTCTGGGGACAGCTTGGTGGTGAAGGGGTTTGAAATCCCATGCTCTTCTGTGTCATCAATCACTGGGGAGGCAAGAGGAGAACTTCAGCAGCAGCTTTCCCTTGGGACACAGAGAGAGTGATCTCTCTTGAGATCCCAGGGGAATCCTAAGGGACCCAGAGCAAGACCAGGAGCTAGGAGTCAGTTCTTGGAAAAAGCTGAGAGGAGAGAGGCATAGACCAGGACAGTAAAAATAGAAGGGCATCCTCCCAGTCTCCAGACAGTAGTAGAAGGAAAAGTTTGGAAAAGGACTAAGTACTCACCAGTAACCCGCCCAGCAATGAAGGGGTGAGAAAGCAGCTCTGGCCATGACAGGCGCTGGTGGGGGTCCTTCATCAGTAACCCCTGAAGGAAACTCTGCAGAGCAGCAGAGTCACTGACACATGTTCAGCACCCACCAATGAGCATAGTGTACCCACCAGTCTCCCCCACTGAGGGCACCCAGGAGGCCTGCCTTTCCTGCCTAGCTCTGGGGAAAGAGTAGCTCTAGTGCTTAGGGCAGATGAGAAGACATTTCCCTTTGCAACCCAATAAATCACTTCTGCTGTTGGACCCAGTTTCCCAGCTTATGGACAGCAGACATTTGGTAACAGTGATAAGGATTCCCCTTCCAGGAGGTCCAGCTCTCATTGCTTTTCTGTGTTCTGGAAGTCCATGTTAGGGGACATAAAAGCTAAGAGCGACCCACCAAGGCAGCAGGCAAGGCCAAAACTGCATCAACAGATCTCACCCTGCAGACAGGGCCTTGGACTTTACCTTGAACACTGGGCTCATGGTCATGGGCCATTTGACAGGGTCCTTGATGATGAGGCTGACAAGCTGGAAGATGCTGTTGGTGTAGAAGGGAGGAGTGCCCACAAACAGCTCGTACAGGATGCAGCCCACAGACCACAGGTCTGCTGTGTGGTCATACGGCCGTTCTTCCACCAGCTCAGGGGACATGTACAGCGGGGTGCCCTTGATGGACGTCAGCACCATGGTGTGGATGCTCATGGCACGGGCAAACCTGCTCAGAGCAAAGCACAGATCACAAGTTCAGCTTAAACATCTGTTGCAGCTCCCAGGGAGCTCCCTACAAGTTTACCAGTACTTCTTCCCTCTGGAGGACAAAATCTCCCCTCTCTGCTTAACCTCTAGATATGCACAGAACCCAGGTCCTCTTCAGCACTCCACCACTCCTCCTCTACAGCATCCAGGAAACCCCTTGGCTGCTCCAAGGCCAAGCGTCCCACTCAAGCTGGCCCCCAGCACTCACCCAAAGTCACAGAGCTTGACAACCCCATCTTTGCCCAGCAGGATGTTCTGGGGTTTCATGTCACGGTGCAGGATGCGGTGGGAGTGCAGGTAATAGAGAGCAGAAATGAGTTGGGCAGCTATGGTCTGGACCTGCGGAGACACAAAAGCCTCACCCTGTGTCACACAGTGCCACCCACTAGCACAACCACGGGGGCCAGGTCCCTTATGGCCTGGCTCCAACACTACTTCTACTTTTGTCCTGTTTGTGCCAGGGACCACCACCAGCTGTGGGCCAGCAGTTTCTTGGAGTGGGCCAACAGCCAAGGCAGCACTCTGCTGCTGTGGTCCTTGTAAAGAGAAACTGAAGTCTCTGCAGGACCCCACTGTCCCACAATGCCAACCTGACCCCTTCTATATCCTTTTCAGAAGCTCTGCCAGGTAAAGCCCCAGAAGCACCCTCACCCTCCTGACATCTCCTGGCTTACAGCAGAGACCCTCTGCCTGCAGGGACACAAGTCCTGTTTTCTCCAGCCTGCAGCAAACACTGCATGGCCACTGCCATGATAGACACCTGGTCCTCAGGCAAACTCCCATCATCCTCCAGGATCTGGAAGAGCTCTCCCTCTGCGTAGTCAGTCACTACCACCACCTGGAGGAAAGAGCAGCATGGTGAGATCAGGCCCTGGGGACCAGGACAGAGCAGGGTAGAAATCTGAGGGAGATGTTGGGGTGTCATCATGCAAAGTCCATCAGCTTGGGCTGGGACTTGGAATGGAAGAGAGCTCCCATGGCTGCACTGCAGCAAGGACCTGGCACTTGGCAGAGATCTTGTACCTGTCCATATGTCAGACAGCCAGCAGAAACAAGGGAAGAGGGAAGGACAGGACAAGCCCAGAACAGTACTTCCAAGCCCAGTGGGTAGAATCATTCCCTTGAACTTGTTTTGAATCTGCTGTCCAATGACTTTATTTCATGTTCCCATGTGCCATAGAACAGTCTTCAATCCTCTCTTATCATATTCTATCCATGACAGTTTAAATCAGTGAAAAGCCAGTCTCTGAAGAGACTGATGGGTGAAGAGTCACCCTCATCCTGTGATCTCAAACCACTCCTCCTCCATCACACAGCCCCTGGTCAGCTCCTTCACCTCTGCATATGACCTAGTGCAGGCTACACAGGTGTTGGCTCCCCACATGGCACATACTAAAGGGCTCTAAAAAACACTGACCAGACCACCACCATCTCCTGAGAAAGATGTCCCTACAACAGCAGGGGACAGCCCTTGTTCCCCTGCTCCTGTCCAGCAAAAGCCTTTGCCTGGAGTAGTCCCCTTCACCTCCTTAGCAGTCTCAAAGCTGTCAAGCATCTGGATGATGTTGGGGTGATGGAGGTCTCTCACAATCTCAATTTCTCGCTGCAGGTTCTTCAGCTCCTTCTCAGACCGTCCCACCTTGGGGATGAACTTCAAGGCCACCACCTTTCAAAGCAGAAAAAGCTGGGATCAGACCAGGCTCCTGGTCAGACCCCCCTGGCAAAGGCTGCTTTTAACCCAAACAGGACTCAGTACTTTCCAGCTGAACACAAACAATAGAACAATGAGACATTTTTTCACGGGGCCTCTTGGACCTAGGCCTCTCCCCAGGACCTTGCACATCAATGCTGGTGCTCACACTTATTTTCACACTGGCCCTTAAAGCAAAGAAATGTAATCAGTGAACACAGATAAAACCAGGACTTCAGAAACATGGGACAGGACCACTAGATGCTGGTGAACAGCAGGCCTAACATGAGCCAGCAGCGTGCCCTGGAAATGAGGAACACTAACAGGATCCTGGGCTGTATCAACAGGCAGGAGCTGCAGCAAGGTGATTGACCTTTATTTCTAATCTTGTGCACCATGTCGGGAATATTGTGGCCAGATCTGACTTCAATTGTGGCCCAGAAAGACTTCAATAGGCTGGAATGGGTATAACAGAGAGACCCATGACGGTGAGGGGACTGAAGCACGTGGGAGGATGACACAGGGATTACAAACTGAAACAGAGGGAGGCTCAACTTGATAAAAGGAAAACACATTCATCCTAGTAATAGTCAGGCACCAGCTGTGGAGTGTTTGTCTTGGGGGTTTCAGAGGATCTAAATTTAGTGCTGGCTCTGCTTTGAGGTCTTGAGGCCACTCCTAATGTCCCTTGAATCCAGATGACTTAGTGCTAGCCAGAGCGGGTCAAGAATGTCAGCGGAAACCCGAATGAACACCGAGTCCCAAAATCCTGGCAGAGCCTTAGAACACAAGAGGTACCAGAAATCAGCCCTGGCCACACACAGGAGAGCCCCAACCCTCTCCCCTCACCTGGGCGCTGTGCTTCCGGCGCCCCTTGTACACACGCCCAAAGGACCCTTCGCCGATCATTTCCAGGACGTGGTAGGTCTCCATCGTTCGGGACGGAGCCGCTGAGCTACCGAGGCAAAGAAGCCAGTGAGGAGCAGCGGTTCCCCTTCCACGGGCACCTCTCCTCCCGCGGGGGCTGCACCTGGCGCCCGTTCCCCTGGGCGAGTGTCGTCCCCCCCCTCCCCAGGCTTTGTTCCTGCCCACCGGCTCCAAGGCAGGACGAGCCCCGGGAGCAGCAATCCCGCTGCGGGATCAACCTCGCCCCGCTCCGCTCCTGCCCCGGACCCGCCGCCGAGGCGTCTCCTGGCAACGAGCTGCCGCTTCCGCTTCCGGGGCGAGCGCGGAGATGGCGGCGGCCGCTGAGGAAGCAGAGGCGACGGACTGGTAACAGCCCCCGTACCGTCCCCGGTCTCTGCATCTTCCCACGTGCCCCCACCCTTCCCATTCCCTGCACCCCTGCTTTCCCGCACCCCCGGCTCGCCGGGGCCATCTGACCCCCGCCTGGTCGGTTCCCGCAGGGCGCTGCCGCCGGAGGTGGAGGTGCTGGAGTCCATCTACCTGGAGGAGCTGCAGGTGGTGCGGGGCCTGGGCAGGTACGTCCCGCATTCCGCATTCCCCATCCCCGGCCCGGCCCCGCCCCGCCCTCCTCACCCCGACCTCCTCACCCCGACCTGCCCTTTCTCCAGGTGGGAACCCTGGGAAATCAGCATCACCCTGCACCCTGCCACGGGCCAGGACCAGGACTCACAGTACGTGCGCTTCACCCTGGTGCTCTCCGTGCCCCCTCAGGTAGGCTCCCCGTGCCCCCCGCGTCCCTGCACCTCCGGGCCTTGCACCTCTCCACCTTCCTTGTTGTGCTTTGGGTGTTTCTCTTTTATCCTAGTATCCTGATAAAGCACCAGAGATCTCCATCAGGAATCCACGGGGGCTGTCAGATGAGCAAATTCAAAAGTGAGTGCCAGGAGGGTGGGGAATGGTGATCCTTTCCTTCAGAGATCCGGGAGGCAGAACTGATGGACAAGCCTTCTCTAATTCATGTGACTAATCATGGCTGGTTAACAGATGGACACAAGTCCCTAAACCACTTTGTCTTAAATCTCTCAGGAGCCACTGGTGCTGAATTTGACACAGAGAGGTTCACCTTGTGGTTGTTCCCCTGTGGTCCCCCTGAAATGTTGTTTGAATCCCCGGGGCCTTGAAAGTTGCTGGCCCTGCCCTGACAGAGGTGGGAGTGATGCAAGTCCTTGGGCAGCCCATTGTTGCCTTTGTGCCTCGGTTCTTGGCACAGTGGAATGTGTGCAGAGACCCTGGTGCCTGCCAGCACTACGAGAGGATGTGGCCACTCCCAACAGACCTGCCCAGGGGCCGCTGTCAGATAAACAAAGCCTGGGATTCACCAAATCCAAAGAGTGCTGAGTGAGCTCAAGCTGAGGCCATCAGCAGACCTGCTCCTGCTAGTCCTGTCATGACAAAGGCTTCCTGGGCTCCAAACAAAGCCTGAAGGCCAGTCCTCTCTCTTGCTCTTGTCATCATGGCAGGATGGCAGGTATGTGGGACAGTGAAAAGGTGTAGCTAATTTGTGTTAAGGATTTTTGCTGCTTTACTGTAGGATTTCCCAGACCCTCAGAAGTGTTGCTGAAGCCAGGCTGGGGACCGAGGTGCTCTATGAACTGATTGAGGTGAGAGTGAGGAGATTGGGTGTGACCAGCCACAGACACTGATCCCTGACTGCCCAAGGGATGGGACATCCCTGAGCCCACGGGCAGGCCAGTGAATAAAACATTTGCTTTAATCGTTTTACAGAAGGGAAAGGAGATCCTCACTGACAACAATATTCCTCAAGGACAGTGTGTAATCTGCCTCTATGGATTCCAGGTAGGCATGTGTCTCCTGACCCCGCAAACTGACTGGGAAGTGAGGCAAGAGAACAGGAAGTCTGATGCTGGGATATCAGCGTGGGACCAAGATGCACCCCAGCAGCCCCCTGCCCCCCATTCTGCACAGGGCCCTTCCTAGTGCAATACATGCTGCTCTTCCCATTAACCTCTAGATAATATTCTACAGAAAATGGGTATGGGCAGCAAGAGATGCTGGAGCATCTCCAAAGAAGTATAGGCTCTGAGGCTAGTTGATGGTGCATTTCAGCTTCCCTGTGTTGGCTACACCTCACCTGGAGTTCAGCACACAGGTGGTCAGGAGGGACTAGAACATATCCATGTAGGTGCTGAGGTCTGTGGGGACAGGGGAGCATGCCTTACCAGGATTTCAGGGAAAGTCACCACCTGCCTAGGAAGGAGAACACATCACTTGGGAATATGGCTGGTTTCACAGGAACACATGCAGAGAAATCAGTCATAAAGTTTTTGCATCTTGACATTAAGAGTGTTTCTAACATTTGAAACAAGAAGCAGCATACCAGTAATTGCTGAGGGAGTGGAGATGCAGCCCAACAGAAGATGTTGGGTGGCTCTGCCAACACTAGCACTGGTTCCCCATGATACCACTGACATGGAAGTGAAAACCCAGCTCAGCTGTGTGGTTACACAACTTTGCTTAGAAATTCTTCAAAGATGCCCTTTTCTTTTGACAGGAGAAAGAAGCCTTCACAAAGACCCAGTGCTACCACTACTTCCACTCCCACTGTCTGGCCCGCTATGCCCAGCACATGGAGGAGGAGATCCTCATGCAGCAAGAGGAGAGAGATCAGCACCTTGCACCGTCCCCGAAACAGGTACTGGGCCTCCTTCGTTGGCCCCCTGCATAGACCCTTCTAACATCTGTATCACCTTCTTTGGGACATGGAGCCTGTGCTGAGAATCAGCAGGGATTAGACTGTTATCTCCAAGGGCTCTTTCTGACCAAACAAGTTGGTTTATTGGATCTCTGGGCCAGTCCCTGCTGTGTGAGGGGGTAAGGGAGTTGCATTTTTAGACTTCTGGAACCACAGAAGTTAGAAAAGAGAGCTCCTTCCCTAGTCCTAGTCCTTGAACTGGGGGGGTTGCAGCAGGGGAAACACAATCACCTGTGTTTTGGGGTGCCTAGCACATGTTAGAACAGTTGCCAGCTGCAGAGCAGGCAGCACAGCTGAGTACGGAACAAATCAAAGCCTCCTTCCTACAAACCCTTTCAAAGAGGTGCTGCCTAGATGACACATTCCACTTTGGAGCAGAAAAGAATAGATCCTAGGCTGAGGGCTGAAGCCATATGTGTTGACAGAGGTGCTTTGTAAAACAGCTGCTGGAGCACAAATCCCACCATGCCTCATGTGGAGACACCTTCCATAGTAGTTGTCGAGACGCCATGCTGTTTTCGTGCTGCTGGAACCCCTCTGGGCTTCCTTACATTGGCAGAAGAGTGAAGACCACCCTGTTCCACTTCCAGGGTGGGGTTATGGGGCAGTGCATGAGCTGGATCACAGACAGGGTTTGCTATCATCTCTTGCCTCCCCACAGGAAGTTGGTGTGCAGTGCCCTGTCTGCCGGGAGACCCTGGTCTACGACCTCTGTGCTCTAAAGGCAGCACCGCCCCCACAGCACCCTCTGGTAAGAGATGGGGCTCACCTGCCCAGCTGTGCCTTCTCACTGGCTACCTTCAACTGGGACATTGTAAGGGATGAATGCATGCACACTTTCAGGTCCTCCTAGATGTCTCATCCAAAGGGCAGCTCACAGAGAGCAGGTTCAGTTGTATAGCCTTGAGTTGAGCAGATGTGCTGAGGGAGAGGTGATTCTGCCATGGGAACATCCCTGCACTCTCTGGGATAAAATTAGGTCAGGAGAGTGACCTGATGGTAGCTGCTCTGCATCCTGCCCCACAGCCGGATGGCCCAAGGCAGTCACTGCAGAACAGTGGGTCTGCACTGGGATCCTCAGCTTCTACCCAGGGATTTCCCATGCATCTGTTGGCCTGTTCAATGTGGCAGAAGGAAGCAGGTTGCGTGGCACTGTGCAAAGAAGGGTTTGGGGAGTAGCTCCCAGCCCTGCCACTGCCTATCCACACTAGGTGTTGAGAGAGCCCTTACCCTGCCTTGCTTTCTTCTGCTCAGGAGCCATACAGGCCAGATGCCAAGGTACTGCAGCACCAAGAAGAACTGCGCCTGATTTTCAAGAGACAGCAAGAGAAAGGGGGAATCATCGACCCCGAGGCAGAGAGGAACCGATATTTCATCAGCCTCCAGGCGGTATGGCACTGGGGGCAGAGAGCTGCTGAGGGGGCTCTGGGCTGCAGGACCAAGTACTGCCATCTGCTGTGGGACACCCCTCTCCTTTTCGTAACTGGTGTCTTCTTTCTTTCAGCCTCCAGCTGCTGTGGATCCAGGCCAAGCAGCCACGGCCTCTGAGCTGTTGGTGAGTGCCCGTGCTGCGGACATGCCCCAGCCACCCAGCCAAGCCTCGGCTCCCGAGCCAGCTGGGGCATCAGAGGCCAGGGTGGAACCCGGGCGGCCTGAGAGGTCTGCTGTGCCCAGAGAGCAACTGAGCAAGAGGGAGAGGCACAGAGGTGAGAGGCCAGGCTCCAGAGGCCGGGGCAGGCCGTTGTGCAGTGGCTCGCAGGAACCAGGAGAAGAAGCCTCTCATCCCCTCCATGGCTCCAGGGGGCCCAGGGTCTTCAGCCAGAGGCCAGAGCGTAGACCTGCTGGACGGCACAGCCAGGAGTTTTCAAAGCCTCACAGCAGAAACAGGGCTGCTCCCTTGGCTGAAAGAAAAGAGTTGTGCCATGAAGACCCCTCACCAGCAGCAGAAACTGTGGACTTGAAAGAAGAGCACCATGATGTGGAGAAATGGAGCACAGAGGAGGGGACTGAGGCTCGGGGCAGGAAAAAGGAGAACCTCATGTTCAGCTGCAGTGACCACAAAGCTGCCCCCAACTGGCAGGGCCACCATAGGCACTGGGATTGTGGAAGGTGGGAGAGGTCCAGAGTTCAGGAGCGTGGTTCCTACCCCAGAGCACCAAGAGGGCGAGGGGTATTCAGGCCCAGTGGACATCGAGAACCCCACCTTGAGAAGGAGAGTGGCTCCTAGCAGGAATGATGAGGGGCTGGGGGAAATAAGGGCTGTTTTTGGGGAGAGCAATGAAGGCCCTGATGAAGCAGTAGCAAGCAGATACTGTACCCCCTGGAAGGGAGGAGGCAGATGGCATTTGGGACAGGCAGTGTCACCAGGGTATGTACAGTGTAAAGCATCCTGGCATGAGCAGCTGCCTGTTACCAGCATTGGAGAAGTGGAATCTTGACAGATCATATCAGCCTTGGTCTCAGAGGACCCAGAAGACAGGTAGCTTTGGGGACCTGCAGCCATCGTCCCTATAGGTGAAATGCCAAGAAATGTGCACACCTACAGAGCAAAGGGACTGAGCCCAGCATGGTGCCATGGCAGAGCCAAAGTGTCGCAAGACCTTCCCCGGAAGCCAGTAGAGCTGTGGTGGTGCCAGGGCAGTATCTTGGAGCTCAGCTCCACTTGCTCTGTCCCCCATTCCTTCTCAGAGCAACTTCTCAACTGCTGGGATCGGCCGGGCAAATCCTTATTACACAGGACATTGCCCAGTCCCAGACAGGAGATCCAGGTTAAGCTAACCCTAAGTCAACACATTGGCAGGTCACGGCTGTCTGGTGCCAAAGGCTTCACCTTGGCTCCTGCTTCTCCAGGAAGCCCATATTTAGCTGGAGCTCCTGCCCGGTCTTTCAGCTGGTTTTGTGCAGGCTGAGGCTGATGGGGGGAACCTCAGAAGAGAATACTCTGCTTTGTAACCTGTGTGTGTGTCAGAATCCCCCTCCAAGACCAGGCTATCTCTTGGCACTTCTGACAAACCAGAAGTGAAGACATGATTCAATATTTTGGATTGTGCTACCCTCTTGTAATATTCAAGCCAATATTGCTTAAATGAGGATTTGCTGTTTAAACTAACTTGGTGCAGTTACATCTGCTGCTGCTCCAGAGATGTAAATAGTGCCCCAATCCAAAGCCATGAAGAGTGATCCCAAGCCTAAGAAGTCAGGCAATGCTATTAAATTCATTCATTGGGTCTTCTCCAGAGCCTGCTCCCTTTGTTTCCTCTGCCCTCTTGCTCCTTTTTCTTGCTTTTTGGAGCAAAGGTGTTGATCCCTGGTATTTCTCAATTCCTTCCCTGTTCCCTGCAACCAGGGCTGAGGCAGAGACCTTCCCCTGGCACTCCTGGGTGGCAGGAGGACTCCCTGCTTTGCCTGGCTTAGTGTAAGCTCTCTGTCTCACCTGGACAATACTGATTCCTTCTTGCTTGTTTGTGCCTTGTCCTCCACCTCTTGTGCCCACATGTGGGTTGTTATTGTCTTCCTCCTGCTAAGTGCAAAAATAGCCGTGCTACAATGGACTTGCCAGAACTTCATGCGAGATCATCAGGAAACCAACAGCTGTGTGTGCCAGGAGGGCATTTGCCAGTACACACATCCGTCTGTCTGAGCTTTGGCACATGAAAGTTGCACTAATCCCTTTCTTGACTGAGAACTCATCTGCTGCCCTGCTTACCCTATGCCTGGTCTTGACCTGAAGGGGTTGGATTAACCTGCTGCCCAAGAACCTTCTGTGCTTAAACTTCCAACACTGGTCTATTTTCAACCCTAATGCTCTAAAATCATTCTTTTTTTTCTCCCTCCTTGACCTGAGCCTACACTACCTGTCCTGGGCTGGGTGATCTGAGAGACAGATGTTGTGCTCTCCTGTGGATGAGGGCTGACCATTTGTGCCCTGAAGAGAACGCTTATTTTTCTTCAGTGTTCCCTCTGTCCTTGTTCAGCTGGTTTCTGAGGGAATGGCCTGCCCACACTTGGGCAAAAAGGCGCAAACTTTACCTGACATTGGTGCTTGTTCTGCTGCCTCCTGGTGAAACTGCTGTGCCCCAAGAAAGGGGCTTGATTATGTCCTGAAAGAAATATGGAAGATTTCTGCCCCTCACAGCAGCTGAAGATCCTTGGCTTCCTCTGGTGAGCCAGGATTACTCTCAGGATCAAAGTTGTTGTGCCATGTTTGGAGCATGGGAATTCAGCCAATGGAAATCAGTGAGGACTTGGGTAACTTCAATCAAATGCCAAATGTGTTAGTGGGAAGGGATTTTTCCCTGGGAATAGTGCTTTAGGAAGGGCCCTCTCTGACTCACTGCTGTCAGCCTGGAGCAGAGGACATTTTGCAACAGTATGTGGAAATGAATCTGGGATAAACAAACCTCCAGGTCAGAGGGGAGGAAGAGAGCTTGCATCCTCACCTGGATCCCCTTGCTTGGTGTCCACCTGTGTCACTCATCTACCTCACAAGGCTGTTGTGAGGCTTAACTGGCAAAAGCCCTCAGGCCGGGCAGAAAGGCACTGGCAGCATCTGTAGCATTAACACTATTAAAAGCAAGCAGCAAGAGATGTTGTGTGTGGCGGCATCGGGACCCTCTGGATCCCCCCCAAACACTCCCCATTCTCCCAGACAGCTGTGGGACATTTGCCTATCACTCACTGGCTAGTTTTGACCCCCAGCTTTGAGGGAAGAGGCAGCCTCTGTGGGACAGCCAGACACAGGGTTTGAGATGCCAACCAGCAGCATCCTGCTCCTTCACTTGCGGAAACATTTGTGCAAGTCTGGGGTTGCATTAAAGCAGTGCCTGTTTGCTCCAAAATCCATCCAGGTGCCATTGACTGTGCCCCTGTGTATTGCCATGTGCTCTTGGCTATGCCCTTGGACCCACAGGGGAGAGCCTAGAGGAGGGCTAAGCAGTGATCTGCAATTTGGGTTTGGAACCCACTCCCCCACCCCAAGCAAGGTGATGCAACCCCCAAAACTGACCATGTTAACATCAGACTGGCTCTGGGGAAACTGATTTTCAGGATTTTGAAAGAGGGACTGGAAGGAGAGAGCTCTTGGGAAGATATGCTATAACTAGCCAAGGCCTCTCACCTGCCCTCATACAGCTCCAGGGCCCCACATCTCCTCTAGTGGGAAGGACAGACATGCCCACCTAGGAACAATATCCAAGTAGATCTGTGGCTTGGCATAACTCAGCAGGACCAGTGGCACCAGCCTGGAGCCCGAGGGACAATGAGTTGTCTCTTAGGAACTGCTTTTTTTCAGAAACACTCTGGATTTGCAGTACTGGCCTTGCCAGGCCCTGGTCAGGAGGGCTCTGAACCAGCAGCTGCATAGAGGGGCAACTAACAGGAAAACGGACCAGACAGACAAGAGCTGTGTTGTGCACTTCACAGAGGATATTCACAAACCATTGAGACCACTGTCCTTTAAAAAAACCAGACACTTTTACCAGTGTAGAACCCCAGTGTCCTGCCCAAAGGAATTGCCCTTCTGCGACACCTCCAGGCTGACCCACAAGGAAGGGGATTCACACCAGGAGCCTTGGTAGCTTACAGCAATCCCAACATGAGGCACACACTGGTGAGCAGGGCTGGTGCAGTAGCACCCAAGTCTGGGGAGCAGCAAGAGCCAGATTCCCTCCCTTGCCGTGAGGCTGGCAGCTCTGACTCTCCAAGGTGTAGGAGAGGTAGAGGTTAACAGAGACCTGGCCTGTGCAGGTGGGCAGCTTCATGGCATCCCCAGGATGGTCAAATCTTTGTTCCAGTCCTCTCAGCATCACAAGGGAAAGCTGGCCCCTGGTCACAGCAGGCTGGAGCTTATGTTTGAAGTGGCTCCTTCAGGGTCCGTCTTGTAAAGCATGAAGTGGCCTTGCACCTGGGCAGGGCTGATCTGTTTGGAGGCCGCCAGCGCCTGCTCCGCAAACTGCTGGGCTGCAGCCGGGGGCTGCTCGGGGTAGAAGCGCTGGAACATGCTGGCGAGCTGCTGGTGGGAGCAATGGCCCACGTACTGTTTCAGATCCACACGGCCAGGACGCACCAGGGCTGGGTCCAGCCTGTCAAGAGACAAAGGGTGGGGCTGGGAAACCTGATCAAAGCATCTGTTCAGGGTGGGTCCTGCAGGAAGCCCCTATCACACTAGCACAGCCCCTGTCCTTTCTGCAAAGTACCATGCACTGTGAGATGGTAAAGGGGGGAAGCAGGTTCATCCCTGGGGAGATTGAGGGGGGAAATCAACCCAAAAAGAAAGGAGAGAGCTGGAGAAGGACAGACTCCAAAAGAGGACAAGAATGTCCTGGGAAACAGCTCTGCCCACCTCTGTCCCATGAGCAACTTCTGAACAAACCTCTAGGCCAGCTCAGTGCAGAGTGAACCAAGCCTGCCACAGCACAACGGCTGTCCAGGCACCATCCCACCAACCCAATGGGCTGCACATGGGGCCAGCGCTTCACTCACAGCATGGACACAACCTCAAAACTTGCAGTTCCCCATGGGCAGGAAGGTGGTACCACTCCTGAAGTACACAACCATGTTCTGAACAGCAAGTAGGCATCTGAGGCCCAGCAAAAGGGATCTTGATCAGCAATCAAAGGATTTGCATCCCAAGGGAGGATGTGGGAAATCTGATCCCCCTCCAGTCTTCATACTAGAGGATTCAATAAATAAAGCCCAGCAAAAAAGAGCAAGGTTTTCCTGTGCTACCCACCCCACACCCCCCAGGGGCAGCTCTGACCTGTCCATATAGTTGGTGGTCATGAAGACAATCCTGGCTTCTGTGGAGGCCACACCATCCAGCGCATTGAGGAGACCGCTGAAGGTCAGGCGCCCCATGCCTTGGTACACAGCCGGGTCTGGGAACAGAGGTGTCTGGGATTGTAGCCATTGGCCACTAACCCTGCACAGGCTTGTGGCCACCTTCCTATCACCTGAGGCTTATGCCAAGCTCCCCCCTCACTCCTTGCTTGGAGGCTGACTCTCTGCCTGTCTGGCACCTCCCCTGCCCACACACACCCATGGGAATACAGAGAGTGAACAGGAAAGCCACCTTCTCCCTCATCCTGAAAGCAGCTGGGAAGGAGAAGGACTTTTCCCAGAGGATAAAGGTTCCAAATTCCCTTTTACACCCTAGCCAAAACTGGACAACCTCCAGTTTGGGCCCTGAGGCCTGAGAGATCCCCCCACTCCTGGTCTCTGCTGGTGCAGTTGAGCAGCCCAGAGTCCAAACATTTTCCAGGTACAGCCACAGAACCTCCCTCTTGCTGCTGGCCCAGGAACAGGGGCAGTGCTCACTCTCAGCAGCAAGGTCCCGGCTGACAAAGGCAGCGTCCACATCCTCCAGCAGGATGATGCTCTGCTGTGGTGCTACACTCAGGAGGTGATTGAGCCGGTCATCAGAGAGGCTGTGGTCACTGAGACTCAGCAGGCAGATACTGTACTCCAGTTCCCCAGCCAGGGCTGTGCTGGAAAGGACGCAAACCACAAGGGTGAATCACAGTGGGAAAGCCTGCAGTCAAGGAAAAGTCAGATTTCTCCCCTTAGCAGTAAGGGAGAGGGCAGAGGGGTCCTTTCCCAGCAAGGATCTGAGGGGCAGGTGGAAGACCCTGTCCAGCCCACCTATACCATGCAGCACTGTGCAAAGCAAGGACACAAAGGGCTTGTCACCCTGATCTGTCACAATATCAGCAATTCAAATGAATACAATAGGCACCACACATAAGGCACAGCCCACTCCTGTATTCCAAACCCAAACTCATCCACACCCTCTCATCCAAGACTGCTGTGGCCCAGAGCAGGGAGCTGACAATACTCACATGAAGCTGCTTTTCCCACATCCAGGAGGACCATAAAGCAGGTAGCCTCTTCGGTAGGGGATCCCTAAGAAGACAGTGTTCTTTTAGGATATCCACCTGGATTGCTCTGTGCTCCCTCCCTCCAAGCTGTGGTACTATGCTGAGCACACAAAGAGGATACACCTGGGGAAGGTAAGCAGCAGGGAAAAATCTCTCCACAGCCAGTTCCAGAGAGGACCATGTGCATCCTGCCCCACCTCACATCATACACAGCACAGCACACCAGAGCCTTGCCTCTTTCACTGTACCACTTGGGGTTGTTGATGAACTCTTTCACATCCTGAACCAGCCTCTCTGACACGCCTTCCTCCAGCACCACGGAGCTGAGGGGCCGCCGGCGGCGGGGGAAGCCGAACTGACGCCACTCTGCTCCCACGGCCGTGTACATGATTGTCCTCCCCTCCTGCTGCTGCAGCGCCAGCTCCCGGGCTGCAGAGAGAGACACAGGGGACAGCTGCCAGGGAAGAGGGTCTCCCGTGAAGCCCTGGGCATCTCCAGGGAGTCGGCTGTTCCCAGCAGGACCCTACCCAGTTCCCCTACAGACCTTCCTGAAGGATATTGAAGAAGATCTCCCTGTCAGTGCCCAGTGCAGTGAAGGTGACAGACTCCCAGGGGGTCCCTGTGTTCAGGTCAAGCATCTGTGTTTCCCGGCTGCGCTCGACACGAATCCACTTCCTGCGGTACCTGGGGCGGGAAGACAGCTGGGTGTACTGTGATCCAGCACCGCTCAGCTGCACCTCACCTGGTTCATCAAGAACATTCATGTACAGAGGTCATTTCACACTGCCAAGTACAGGCTGCTCTTGCTCCTGCCCCTTCGTCTCCTGTCCCACCCCAGACCCAGAGAGGAGGCATGATCCTCTCCACCGTCTCTAAAGGCCCCCTCATTTGCCAAAGTGAGGTTCAATCCCCAAACCACTTTCCCCTACCCTTCCTTACCAGATGAAATGATTCCCAAGGCTGGGGACAAAGTCGAACTTGGTGCTGACACGCCCACTTTCATGCTGCAGGTATGAGGTCTCAACACTGAGGTGCTGAGTATGCTTGGCATGGTGGGAGACCCAGTTCAGCAGCCATTGGTAGCTCTTATCCTTGCTGGGCACCTCCAAGGTGATCATATAGTGGCGCCTGAAAGCCACCAGCCCAAACTGGGCCCCCTTACGAGCCGCTGCCAGGACAGTGCCCACCCCAACGAGGCCAAACCCAGCCCCAAAATATGGGTTGTCCTTCAGTGCTAAGACAAAGTCAGAAAGGGGCATTGTGGGAGGTTAAGCAGCTCCTTTCCCCAGCATTGTTTCTGCACTCCGGCAACAAACCTGTGAGGAAAGACTGAATGGTAGCAAGGAACACAGCAGATCACCCACAGTTCCCTCCCCTTTATCAGGGCCAGGCCTCAAGGTGAAGGGCTGCCTGGCACATTTGGATTTCGCACATCTGTGCTTATTACCAAGTGTTCCTGCTGGCTGCAGGAACCTTCTCCCTCCCTGCAAGCCACCGGGCCAGGAGGCCCTTGAAGAAGCACAGGAGCATCTGTTGCTTCTTTAGTCAAGACAACAAGGCCAGATTTTTACAGGGTTTTATTCTTTGAACAGCCAGAAATCATGAGTACTGCAGTTATTTAAGGTTTATAATTTGAAAAAGCTGAAGCACATTCCCAGGCTGAACCAAAAGCCGGGTCTTTGCTGCTGAGAACGGGCACACGACGGTGGTGGAAGGCGCACCTCCGTCTAGATTATAGCCGCATGCTCCGGAGGCCTGAAGCTTCTCCGCCTCCCTCAGCACGTCCGTCATGTACTGGGAACAAGGGGGAACCTTCCCCGCCAGACACACAGACACGCTCTGGTCTCTCAGGTACAGAATCCCAACTACACTTGAATAAGGCGTGACCTGCCTCCTCACCAGGGCACAGCGTCCCGTGGGCAGGGTGCCGCAGCCCCCCCTGAAGGAACTCCACCCTCCCCTGCAAAAGACCCGGATCCACACCGGCCTTGCCGGCAGCAGAGGCCCAGCCCCGGCCGCTCCGCGGAGGAGCCCGCACCGCTCTTGCCCCCCGCCCCAGCCGGTGCCGCTGCCGCCGCTCACCTGCACCGCGCCGCTTCCGCTCCCGCCCGCGCCGCTTCCGGCCGCACCATAGAGCGGGGCCGGGGGCCGGGCAGAGCGGCTGCGCGAGAGGCACAAAGGGCGGCGCTCTCGCCGCCCGACACCACCACCGAGATGTGCCGGGGCAGGGGGACCCGGGACGGCGGGGACAGCCCGGGCTGAGGGGGCTTTGGTGACAGCCCTGGGTAAGGGGCGAGAGGCTGGGGGCATCCGGGGACAGCTCGGGGGGAGGAGTGAGGGGCTGGGAGGGCCGGAAACAGCCTGGGGTGAGGGGCTGGGGGTGCCGGGGACAGCCCGGGGTGAAAGGTGAGGGGCTGGGGGGGAGCCTGGCCCGGCGGGACTCGTGGGGGCACCTGCTGGCTGGAGACTGGGCATAGCTCTGAGGGTGGGCTCGGGGATCGGCCCAGCTGGACCCAGGGAGCAAGCCCTGGGTGTTGGGCTCAGGGAGAAGATACAGGTGTCCTTGCACTCTTATGTACCCTGTGACAGAGGGCTTGTCAGCGGTCTGCTTGGGGCACAGCAGAAAGGAGCCAGCATTGAAATACCCTACCTCGAGGCTGGCATCATAGGCTGTTCCCTAAAATCCTCTTGGGCTCTGGGATGTACCTCATTTAAAGTGCTTTCTTCTGTTTCAGATTGAGAGGTCATCCTGACCGGCCCAGCGCCAAGGCAGTGCCTGGTGGCAATGAGCACAGCAGTGACTGTATCAGAGGGTGCCAGCAGGGAGATGGAGACCCTGTGCTCAGAGCTGCTCCTGCCCACACCAGGAGTGGTGGGAGCCATGGGAAGCTCTGGTGTGGCCAGCACTGGTCTGGCTGGGACACCCCCACTGGCTGCCAGCCAGGACTTACTGCTAGCAGAGGCCTCAATGCCTGGGGCAGGGGCTCATGCTGAAGGAAACAATGTGGAAATATTCATCGAGGCAGTGGCTGGCAATGTGACACTGAGCAACGCCGCCAGTGCCACAGGTATGGGGTGCAGGGCATGTAGAATGGGCTCCACTGCAGTCAGCAGAGCTAGACAGGTCTGGCCAGGGTCCCTGTGCTAGGTGCCCTTGGATCTCTGACCCTTCATCATGAGTCTGGTGATGCCATTGAGCACAGAGCTGGCACTAGCTGGGTGTGTGGATGGGAAGAGTGGCTGTGGGATGCATGCAACTGTGGGAGTGGCATGCTCTGTGAGGGGGTCACTCCAGGCTGTCAGTAGGGACCAGGCAGAGATGGCCACCTGAACTGCTACCCTCAGCATGCTTCCCACATGGGCCCAGTGTGGGCACATCCTAACAGAAGTGAGGCAAGGCCAGCCTCTCATCTCTGCATGCTTCAAAGGTGCGAAGGGACAGCAATGGTTATCATGGCCACCTGGGTAGTGGTATTTCCCCTATTATGGAGGATGTCATTCCCAAAATATAATTTGTGGCAAGAGGGATTTATTTTCCTTGTCCAGAGCTGGAACTGAACCACCAGTCCCACCAGTTTCTGGGCCTGGAAAAAGCTCCTTCTAACACACATCCCTTGCTCTCTGCAGAGGTTCTGGTCAAAGTGGTGGAGCTGTACTTCTGCGAGAGGTGTGGCCAGAGCTTCTCAGAGGCCTCCCTGCTGTCCCAGCACCAGTGCCTGCTGCTGCCTCCCCCAGAGCACCTGGAACTCCCAGGGGCACTGTTAGCTTCTGCCAGCGAGGGCCAGAGTGACCCTGGGGGCTCAGAGCTGCCTGGAGCCAGCACACAGGAAGGCTCTGCTCCCGAGTGCCTGCTGTGCCCCGTCTGCCGGGAGGCGTTTTTGCAGCCTGGCCAACTCAAGGAGCACTTCAAGGCCCACCGTGCCCCGTCGGGAGCCCTGCCCTGTACCGAGAAGGGCTGCCACTTCACCACAGAGGACCGCAAGCAACTGCGCAGTCACTTGCGCCACCTGCACGGGGCCTCCCCCGTGGCCTGTGCCTGCCGGGCCTGCCCGCTGCTCTTCCCCAGCCGCCAGGCCATGGAGCAGCACCACCGGACACACTTCCCCTTCCACTGCGGCCACTGCGACTTCATCACCGCCAACGCCAAGCTCTTCTGGCAGCACAGGAGGGGTCACACCACAGAGGCCCCTTCTGACATGCCCACCATAGGCGACCCCCCGAGTTCAGAGTCCCACAGCCTTGACCAGTGCTGCATCCTGCCATCGGGTATGGCTGGGTGGGGGGTTGGGGCTTGTGCATGCTGCAGAGGCTGGCTGTGTCTGTGCATCCCAGTTACAGCTGGAGGAGTGGGGGGTGAAGCTGGAGGGCTGGGAACCCTGCATTCGTGCCTCCCTGCAGCACAGTTTGTGCCCTCCCTCTGAGCCAGGTGGCTTTTCTGCATGTGTGTGGGTGTGTGAAGGTGGCTTCCTCTTGCATGGAACATGATGATCTTTTGTCTTGCCCCACTGAAGCAGCATCAGAAGGGCAGGAGGAGCCAGGTAATTGCCACCCTGGCTGGAAAGCCAGCGCAGCAGAAGCCAGGTCAGCAAAGCCTGCAGGTACTGGGAACAGCTCCTTGAAGAGACAGAAAGCATCAGCTGGAGAAGAGGACTTGGACACCAGTGGAGATGAGTCACCAGAGGAGGATGGCGAGAGCCTCTGCGAAGCAGAGGCCAAAGAGGATGGGAAAGCAGCTTCCAAAAAAGTTGGAGTGCCACAGGCACAGCACTTCAAAGGTAGGATTCAGGGCCTTACCAGGAGCTGCTCAGGCATTGTGAACAAGCACCACATCCTCAGGGCTGGCAGGGAAAGGTGGCCCAGGTTGGTGGGTGGCCTCACATCCCCTGCATGTACCAGTGCACTTGTTCCCCCAACCTCTGCCCAAACAGATATGTCCCTTCTTTTCCTGTTCACACATGTTTCCAGGCTTAGGCAAAGGTCTGCCTGGCTTTGGGGACCAGGAACACGTGGGCAGCACTGATTAGGCTGTGCTTTGGCAGTGTTGAGTTGGAAAGAGCTCACCTGTGCTGGTGGCTTGGGGTGGGGATGGTCCCTCTGAGCGGGTGACAGCTGTGTGACTGGCACAGCTGTATCAGGGACAGAACATCTGCCTGTGTTCCCTATTAACTGCTCCCCCTCCTTTGTTTCCCCAGGGGATGTTGTAGAAGGCTCCGAGTATCTCTACAAAACCCACATGTGCCCCGAATGCAAGCGGTGTTTCAAAAAGCGGACCCACCTGGTAGAGCACCTCCACCTGCACTTCCCTGACCCCAGCCTGCAGTGCCCCAACTGCCACAAGTACTTCACCAGCAAAAGCAAGCTGAAAATCCACATGATGAGGGAGACGGGTGAGAAGGCTCATCACTGCCCACTCTGCCATTACAGCTCAGTGGAGAAGAACGCCCTCAACCGCCACATGGCCAGCATGCATGAGGACATCTCCAACTTCTACTCGGATGTTTACTCCTGCCCTGTCTGTGAGGAGAAGTTTCGGCTCAGCCAAGCCCTCAAGGAGCACTTGAAAACTCACAAAGCCGAACCCAAGAGGCTGAGCTGCTTCCATGGGGACTGCAACTACTGTGCAGAGGACCGGAAGGAGTTTGTCCGTCACCTCAAGGATGCTCATGGCATCAAGGCAGTGGAGTGCAAGTACCACGCCTGCTCACTGCTCTTCGGCACGGCTGAGGCCATGGAGGCTCACCAGAAAACCCACTACGCCTTCCACTGCCAGCAGTGTGACTTCATCTGCTCCAACAAGCACGTTTTCCGCAAGCACAAGAAGCAGGGGCACCCGGGCAGTGAGCAGCTCCAGTGCGGTTTCTGCCCCTATGCCACTTTCAACCCTGTGGAGTTTCATGACCATGTGGGCAAGATGCACGCCAACGAGAAGATCCACAAGTGCACCGAGTGTGCCTTTGCCACAGCGCACAAGCGGGTGCTCATCCGCCACATGCTGTTGCACACTGGTGGGTGTCCCCCGTAGGAGTCCCATAAGCTGAGCTGGGATGGGGAAGGTGTCTTGTCCTGCCTCTGGGTGGGAGGGTTGGGTCAGGGTTCCTGGGTCCCGCCACCCACTTTGCCAGGCCAGGATCACTTGGCTGAAGTTGTTGCATGCTCCCTGCTGAGCTGGTTTCCCTGCCATGTTGCTTTATCTGGCTGTCATGCTGAAGGCGTTTGTGTGTTGCATGTAGGAGAGAAACCTCACAAGTGTGAGCTCTGTGACTTCACGTGCCGGGATGTGAGCTACCTGTCCAAGCACATGCTGACCCACTCCAATGACAAGAACTTCATGTGCACTGAGTGCGGGTACATCACCAAGTGGAAGCATTACCTGAACGTCCACATGCGCAAGCACACTGGAGATCTCAGGTAAGACCTCCTGCTCCACTGGCCTGACAGCATAGTCAGGGCTCCCAAATCCTGCTCCAGGGGTCTGCTTCTGGCTGCACTGTGTGCCAGACTTTCTCATGCCTGCCCTGCCCTTTTTGATACATAAGAAATTTGGTTTTTGAACTTACAGTATGGTGCCCTGGCAACAGAGCTATTTTTAGTGTCTCTATGCCACCGAGGAGGTGTTTATCTCAGAGGTGCAGTTCTGAGCTTGGGTTCATTGCCCTGCTGATGTTTGTGGGTCAAGGCCTGTTCAGGACTGCCAAATTATCACCTCCTTTGGATCTAGCCTGCCTCCAGGGATGCTGGAAGTGCTGTTGGCATGCACATGTGAGAGTGTGTCTGACATGTCACTGTATGGAATACTCAGGAAATCCATCTCCAGTCCTCGGCTGGGGGTGTAAAGCAATAGCAGTGCCAAGGGCTGCTGCAGCAGGGAGGAATTGCCTATGGTAAGAGCTGTCTGGATGGCAAGGGTCAGGTCTGGCAAACCGAATAGTATCCCTTCCCTGTTTGTCTGAGATGGGGAGGGAGAGCTCAGCATGCCTGATGAAGCTCAGCCTGCCTGAATTCCTCGTGCTGCCTGACTGATTCTGCATGTCCCCGCAGGTACCAGTGTAACCAGTGCTCGTACCGGTGTCACCGTGCTGACCAGCTGAGCAGCCACAAGCTGCGGCACCAGGGTAAAACTCTGATCTGTGAGGTGTGTGGCTTCGCCTGCAAGCGCAAGTACGAGCTGCAGAAGCACATGCAGGCAAAGCACTCACA
Organism: Cyanoderma ruficeps; assembly: GCA_008694505.1. Taxonomy (NCBI): domain Eukaryota; kingdom Metazoa; phylum Chordata; class Aves; order Passeriformes; family Timaliidae; genus Cyanoderma; species Cyanoderma ruficeps. The sequence continues at coordinate 13,512,968 of VZDJ01000594.1, read as the reverse complement.
GAACTACCAGGTGCCTATCTTCCAGTGCCAGTACTGCACCTACCAGACCAAGTACAAGCAGGCGCTGCTGAACCATGAGAACTGCAAGCACACCAAGCAGAAGGAGTTTCGCTGTGCCCTCTGCTCATACTGCACCTTCAGTAACACCAGCCTCTTCTTCCATAAGCGCAAGATTCATGGCTATGTTCCTGGTGACAAGGACTGGCTGGAAAATTATGCCAGCAAGGAGCTGGAGATCAGCTCATCTGAGGCGCTCTTTGGCTATGAGCTGGGTGCAGCCCTGCATGTGGATGTCAGTTCCCCCCTCACTGGCAAGGAGCAGTGGGTGAAGGAGAAGCCATCCCAGGTGGAATCCCAGGTGGAGTCCCAGGAAGAAGAGGGCTACCAGCAAATGTTCATGGTGCCTCTCCTTGAGCCAGATACTGCTCCACCAGAGAGTAGCAGCGAGGCAGAGAGAGGCATGGCCGAGGGGGAGCAGAGCTGTGCTATTGCTGGCAATGCTCTGGAAGATGACTGCGTGCAAGGAAATGCTACCACAGGCTCTACTGAGATCACTGTTTCTGAAGATGTGGCAGAGAGCTGCACCTTGCACCTGGAGGCACTGAATGTCTCCTCTGACCCTCTCCTGGAGAAGCTGACTGGAGAAGCCTGTGTGACCCAGCCAGAGAGCATGGAAATGGTGTCCTGCAAGGAGCCTCCTGTAGCCTATGAGATGCTGGGCTCCCGGGATGGCCTTGGCTTGGAGGACAGTGGGAATGCACTCGAAGACATCCCAGACTTTGAAGAGGAGGTAGATGTACAGGAAGACAAGGTGGTGAAGGGCAGTGTAGTGTCAGGAGACAACCAGGGAAAAGACATCCTAAAGAAGGACATGGGCCACCTTGAGGGGTCATGCTCAGACCACCACAAGGTGGTGGCAGACACTGAGGTGAGAGAGACCAGCCCAGCCAAGCTGCCAGAGGCCTGGCTTAGCAGGCCGAAGACACCTGAACAGGGCCACCCGCCTGTCCCAGAGGATGTGACCACTTCCGGTGACAATGCCAGGGGTGGCTCGGAGTCAGTGCTGAAGGCTCTGCGGAAGCAGGACAAGGAGCAGGCAGAGACACTGGTGCTGGAGGGCAGGGTGCAGATGCTGGTGGTGCAGTCAGAGAGCCAGGTCTTTAAGTGTGAGAAGTGCTCGTACATCACGCGGAAGGAGAAATCCATGTCCCTGCACTCCAAAGCCAGCTGCCAGAGTCGCCGGGCGCCACTCGTGTGCCGTGAGTGTGGCGCCAGCTTCAAGCAGCAGAGGGGACTCAACACTCACCTCCTAAAGAAGTGCCCAGTTCTCCTGAAGAACAACAAGATCCTCAAAGCAACTAATCAGGAGGCACCTGGACCTTGCCAACCTGCTGATGAGCCTGGTGATAATGGTACAGAAACAGCAGAGAGTGAGAAGGGAGGCTCAGAGGAGCCTGGGCATGCTGAGAGTCCTTGGGAAGCTGAACTGCTACCTGGTAAAACACAAGCAGCAGGCATTCCTTTGGCTGGGGCACAGACATCAGGCTGTCATGCCTCTGAGAAATCCCTGCTGGGTGACAGCACAGAGGTGGCAGAAGAGCCTCCCCAGCAAGGGGATGGGACTGAGCCTGGTGGAGCTGCTGGTGCCTCCCAGCCTGAGAAGCCCTCAGAGAAATACCGACTGGAGGGAGGGAAGCTGCACTGCAATGCCTGCTCCTTTGTGTGCTCCCGTGTCATCACCATCACCTCCCACGTGGAGGATGGCTGCCGGAACCTGGAGCAGTTCTGGTGCTCCCTGTGCCCTGAGGCCTTCCGCTCCCGGCGGGCCCTCAAGAGCCACTGTGCTGAAAAGCATGTCGTGCATCCCAAGGAGGATGAAGCCCAAGGGTCTGAACTCCCTGAGGGAGACCCACTCAGTGTTGAGAAGGACCAGCCCAGCGAGCTCCCACTGGATGCAGCCCCACCAAAAGCCACCCTGCCCAAGAGGAGGCGTTTCTCCTGCCCCACTTGCCCCTTCACCTGCCACCAGGAACGGGCCATGAAGACTCACAAGAAGAGGGGCTGCGTGACCCTGGGGGAGTTTCGCTGCACCTCCTGCCCCTTCACCTCCAAGGTGGCCAAAGCCCTGCGGCTGCACCGCCGGCTGCACCGCAAGCATTACAGCAAGCGGCCACAGCTGCAGTGCCGCCAGTGCGAGTTCACCTGCAAGCAGGCCCGGTGCCTGCGGCAGCACATCCGCATCAAGCACGAGGGGGTGAAGCCACACAAGTGCCGCTACTGCGAGTTCAGCACCACGCGACGCTACCGCCTGGAGGCCCACCAGTCTCTGCACACCGGTGTGGGGCGCATCGCCTGCGGCATCTGCAGCCAGACCTTCGGCACCAACTCCAAGCTGCGCATCCACCACCTGCGGGTGCATGAGAAGACACCCACCCACTTCTGCCCACTCTGCGACTACAGCAGCTACCTGCAGAATGACATCACCCGCCATGTCAACAGCTGCCACCACGGTGAGCTCAACTTCGGCTGCTCCCGCTGTGAGGCTCGCTTCAGTTCTGAGACGGCCCTCAAGCAGCACGTCCTGCGACGGCATGAGGAGAAGGTTTCCTACAGCTGCCCACGCTGCGACTTCGTGTGTCACAGTGAGGCCACGCTCAAGTGCCATGTGCAGAAGCAGCACCCACACCTGGAGTGCAGCACCTGCAAGGAGACCTTCGCCACACGGGAGGCGCTGGAGGAACACAAGACGCAGCATTTCAGCCACCGCTGTGAGCTGTGCAGCTTTGCAGCCAAGGAGCGGCAGCAGCTGGTGCGGCATTACACGGAGAGCCACGAGCCGGCTGCCCCCCAGGACAAACCCCTGCACTGCCCTTTCTGTGACTTTGCCTGCCGGCACCAGCTTGTGTTTGACCAGCACATGAAGGGCCATGGGGGCACTCGTGTGTACAAGTGCTCGGACTGTGAGTACACCACCAAGAACAGGCAAAAGATCACGTGGCACATCCGCATCCACACCGGTGAGAAGCCGTACAAGTGCCACCTCTGCAAATATGCCTGTGCTGACCCCTCACGTCTCAAGGTAAGAGCTCTGCTTGGGAATGTATCCTACTGCATCTACATTGCTTGAGGGGCATCCAGCCACAGGGATTTGGGGAAGAAGTTCCCAAGGGGAGGTTTCATCCTTGGTGTTCAGTGGCTCATACTGAACAGAAATAGGAGTCAAGTAGGTAAGAGTCATGTCAGTACAATACATTTCTTCTCTGCTGTTGCAGTTTAAGGGCAAGGGAGGCTTTTAACAAAGCAAGAAGGTGGCAGCAGTCTAAGTTCACTTCTTTTCCGGCTGACATCTCTAGCTTTTTCTGGGTGCAGCCTTGCACCATTCAAAGCCAAGTTTAGCTGCTTGCTGGCTGCTTGCTGGCTACAGCATACTCAGCCAGTTAGACAGGGTGCAGGGAAGCCTCCAGCTTTCTTGCAAGCAGAGCATGACCCTGCCCTTGTTGCTGTAGGTGATTAGCATCCTGATACATGGCTTTTCCTACAACAGGAAATGTGTGGGTGATGGAGGCATAGGGTAATGGAGGGAAAAATAGTCTGGTTTTGCTAAAAGAAGTATTGACATTTTAATGGCCAGGCTGAGCTGGAGCTCCCTGGGGCCACCTGGGATAGGCTATGCAATGTACTCAGCTCTGTTGGGCTGGGTTTTTAACCTGACTCTGCCTTAAGTACCAAACTGGGGAGCAAAGCCTGTGCCATCCACAGGCTGAGAGAGCAGCTGAGCTCAGCTCAGCTCATCTCATCCTGACCCTGGTGTGGATCCCCCTTGCCCATAGCCTGCCAAGCAAGCACACAGCCCTCCTTGCCCCACGCAGCTGGAGATGTCAGAGCTGTCTTTGAGCCTCTCACTGCCCCCACAAAGCCCTGCACATCCCCAGGGCAGGGGACATGGTCTCATCCTGACCCTATTGTCCTGCCCAGTATCACATGCGGATCCACAAGGAGGAGAGGAAATACCTCTGCCCTGACTGCGGCTACAAATGCAAGTGGGTGAACCAGCTCAAGTACCACATGACGAAGCACACGGGTAAGTGCTGCCCACTGAGAACAAGCTGTCAGGCACTGGGGAGGGTGTTGGGGCTGCTCCATGCTCCTTTTTCTGCCAGTGGCCTAGCTGGAGATGGAGGAGGACATTTAGGGGGCAGCACATTATCCTGTGCTAATGGGGTGGAGGTCATGCTCTCTCACAGGTGGGAGGAAAGTTTGGGTGGCACAGAACCCCAGGCACTATTTGGTGCCTTGGAAATGGCAATCTCAGTGCGCCTGCTAACAAAATGGGACGTAGGGGGAAGTCCCTGGGGAGTGATGCTCTGTTACAGGGAGGGTGAGACCCATGGAGTGGAGAGCACTGTGCCCCCATCCCAGTGCCATCCCCTTCCCTGTTGCCACAGGCCTGAAGCCATACCGCTGTGATGAGTGCGAGTACTGCACCAACCGCGCCGACGCCCTTAGGGTGCACAAGGAGACGCGGCACCAGGAGGCTCGTTCCTTCATGTGTGAGCAGTGTGGCAAGGCCTTCAAGACCCGCTTTCTCCTCAAGACTCACCTGAAGAAGCACAGCGAGGAGAAGCCCTATGTGTGCAACGCCTGCGGGCGGGCTTTCCGCTGGGCAGCTGGCCTGCGCCACCACTACCTGACCCACACCAATGAGCACCCCTTCTTCTGCCGCTACTGCCCCTACAAGGCCAAGCAGAAGTTCCAGGTCATCAAGCACATCCAGCGGCATCACCCTGAGCACAGGGCTGTTGACCCTAGCCAGGGGGTGGGAAAGGACCCCAGCACACACACTGTCCACCTTCACACCGTGCAGAGGGAGGGCCAGGCCAAGGGACCCCCCAGGATGCAGCAAGGAGGGTGCCCTGCAGAGAAGGATGGCACACCGCAGTGAGGCTGAATCCCAACTGCTTTAAGGCGCTGGTGGCACAGGCCTGCTGCAGAAATGGATATGTGTGTACAGACATATATGTATATGGGTTGTAAAATACACAACTGTATAAAAGGAATTGCTCAGTTCTTTTTAATACCATTTTCTTTGTGCTGCTTGGAACTCCTGTGTGAACAGTGGGCCAGGTGCCCATGGAGAAAGAGCAAAAACTCAAGCTCAGCTCCCTATCTCTCCCCAGCACCAAGACCCAAACCTGTCTGTCACTGAACAATTTATTAAGTTGCTTACGGAGAAAGGATGGGATAAGCATTAATTTGGAGCTGTAGGGGGCAAGGGATGTGATGGGGCTCTGCAGGGTTAGGGGGCAGTGAGGACCAACTCCACTCCCAGTTGTGCCCAGCCCTGGGGTTTGCTCGGCTCCAGCCTTGCTCCCCTGACTGGGGGCGACCAGCCCCTGCAGCAGAGCTGGGCCACACACCATTTCTCCTCCCCACAGTCAAGCTCTGACTGTGTGCCAGGGCAGGGTGCAGGGAGCTGCACTGGCGTAGACCCCACACTCATGCAGGGGCAGCAGCATCCTGAACCTGGAAAGGGGAGGTCAGTGCTTTCTTCCAGCCCTTGGAGGCTACTGCAAAGGGAGTCACAGCAGCAACAATGACACAGGGATGACAGAAACAGCTCAACAAGAGGGCAAGGAGGTTGGCTCTGTGGCCCCAGCTGCACGGAGCTGGTACTATGGCTTCCATCCGGGTGCTGCTCACCCCCTGAGCTCAGTCCAGCTCAGGGCCAGGTGGCTCAGTGATGCGGATGTGGACAAAGAGCGAAGAGGGTGGGATGCTGGTGCCATCCTTTGAGAGGAGATGAATGTGGCGATATCCTGCAGGAAGGACAGCAAAGTTCTGGCTAACTGGAGTCCCACCCTCCTCCCCAGCTCCCAGCTGATCCCCAGACATGCTTGCAGGGCTGTCCCGGGTGCCCAAAACCACTGGCCAGCCGTGACTCACCGGGTTTGATGTTGGCAAATGCTAGGGTGAACTGACCCACGAAATCATTCCTGGAAGTCTTGTCATAATCCTCCACCACAAAGCGGATAAGGGCCAACTCAGGCACGTGGATCTGAAATTGCAGTGTCTCATCCCAGCGGGGGTTAAACCCTGGGCAGAGAGAGCAGGTGCTGAGAGAGTGAAGGACAGCAGGGACTGTGCCTGGGCACAGCAGGGTCCATGGTACTGCTGTGGGTCTCACCATTGTTCTCGATGTACTTGGTCTCCTGGTGTGCCTGGTCTGCGGGGACCCCATAGATCTCCACACGCACCAGTGGGTCAATGATGGCTCCCTCCTTGCTGTTGGCCACTTTGGGCAGCTGCTGCCCGCTGATTACCTGCAGGGCCAAATCAATCTCCTTGAGGCTACTTGCATGCTGCCCAACAGTGTCCCCATCTGTCTGGGACCAACAGAGTCCCGGGTCACAGCTTCCCCAGGGTCTCTCCACAGCCCTGTACCTGGATTGTCAGGGTGATTGGGCCAGGGCCTTCTCGGCTGCTGGGGTCACTGGGATTGAAGAGAGTCTCCTCGTCCCTCATGAAGGGTGGTTTGAGCACATAGCCACAGCAGCCATTCTGGCTGAAGAGCCCATCACACAGGTCCATCTCCGTGCCAGCTGTCTGGAAGTTCAAGGCCACTGGAGGGAGGTGGCAGGGAAAAGGGTTCAGAACAGCTTGGAGATACCACACTCTGCTTTGAGCTGAAAACCAGCCTGTCCCCATAGTCAGAGAGATGTGGAATTGCATAGGGGAATAAGGTAGTAATGCCTGAAGACCCCCAGGGCACCACAAGAGCGGCAACCTGGCCTGGCTCCAGATGGGGTTGTAGCTGGCACTAACACAGGTGTTGATGGTGGCATTTAGCACAGGACTCGGGGCACCTCCCCAGCCCACAGCCCTGCTGCACCCCGGCCGTACCGATCTGGCAGCCCACGTTCCACATCTCCTGGGGGCTGTAGTTGGAGGAGTCAGTCCTCATCCCGCTGGGGTAGATGCGTGTCAGCTGCCAGGCATTGTGGCGAACAAACTCATTTCCTAGGGACAGAACGTGAGGCCCACTTGTGGGGTCATTCTCTAGCCTGCACAGTCACCCACTGCCCATCCATCCGTCCGTCCATCCGTCCATCCTCTCAGCCATTTATCTATCTATCTGTCTGTCTGTCTATCCACCTGTGCACCCACCCACCAATTCTCATCTCCTTCCCTACTCAGGAATCTAGGTGTCCTGCCTTGTTTTCCAAGCCAACAACCTCATCACCTACCAGAGCCAAATCCCACATTACAGCCCCACTGGACCCTGTTTCTCCCAGATACGGAGGGAACGCCAGTGTCTGGAGGTTTTGGCACTACCCATGAGGAAGCCATCACCCCCCTCTACTCTGTCCCAGTCACCTGGTGCCACTGCTCCCTTCATCTCACCTTCATCTCGGATGAGCTTCCTGGCCTTGGCTTCAGAGAGGGAGGAGATCTCAGAGGGCCGAGAATGGCTGCGGGCCTCCTGGAAGCCCCGGAATGGCACATTCTTGCAGTAGATGACACAGTCAGACAATGCTTGTGCCAGAGTCTCCTTGTCCTTCTGCAAGGCAAAGCCATGTTGGGTCCCTCCTGATGGGAGCACCACCCACCAGCACTCACCCAGGCCAGGGGCTGTAGAGCCAGGGCAGGTAAGAGCAGCCAGGGGTGTGCTGGTGGGTGGCAGCATCCCTACTATGAGCAGTCTTCCTGCCAGGAACACAGCAAGCAGGGGACCTCCAATATGTTGCCATCACAACAAAGAGAGGGCTGGCATAGCCAGGGGCAGAAAAGGCTGTCCTCCCTGCCTGGTGATATCTCTGCTGTCTCTCCTCTATGCAGTAAGATGTCATCACAGCTCATAGCTGTGTCCAGGGGCTCAGCTCTCCCAGCTGGTCTCCAGCCTGGACCACTCACCTTTGCCCTCCGCCTCCCCTCCTCTGCCTCTGCCCCATTGTCATCGTCGGACACATCAGGCGCCTCATCCCCTGGCCCGTCCAGGGTGTCCTCCAGCCTCCCAATCTTCTTGCCCTTCAGCAAGATCTTGTGCTTCAGCTCCTGTGGGGTTGAGGATAGAGAAGCACCTTGAGCTACCCATCACCTCCATGGCCTTGTCCCCTGGGATCCTGCCCTGCTGGAGGTCAGCATGACCAGCTCCCTTCAGCACTCAGAAGGGGATGGGGTAAGAGGGTTTTGCCCTGCTGGAGGTCAGCATGACCAGCTCCCTTCAGCACTCAGAAGGGGATGGGGTAAGAGGGTTTTGCCCTACTGTCTGGTTCTGCAGGACATGGGGAGACAACCCCAGGGACAGCCTTGGCACTTCTGTGAACATGAGGACACAGTACCCACCCCACTCCACTCAACTGGAGTTCCTGCTGGAACAGGTTGGCCTATTCTCTGAACAGCAGATCCACCTCCTTACCACACTCTCAGGCAGGACAGAGATGCCCTGCACAGCTGAGCTCTGTCCCTACCTCTGGGGATGGGAGCTGGGTGGGCACATGCCCATCGATGGTAGTGGTGAGCAGCTGTTCCCCCAGGATGTCCTTGAGCTGCTGGGCCAGGACCTCCTGCTGCTCCATGCTGCAGTGGTTCTCCAGGGACAGGATCACCGGGTAGTCTGAGGTCTGAGGAGCAACATGCACACCTGGAAATAAACCTTGGTGGGGCTGGTGAGCTCTCATAAGGGCTTCATCCAGGCATGATCAGTGCCAGGATGGGGCCCCTTATGTCTCTTTCTCCTCTGAGACCTTCATACCCTTCCAATCCCCCAGTATTCCCCACATCCCATCTCACCCCTACACCCCCAACACTCCATGTCTGCATGAGCCCCCAATCCCTGGCACAGCACAGTGCAGGCTGCAGGTCAGGCCCCCCAGTGCTAGCCCCCAAAAAGTGACACAGCCACCCTCCTCCCCACAGTGCGACCAGTCCTGGTGCATCACCAGGTGTGTGAGCCTCAGTACCACTCCCCCTCCAGGGGCCCACCACTACCGTGTATCCTCACCCACCGAGGACCACCCACGACCACCAGCACCTGGGGAAGGGTGCCTTACCTTGAAGGCATACTTCCCCAGGGTGCTCACCACCTCCCGGAAGGGGATCTTGGAGGTGAAGGTGTGGCCGTGGTACACCATGGGTTCCCCATTTGGCCCGTCCCAGCAATCCACCTCCAGGCACCGGCAGCCCCGTTTCAGAGCCCTGGGGGTGGGTTGTCACCCCTGGAACCCTGCACTCAGCCAGGGCACCAGTTCCCTGCCCTCCCCTCTGCCTGTGGATGTCACCCCTAAGGTACCAGGGGGCACCCACCAAAGGTGGGGATGGTGCTGCATGCAGGGCATGGCCAGAGGAGTGCTGGACCACAGAGGGGCAAAGGAGCTTCTGGGGTTTACCATATGGAGCTGCTCAGGACATGACACTGGGGTGGGAGGGTGTTGGAGGGCAGCTGGAAGGGAGCAGTCCCTTTACCTGATGTAGCCCTCGATGCTGCTGTGGCCCCGGATCTGATCCTCTATCAGGTAGGTGTTGTGGGAGGAGGAGATGAAGTAGTGGCAGAGTGGCTGGCTCATGTCCTGCCACAGCGCCCGGTGCTGGGGGTTGAAGATGGAGCCCTCCAGGGAGCAGAGGTACATGAGGAACCCATCAGCACTCAGCACATGGCGAGCCCGGGCTGCAGGCACAGGGGGAATTTCAGAAACAGCCAGGGACATGGAAGAGACAGAATGGGGGCAAACAGGGCTGATGGTGGCTCCCAGAATCCCTAAACTGATGGGCACAGCTGCTGCCAGAGTCAGGGGCACAGAAAGATGCCACAGGGCAGTAACTTTGGAAAGGTGGGCAGTGGACCCCAAAGCTGGTGCTTGCACACTATGGGTGGTCAACCTTCTACACCAAAATGGTCCAGGAACAGACCAAATAAAGGGGAACTGCACCCAGATCACAGCTTGGTGACTCTTCCTCTTGTGCCCATTCACACCAGGATGGGGCTGGGAATGTTGCTGCCATGGAACTGTGAGACTTTGACCCCTCCTTGCCCCCATGCAGAGCACAGCTGATGTCTGAGCCAGCTCTCACCTGTCTCCGATGGTTCATACTTGTCAATGAGCTCCATGGCCAGCTCCTCTGTGCCCTCATCCTCCAGCTGCTCCTCCCGCAGGAAATCCACCAGCTCCAGCAGTGTCAGCTTCTTTCCATCCTCAGAGAATTCCTGGAAGAGGCTCAGCACCTCCTCACGCTGCGTGAGAGCCTTGTAGAAGAGTACAAATTCTTCCCCTTCCAGCGTCCCTGACTCTGACTTGTCAGCATCCTGTTTGGAAGGGACCTCCCTCAGCACCCATACGGGGCAAAACAGGGTGTCTTGGCCACCAAAGTTGCTGTCAGGGGATTCTCCCACCCCAAAAGGTGGGCACAGAGAGCCCACACCAGTGGCAGTGGCAGGCATTGATCAATGGGGGAATGGATGAATGGGCAGATGGAAGGCTGTTTGGGTGGACTGAGAGATGGAAGGGAGGGAGGAATAAAAAAGCAGATGGCTGGTTAGCTGGGTAGACAGATAAGCAGTTGAATGGACAAATGAATGGGATNGGATGAATGGATGGATGGATGGATGGATGGATGGATGGATGGATGGATGGATGGATGGATGGATGGATGGATGGAAGTGACCAGATCCTTTTGCAATGAGGGGTTGTACAGCTTGTTTCAGCCCCTGTAGTCCCACTCCAACCCCTTCAGGCTCTCAGGTGCAGTGCTTACCTGGAAGAGCCGCAGGGCATGATCCTCATTCATGTCCACGTTCATCATCTTCAGGAGACGCTGCACCTCCTTGAAGTTCATGCGCCCATCCTTATTCTTGTCAGCTTTCTGGAACCAGTCACGAATCCATGTGCAGGGAACCAGGGCAAATGTTAAGGGAAAGGACCTTGACTATGAGAAATTGGGCTGGGTAATATCAGAGGGCATCTTTTCCTTTTCCTGTGCCCTGCATTGATGCAGATGGTGAGACACATGCTGGGGTAAGGCTGAAAATGCAGGGCCTAGGTAATAATCAGCAATGGGTGAGGGGGGCAGAGTGATGCTCTCAGGGAGGATATTGGTCTATCTTCTCCCTTTGGTCCATGGTGGTGGCCACCTCGATGAGCTGACGCAGGCCCTGTACCCAGCACTGTGCCTCCTCTGCTGAGCCAGCAACGAGGTCCAGGTTGCCACGGCGGCCGTAGAAGACAATGGTGAAGCAGCGCTCGGCGGGGAACTCCTCGGCCACACTCTGCAGCACCTCTGACTGGTGCCCTTCCCGCACCGTCTCCACATCGCTGATGGAGACTGGGGCAGAGGGAGGGGAGGCCTGTCTGTAAGGGGACAAGGACCACAGGGCAAGGGGCACCACCCACAGACATCTATCCTTACAGTCATCCCTTCTTCCACTTCATCCCTCCATCCATCCATCCATGCATCCATGCATCTATCCAGTTATCTATCCATTAACCACTGAGCTATCAAGTCAGCCAGTCATCCATCTGCCCCTCTGTCTGCTTACTCCTGCACTAGCATTCCAGAGGTTCCATTTGTGTCAGCTGCAATTTCTACTCAGCCCTTTCAACCCATGGGTCCTGCTGGGGGCAGGATGTTTCATGGAAAGGTGTGGGTGAGAAGAGATCACACATGCATGCAGAGCCTTTCTTCAATCCCACAGCACCCTTAGCAAGCGTGGCCCAAGAAGCTCCATAACTTCACATCCCTGTTCACTCTGAAACATACTGATGGCCTCATGGCCAATACACAGCTGGTACTCACAGGCAGACTCAGTTTTGCCTGTCCTCTTGGACTGGTACCAGATGGTCATGCAGTCTTCCTGAAGCTTGAAGTAACGTTGTTTCTTCCAGCTCTTGGACTTGACTTTGCGCATCAGAGTCCCCTGCTGCATCTGCTCCAGCGTGTCTGTGAGCTGGATGCCTGGGGGCAGCATGGGCTGCATCACTGAGGGTGGGGGTATCCAGGCACTGCACCCTGTTCCTTTGCTTCCTCTCACCTCTGAGATCACACATGGTCCCTCAATCCGTGAGGGTGGAGGGATGAACCAGAAACAAACTCCCTTCAGCACAAGAGGTGCACTGGGTATTTCCCCATCAACCCTTCCCTTGGCGCTTCCAAGCCCAAATCCCAGTGGCCATGGTGGGGTAAGTATGCTTCTGAGTGCAACAAGGTGAGCTCAACCCAGAAGCCAGATTTGCCTCAGCATAAATCCAGACGACCCAATGCCCTGCCCTGCACCCATCCTCCGCTGGGGCACTCACGGGCGTTGCACAGCAGCGATGCCATAGCTCTGCCTTCTCCACGCTGGCAGCTGCTGGGGAGGGAAGAGAGAAGGTGGTTGGGGGAAGCAAGGTCAGACCCTCAGCTGTGCCCAGGTCCCAACGAGTGGGCTCCAGCCATACCCACGTGTGTGTGAGGTGTGTGTGCCCCTGCCCGCAGCTGAGTGCACCTGTGTCTGTCTCCTGCTGGGTCATTGCATTCCTTAAGTGTCGAGTTCACACCACCATACTCATGAAATATTAATCTGTGTTACCGGGAAGCTGGAGCTCAAAAGGTGTTGGTGGAAAACAGAAAAACTTGCCAGCGCTGACACGCCTCAACCCAGTGGGTACCAGAGCCCTGCTACTCCCAGGTTGTTGCTTCCAGATAAGAAGCAGCCCCTGAAACCAGGAAAAACTGCTCTGGCAGTGCCCAAAAACGTCCTCCACCATCAAGAAAATGACCCCAACCAGCAAATTTGAAAGTAAGGGAGAGGCACATCTGTGATAGCAAGGAAAGGAAAACAGAGCAATGACCCCCAGCTCCTAAAGCTTCTTCTCCCCAGGGAATACCAGCACCCCAGGCAATGACTGCACACGCAGCTTTACAGGAAGCACATGACAGTAAGTGGGACTAAAAATACTACTGGACAATGAGACTTTGATTAGGCTGTTGAGACTTTAATTACGCTGACAAATGACTGGATGTGCCTGTGACTCAGGTGCCGGAGTTCAGCTTTGGAGGAGCAGATGCTGCAGCTGCTGGGCTGGGATTTGGGTGCAGGAGGGGACCCAGGGTCCCTGGGAGCAAAGGGCTCTGTGCCAGGGTGCAGGGGTGGCAGCTGTGCCCTAGGTCCCTGACTCAGCACAGGCACCAGTGAAGCAGGGCTGGGAATAGCCAGTGCCGTCAGTGCGCAGGCAGCTGCCAAGCCCAACTGCCAGACCCTCGTGGGCTCCCAGGCCAGACAGCAGCCATCCCCTGTTCAGTGTGGCCCTGCAGGGCAGAATAGCTCTGGCCAGGGCTATGGCTCTGCTCTTGTGAGTCACCCTAGTCGTAGGGCAAGCTGCGGCTGTTTGGCTGTCCCCAGGGCACATAAGGATCATCTGTCCACTCTTGGGGACCTCACATGTTGCTGGAGACATGGAATAGCTGGGGTGCCATCCCAAATGCCTTCCAGTAGTGCCCAGTGCTGGGGCTGTGCTTTCCCAACACTGGTCCTTCTTGCAAGGCTCAGACTGCAAGGACTTGCTGTAGTGCCTGTATCCCCCCACATCCAACCCACGGGGCACTGGCCCAGGACTTGGAGTACCCATACCCAAAAATGGGGGGTAGCCCTGTGCTCCTCTTGTGCCCTTCAGGGTCAGTGCCCTGATGCTGGCTAGCACAGCTCCAGGAATGCCCCACATCCACTCCCACAGTGTGCTCTCAGCCCTTGCACCCCATGGTCCTCAGGGAACCAGTGGGGACAACCCTGGTCACCCATCTGCCTGCACTCTCCTGCTTTCCAGCAACACCCAGCCTGGCACAGCCACTTCACAGGGCCATAGCTCCAGGCGCTCACCATCTCTGCAGCCCCTGTGCCACAGCAGATGAGGGAGATGGGCATGTCTTAGGGAAGCTGGGGTGGAGGAAGAGGCACCAGAGCTGAAGAAGCAGGGAGACATGCTGGACTGGCACAAAGATGGGCTCAGTGCCACCAACAGTTCTGTCCTCTTGGCACCCTGCCATGCATGTGTACAAGGTGGCAGCATGCAAGGGAGCAGCTTGTAGCCCTTGGGCCCATAACCACCCTGAGAGTTTGGAGCTAAATTTCTCCACCAGTGCCAGCCCTTCCAGGCTCCCACACGACCTAAGCATGCCCAGTCCCAACCATGGAGCAGTGCCTTCTCCACAAATGCAGCAAAGAAGGGATGATCCCTTCCAACCCAAGGAAGCACAAAGAGGCACAAGGAAGAGCATGTGGATGCAAGGACATATCTGTTCAGCACTCTCCTGTTGGGTGAGGGATGCCATGAGCCCTTCACAGCCTGGCCCAATGCAGGCCCCCTTGCCCCAGCCTGAACCACATCACTGAGCCAAGCAGGATGAGAGCCAGGGTGTGGAGAAACCCAACCTGAGAGTTTCCCGCAGGGCAGCTACCTGCTGCCAGAACAGCCCCGGCTACCCCAGCACACTCTGAGCCATCACAGCGTCTCTCCTGGGGGACAGGGCCCAGCAGAGCTAGAGGGCCAGTGAGTGTGAACGGTCCCCAGCCATTTCAGTGCAGAGTCTCCCGGCTGAATAAAACGCCACCATAGGGGTGACCGTGCCAGAACTGGGAAGGATGACCCCCCCCTCACGCTCCTTCAGGCACCCTCCACACCTTGCTGCCCTGGTGTGCTCACAAACTGCCCTCGTCCTAGAGCTTTGCTCAGCCGGCAGCTGTCAGGGGCAGAAGGACTTGGAGGCGAGGGGACGGACAAGGGGCTCCGGGATGGGGCGGCAAACCCCAATGGATTCGGGGCTCAGGGGATAAATCACACCTCAGGGCAAAGGAAACAAAATCGCCGGCACTTCTGCCCCGCGCCCCCCCAACCACGCAGCCGCTCCGCGGCACCGCAGCCCGAGAGAGGGGGTCCCAGAGCCTCGAGGTCCCAGCCCCGAACCCACCGTCACCCCCTCCCCTCCGCAGGACGCCAGGTCCGTACCCGCTCTCCGTTGCCGCTCCGCTCCTCCGGTGCTCCACCGCCAGCGGCCGCACGGAGCCGGGGCTGCCCGCCCCTCGGCAGCGCCTGGGCGGCGAGCCCTCCCCCGGCCCCCCGCCCCCGCAGGACGTCCCCGGCCCCCGCAGGACGTCCCCGGCCCCCGCACGCCCCGCAGCCGCTGCCTCTCAAGGTCGCTTCGGATTAAGGTCACGCCACTCCCGAGGCGGAGCGGGGCGGGGGGGCGGGTGAAGAAGGCGGTGGACGGCCCGGCAGGGCTGGCAGCACCGTGCGGCGCCCCTCGTTTGGGGTCGAGCCCCCCCTTCTTATCCTCCGGTTGAGCCTGTCTGTCCCCACACTTTTTTGTTGCTTGCCTCAATAGGGGATTCAAGCTGGGGCAGCCTTAGGGCAGGCCGAGCTGGGGGCAAGAGTGCCGGGCAGGGACTAAACTTTCGGGTGGGCGATGCTGTAACAGACCTGGACGCCGGGGGAGTGCGGCAGCGCTTGCTAAGACGCTTCAGGGAGGCAGAGAGTGCGCTCTCCCTGGCAGGCTCGCTGCCTTCCTGCAAAGCAAAATAGAGCAGCATCCCCTCTACTCTACCTGCCCCAGAAGAGATGCGGCGCCACAGCCAGCTCCCACCGGGAGAGGTTACTTTCCAGCTCCTATCCCCGAGACGACACATCCCGCCCTTCCTCCCAGCTGTGCCGCTTGCCCCCACATCCCCCGCAAGAGACCAGATCAGGACCAATTTCTGCTGGCTGGGGTTTCATTATTTATTAATCCGAATTTAAAAAACAAACAAAATAACAATCAACCAAACAGAAGCGTTTTCACACCCTGGCAAGGTCAGGGTGAAAAGGAGGGAAAAGGCAATGGTTATAAAACAGGAACCCGAGGGCAAGGAAGAGGCTATGCTCTGCCCTTGTTATGCAAGGCTGTGAGAGGAGGGAAGGGAAATAGTGGGATTTAAGACACTGTTGGCACGACACTGCAGATGATCAGCAAAATGGGCTACTCGAAGAGGGGGGAGAATTAAGTAGCTGCCCAGGCTTGCCCGCAGCCAAGAGCAGGCTTTGCTGCCGCAGCGCCTGGGAGCTCCTCCACTGCTTCCGAGAGTCTGCTGCGGCCGCATCAGCCCCGCGGCACAGAGGCGGCAGGTAAGTGGCTGCTGGTCCAGTTTAATTGCAGTGGGGCCATGGCAGATGCCAAGGCAGGTTTTCAAAGCTGAAATGGATGCACCTGGCTGGCAGAGAGGAGCGGGAGGAAGGGGGAAGGGAGGGGACAGGACTGAGCGGCGCCTGGCGGGCAGCAGCGGGTGCACAAGGCAGCATACCTGGAGCCTGCAGGCGGCAGGGGATCAGTCGGTGGCCTGCCCGCCACCTCAAGGCAGGGGCTCTCACACTGAGCTCCATGTGATTAAGCCAACCAGCAGCCTTCCCAGGTCTAGATGAGAGGCCAGCACACATCAGCCTCTGGCTGCTGGTCAGCTGTGGGAGTGCACTATTTACAGCACAAGAGGCAGAATCCTGCTGTCTTCTCCTTCCCCAGAGCCCTGGGAAGCAACCTTATGACGCATAGGTTCATTGCAAGTAATACACCCCTCCTCCTGGGGCAAGCACTGCAGTGGCCTGGCTGCAGCCACTTCCTCCACACCAAAGAAAAGGAAGAGAGAAGCTCACTGTGCCAGATGGATGCAGAGCCAGGAGCAAGGATGTGCTGGCAGGGGAAAAAAGCTGTCCCTAGGCTACCTGCAGCTCAGTAGCAATATTAGGAGGGGATAAACAACTGGATCAGCTTTTATTCAGTTCACTCATCTAAACAGACATGTAAACAACAAGTGACAAGTAACTGGAGGGACGTGGCACGCATACCCACTGTCGTGCACCACTTGGGCAGAGGCTGAGTTTGCTGGAAGAGTGGACATCTGCACTACCCCATGCCTGGAGGTGGGGGAAGAGATGCCACCCAAGCCTCCCGGAGAGACTGGGATCTATACAGATTGTTTTTATTGATTTTTTTTGAAGCTGTAGTATCAGCGTTTGCTGGTGTTGGGATCCCCGGAGGCTTGCTGCACTGCTACAGAGCAGCCCTTTGGCTGGGTGGGATGGTCCGACAGGCCGGCAGCCAGCTGGCGTGCCCAGTTTGTTGCAGAAGAGGTCACCTGTTCCTGGTTCTTTGTAAACCTGAGCTGTTTCTTCCCCAGTGCCCCACCTCCCCCAGCAGTCATTGCGGAGGAAGAGGGATGCCCCGTGGATCAGTGACTTGACCCTCTTGCAGGTTCTTGACAAGCTGAGCCAGCCAGCGTTTTGTGGTGGTGTCATCCTTCAGGACCTGGGCGAAGGTGGTGTCCTTCAGCTGATCAGGAAGGCACTGCCTGAGAGCTTCACGTGCCCTACATCAAGAGACAAGAAACGGGGCCCAACAAATAAACTCACAGGGGCAAGAGGGGAGCAAACCCCACTGGGAACAAAGCGTTCCTTTGCCTGGAGGTCTCCCTGCCAGAGCCAGCCAAGGAAAGCAGAGCACCACCACTGCAGCAGGTGGCAGCCAGCCAGCACAGCTCCCACCCCTGACACTAAACCCCGCCAAGCAGCCCCTGCACCCCAACACCCAGCAGCAAAGTGATGCCATGCCAGGAGAGACTGAGGCAACAAATACACACCCAGCAGCTTTGGGAAGAGCTACTGGTCAGCAGGAGATTAGTTTGTATTCTCTCAACTGAATTTCATCTACTGCTAACAGCCCGTCTGATGCAGAAGAGGGAGAGTATAGTGTACCTTCCACCTCAGCCCTCCTTTGTAACTTGTTCAAGCTACATTTGGGCTCAGGCAGTAGTAACCTGCACAGCTGGAATTTGCACAATCCCCCAACAGTCACTGCTTCTCCCATGTACCATAAAAGCTCCTGTGACTATGAAGTAAAAAATCCAAGCAAAAACCCCACCCATCTTCCACACTGAGCTAAGGCTGACAGAACAGGAACCTTGATTCCCCCCAGGAGGAGACTGTGGAGAAGAACTGAAGAACTGTGCTTCCAAGGGCACACAGAAGCTTGCGCCCAAACTCCTAAAATGTTTACCTGGGGTTATCAGAAAGGCGAAGGTAGCAGCGGACGACATGTTTCAGCAGCCGTGCCGATGGCTCCTTGGAGAGCTGCAGGACCATTTTACCCTGTTTGACAGAGGCCAGTGCCACCAGTTAAAGTCTTTAAAAGAACAGCTTCACAATCAACAGAGACTGGGAAAGATCATTAAATCACTCACTCTGGCTTCCAACGCAGCACAGCCCATTACCTTTTATCTGCACGGAGCCTGGTGCTGCTTGCCAAGATGCCTTGGAGAATAGCAGCTTGCCATGACTCGGAAAGGGTTCTCCCAGCAGCTTGGGGAAAGCTCATCTCATTTCTTTTTAATTTTTACCTTCCTAGGACTACTTAGCAACTCTTTGTGAGATTAGAGAGACCCTGGGGTTTCCCCATCATGGAAGACACATTCCAAACACTTTGGTAAGCCTAGGCTGAGTGACACCATGAGGTGTGTTCCCAAACTCTGCAACACCTCCTGTTCTCATATGCATTCCCTTCATTCCAACATTCTTTTAGCACAATAGCAATACCCTGGAAAGCCAGGCCATAGGACTGGGCTCACCCACACCACATGTAGCAAGATCCTTATCCAGTCTTAGCATGCATCCAAGCAGTGTGTTTTTTCTTTCTGCTACATCCTTTGTGAAGCTGTTCCAGGGAAGCAAGGCATGGATACGTCTTCCTGGCCCAGCCTCTATTTCTCACACTAAGTAGGACTTTGCACATGGTTGCACGTTTGAACGTGCCTAGCTGAGCAGTGTGGATGCCTTCACACAGCTGCTCTGAAGAATTTAAAAGACTGCTGGCTTGTATTTAGGAGTCAATCATATCTGCCCAACAGGTTGGGAGGTTGGGTTTTTTCCTGTAAACTACATTGGCTAGCACTAACCATTTTCTCTGTTAGTCAAATTCACCTGTATTTGGATATCCTGGCTGTTAGCAATTAGCAGATCCCTCTCATCTGCCCTTTTGCAAGCTTCCTGTTCTTAGCAATTCCCTAGGATACCAATTATTTCTTCAAAATAAGTAACCACAAGCTCCTCAGGGAGCTCCTGAATGGAAAATGCTATATGCTCTTTTAAAAGCATATAATACTTGTGTGAACTCTTCCTCAGTTATCAGGAGACATGGAAGTAAATCATCACCCTCATTAGACAGGAGCACACTATCCTGACTTTTGAAATAGACAACGAAAAAGTCTGTTAACATTTTCATCCTTCTCTGTCACACTATGGAATATTGATCCTGCCAGTGCTTCACCCAATGGTGGGATTACACGGGCCAACACAGCTTTACACACCCACATCCTTCTGTGTTCAAGGAAGGGCTGACGTCTGGGAATGGCATGGTGTCCTTCCCTCCCCTGCCTCAGTTTCTAATTGCATCCTTCACTGTGCCCCTGAGTCAAATCAGCTTTCATCAAAGCTGATCCCCTTGAATGCAAAAATCACATCACATTGGCTATTAGGGACATCAGCTCAAAATCATTCATATTTTGCTGTTTGTGGGTGAATAGGAGGTCATGTTTTCTTTATGTTTGCAAAAACAGATAAGTAAATATCCCTAATGGAAATATTAACATTTAGTCAGAGAACCAGCATTGCCAAGTGCCTAACTTATTGCTGCATTTTCTTCTCCTGAGACCACCCTTTAAAAAGCAAACAAACACACACAAAAGCACGGCAGTAGCTATTCCAGAGTAGATTGGTATTCCCCTTGGCAAGCCCAAAGATAAAGCTCAAGCTGGGGCTTTTACTCCTGGGATGAACAAATTTGGAATACCCAAACTTGTCCTTTACAGGAATCACAGAATGGACAGAACTTGCTTGCTCTCTTTGTATTCCAACACAAAAATTAGAGCATATGCAGCAGCTAGTAGGAGTCAAATTCAGAAAGGAAAAAAATGAAGGTGGCATTCCAGGCAGCAAACAGGAAACCTATGAAATTCCTTGGTCAAAGACACTCTGGGTGCAAAAAGTTTCCACGGGTTCAAGGGATAGATGGGACAAACACTGGGGGTTACTACATAGAGACCCCACAAGTGGCCCCAGAAATCCAAAGCTGAAAGTAGCTGGCAGCTGTGGCACTGTTATGAGTGTCACAACAAGTATGATATATACTTGCCCTGCTCTTTCAACATGTTGTGAGAGACAGGGATAGGACATAGGTCCATGATCTGAACTGTGTGATCATTCTTACATAAAATTAGATCAATTCATGTCCCACCAACAGCTGGAAATACCCACAACTCTGGAAAATCTTTTTCTTCTCTGAAGAGGTTTACCTGTTTTGTCTTGGGGACTTAGTATATCACGCCTAATATGTGTTCTCTTGACATGCAAACCAGAAGTATACAAAGGAAACATGGAAGTAGAGCTACAGTGCCACAAGCAATTAGCCCAAGAATGATTTGCCTCCCTCATCCTGTGTTCCAGCCAGACAGCAGTAAAGTAGTTGCTGAAGAAGCTGCCTGCTACAGCATAATTTTTTCTTTTTTAAATATGAATAGTTTAAAAACAAATAATCTTACCAGTATCATGGCAACATGGGAAAACCGCTCGTAAGTCTGACAGATATATGCCAGCCCTGTGTCATCCAGGAGGATTTTCTGAAGAATAAACGTAGCAACCTAGAATGAGGAGAAAGCAGAAAACAAAGCTTATAAACAACTTATCTACCCTGAATAGGGACAGCCTTTGTGTGGTGCTCTTTTCAAGTCAGCCCCAGAGTTGAAAAGACTTCCAGCAGGCAGCAAATGCTTTACTCAGTGAAAGATAGAAGCCAAAAGAAAATACAGGACAGTACACAATGCCCAGCATCTCAGGCTACAGAAAAGAGATGGACACAAAGCAGAGTGTACAAGATGACTGGACTCAGGTTACATAAGATGCCAACTACTGCCAGGCTACTCAGGCAGCCTCAGGTCTTGGTTTTGTTCAGTTTTTGAGGAGGTAAAAACTCCACCCGTTTGTGTCCACAACACAAAATGCTGTTGTCCCAGCAGCTGCAAGAGCAGAGAAGCCAGCTCTGCAGGGCACTGGCTGCCTGGTCAGTCAGAGATGAACAATGAAGTGTCTATTAAAACAAAAAAAAAGGTACCGTTTTGGAGAGCTCACTGCCAGACTCCATAATACGTAAGCACAGGGGGATAATTTCTGTTGTCAATAAGAAATTTATCACTTCTTGCTCGTCAGTTTTCACCAAGGCCCCTTGAAGTAAAAACAAAATCCAAAATCAGTAAATGATAAACTGTCTCCAAAAAATCTCACCTTTCAAAGAGGGCCTGTGTTCTGCCCTCCCCAGAAACCATCCAGTCTGAATGCCAGGCTGAGCAACTGTCATACTAGACATGTTGCAGCACATGGCTGGAGAAGAAATCATTTTGGCAGGGTAAAAGTAATTAGTGTAGAAGTAATGGATTTGGGCGTTGTTTATTTTTCAGAAAGCGGATGCACTCTTGGCTCTCCCTCAGTAGTAACACAA
Source organism: Cyanoderma ruficeps (assembly GCA_008694505.1). Lineage (NCBI taxonomy): Eukaryota > Metazoa > Chordata > Aves > Passeriformes > Timaliidae > Cyanoderma > Cyanoderma ruficeps. The sequence continues at coordinate 13,491,434 of VZDJ01000594.1, read as the reverse complement.
ACACAAGAGGATCATGGCACCCACAGCAACCTCTGGGAGGAAGAAATGCATTTTAAAACATTTTAAGACTCTATGCGTTGAGAGAAAAATTATTTGGACAGAAAGAAGAAAGGATAAAAACCCAAAAAAACCAAGATAAGGGGAAGACAGGGAAAATACACCCAAGTCAATCAATGACAGAAACCCAAAGAAAGCCCAGCCTGCACCCACCCATCCCAGTGCCTAGCTGGGAGGGCTGAGGGTGAAGGTACAAGTCTGCAGGTACTTGTACTCAAAGAAACATACTTTTGGCAATGCATTTAGACTTCAGTGGGTTTTTTTATAAGTGAAAAGGAAGAGGAGTCTGCCTCCACAATGGAAAAGGAGTAGCTCCTTTTCTTACTACTTGGAAAATCCCGAAACAAGAGAGCTGACTTTGGTGATGCAGGTCTCTATGCCCACAGCATGAACTGCTCTAGCACAGAGATCAGCGCTCCAGCATTAGTCTGGCTGCTCACCAATGACTCCGAGGCTTGTGAGCCGCAGGTACTCAAACGGACGGGTCTTGCTGACTGTGTGCAGGAAGGGGTACAGGAAGAGAGGAATGTGAGCTGCCAGAAAAGCTGACCTGTAGGAAAGACAGAACACATGATGTGAACAGCAAGGAAAACAAAGTGAGCACTCAGAGTAGCATTACCACAGAGAGCCTCAGACTATTCCTGGTGGACCCCATTGCTACTGCTCCTCAAAAGTGGGTAACAGTTAATTCTCTGATGGAAAGGCATGAAGCAAATCCTGCACTGGGCACAGCACAAAACCCAGCACCTGATCTGCCAGTTACTGACCAGAAACTGAGCACACCCTGTTGTTTTTATTACCTCCTTCTGCCAACCAGACTTTCTGTTTTGTACATTTACTGCTGCATTTCACCCTGCAGGTTCCCAATGGCAAGGATCGTCAGCCACAATGCCTGTGAAAAGTACCTCTCAGAAATGTAGACTGGCTGAGCTTTAGGCATCACCAGAGTTCAAATGTGCCCCAACGTCTTTCCCCAAGAGTCCTCACACAGCCTTCTGGCAGCAGTGAAAAGTAAAGACTGCAGGTAGAATGCTGGAGATTGCTCTGCTAACAGAGGGAAGCTCTGTTGCACAATCATCCAAAATACTTCTTCCATTTTCAGTTTTTAAACTTTAAATGTAAAGGTGAGTCATATAAAACTATCCTGTTTCTTGGGATATCATCTCATGGAGGGTTGCTTTGCAGTAGCTCAAAACCAACTTCAGCTATGCTGCTGCTCAGCAGTAACAGAAGCATGAGATTGTGGATCTCTGGGTAGTTTCCTTCTGAGTTTTCGCTGCTGTTTTTGGCTGAACCAACATCATATTTTTCCCTACTGACACAGGCTGGGCACAGATTGAGAAAGCATGAAGTCAGACACTGGCTGAGGACTCCAAAAATGGCTCTGCTATTGCTCCCTTACCTCACACTTGCCTGGGAAGGACAGTGGTGTTCATTCCATCCTTTTAACAGTTGGTCTAAAAAACTGTAAGCTGAAATTTAAGGAGTTCTTTTTTGATTTCACAGAATATTCTGAGTTGGAATAGACTCACAAAGATCATAGAGTCCAGCTCTTAAGTGAATGCCCATACAGGGACAGAATCCACAACCTTGGCATTATTAACACTGTGCTCTAACCAAGCTCTTTGTCTAAATAATTGCAAGCTCAAGGATCCTTGCACACAGCAGTCAACACAAAGGTACCCTTAGTTCTGGCTGACCTCCCAGAAGCTGCCACAACCCAATGTTCTAAGAGTTTGCAAGATCTCAAGATGACCCAGGGAATGCAATGCATTTAGGACCATAAAGCTGTCATCCTGATAATCCATGCAAACAAGTAAAAGCAGCAGGCAGCTGCCTATCTATCAGCTCTCTTGTCTGTTTCACTTCTCGCAAGTGAAAAAAAGAGAAAGGAGCTCAATTGCTTCTAAAGTCAAACACATGGGCTGAGGTGTCAATATCAACACCTCAGAAAACTCACACTGCTTGGAAACACTTACCTTGTCTCAGGGTGTGATGCAACACACTGTAGTAGAGCTAAAGCATTGCAGACTCTGTTGGACTGATGGGCTGTCAAAGTCGGAGGGTTGATTGATGGATAAATATTTACAATTTCCTAAAAATTAACACAGAGTGGAAGTTAAAGGAGAAAAATATCAGAAAGCTACACCAAAGCTCTTGCCTGGCCAGGAAGTGCAGTGGCAGCAGGTAACAGTCTGCTTTCACCAAGTATCACTTTCAAGTTATATGGCAGCCACCATCCTGTCCAGGCAAGGGCAGAGCTGGGTCAGAGTCAATTTGACATGGAGTCACAGGAGTGCATTCAAACCTTAACCTGCTCCCCTCACCACGTGATTCAACAAAGATCATACTCCCAAGGAATGGTAATAACGGATCCCACCAGTTCCTTCCCAGATCCATCTCCTGGATGCACAAGCTCTGCAACATGCTGATGCTGCAGCACAGAACAAAGACACAGCCAGCCTGACCCACCTGAAGGAGTGCTGCGATGGTGCCAAACGAGTGCCACAGCATTGGGGCAAGGTCAGGCACAGACTCGCGCTTCTTGCTCAGCTCCAGCAGCGCATTCTCCCGTGTCTCAGGGCTGGACAGCTCATTGATCCATTGGTAGATCTTTTCACGGTCAACCTGAGCCAGTGCTGTTGGCACAGGCTGGGAGGGAGACAGGAAAGCTTCAGTCCAAACATTTTATCCAGTTCTCACCCAATCTGACAGAAAAAGAAACCTGACTGAGAGGGCAGGACCTAAAGCTCTATTAAGATGTTCTGGATATGGATCCATCCCTTCCTTAGATTAGTCTGTATTTCACTTATTTGAAATTCTAAGGCTTTATTTCCTGGCTTTGTTAAGACAGTCTCTCTTAATCCCCTTGTCAAGCAGTACCTTTGTAACTTCATTCAGCAGAGCAAAGCTGCTGCCCATCTGTGCCAGCAAAGCTCCTGGGGAGCAACATACACTCCAGCCAGCTACCATTTGCTCCACCTGCATTCAGCATGCCTTTATTTCATGCTTCAAGTGCATGATTCCACAGATTCAGAGTAAGGCAGAGGTTACCTGTTTCTCTCCACAAACACCCATGACACTGGAAACTGCCAGTGAGATTCACTCAATGCACATGAAAAAATATTCATACAAATACTAGAAAAATTTTCACTAGTTCACCATCAGCATGACACAGGCCACAGCCAGTAACAGCTGCTGTTACCAATGGCTCGTATTGATACCAGGTACATTGTTCACATGCATGGAACTAAAAGGGAGTTTTTCAAGAATGACTTTGTGCAAGATCTCAGAATGATTCGATTCCTGTTGAAAATAAGCCCAGAGAAAGGTAGATCTGTATTCCTGGCCAAGATACATTTTCTACTACTCAGGAGAAATCCAGATTTTGCTTCTGCCTTTCTTGAAACATCAGGGAAAGAACAGTATCAAGATCAACAAGTTCTCAATTAAAAAAAATGAGGAAGAAGAGGGAAAAGAGGGAGAAGAAGGACTCCATCATAATGTCTTTGGAGAAGGCAAGGCACAAGTCTTTCACTGAAACTTTGTCTCCTACCTCTGCTGGCACAAGCAGCACTTAGTGCAAACAAATGCTCTGCAGGCTTCCTAAGGAGATAGTTTGATGACTCAAGATACAAAATTTTGAGGAAGACAAAAACCATCACTAAAACCTCCTGTGTGAACAGTTCCAAAAGCCAGGTCAGAACCTTTTCAAACACTGCTGCAGTGGTCGTTACTGAAGCCAAGCACAGCCCCGTTGGTACTTGCTTTTCCTGAGCCAGCCCAACCAGCATGCCAGGAGCTCCACATCCCGCTGTGCATGGTGATCCTGGCTGGGAATGACTGCATTTCTTTCTTTTTTAACCCCAACTGAAACTCTTCATGTGGTCCCCACAACAGATGCAAGCAGAGCCCACACTGCACTGACAGCAATGCTGTCACCAAGCAGGTCACCACCGAAACACACAGGAGAACACAGGGGAGCTCAGGAACCTAAAGTGGCTACAACGAGACCTGAAGCCACATGGCAGAGGCAGTCCCAGAAGGGATACAGGAGGGATGGAGAGAGACTTCTAAACCTTTGGCAGACAACAGCTTTCTTTCTATGTGTCTGCTAAGGTTTCCCTCCTCTGTTTATCCCCATTCTATATCCATAGTCACATCCGAAGAGATTCTTCCCTAGCTGTGGGATTTCTCTCTCCTCCATTTCTGTTGTACTATTTAAGTTAAATGTTCATACATTAGCAATTGTAGTGTTACCAGTCCTGTACTCTAAGGCTTTTTAGCTGTTCATATTTCCTCCTATCCTCTTTTTTCTTCACTATCATGGTTTAGGGATGGTATTCTCCAATTTAGTGTTCCCACTGAAACCACTCCAAGCCACTTGTCACCCACTCCCTCCTTCCTTCCCTTCCCAGTCCCCCTGCTCCAAGATGGAAAGAGGAATTGGAGGCACAAAAGATAAAGATCACAGATTGAGATAGGAACAATTTACTGGAAACAGCAATCAGATAAGAAAACTAACTAATAACTAATATTAGTGACAGAGGGTACAAGAAAAGCTATTGCTCACTCCACAGAATCCCCCATCAACAATACCCAACTGCTTCCTGGGCCACACTAGCCCAAACCCAAATCGAGTCCTTCCTCCCTGCCTGAAAAATGATGTGAGGTGGAACAGAATAATCTCTGGGGCCAAGCTATGCTCCCTTCTGTCTACTGCAAAAATTAACTCTGTTCTGGCCAGAACCATGACACTCACCTACTCAATTTGTAACTTTTTTCCCTAAAATCTCAAACCAGTGATCCTGCCAAGTTTCTTGTGCCCCGACAACTGTGAGTGCAAACACAATGCTAACTTCTACACTGAAGCTCAAAAAGAGAGGGAGAATGAATAGAGCTCATTTGTTTTTATGTGGGATGGTGGATTGACAAGCAGTATAGCAATAATGTTGTTATAATTGTGTTATCTAAAGCTTCCATCTATTTTTCTAGACTCACTGGAAGTTTCAGTTCCTGTAAGCTTCAATGCATCGACCCCTTAAAAGCACAGTCATGTGCTTGTGATCCCTAGAGAGCACTAAGTAGATTTTCCACACAATTAAGTTTATGATGTCCAATATCTGCCCTAGCCAGAACAAACTGCTTTTCATAGGCTCTTCAGTTGCTCCTTTTGTTTTAGTTTAAATGGAAAGACACATTTTTTCCTAATTCCACATTTCATTATTGTTTCTTCTTCTCCCTCTAAGACCCAAAATTCTGGGGAACCCTGAGGACCACATAAATCCTGCAAGCTCCAGGAGAGAACCCCACCAAGCAGAATTTCTCTTCCATATAGGGAAAGCAAAACTTATCATCAGTATTACATGAGGAAAAATATTGAAACACCTTTTCTCCTTCTTGGAGAATCCTTATCCAATTTGGCAGTTTCCTGAGGGGGATGAGGGCAAGCACCAGCTATGGATGGCACCGCACTGCAATGGGGCAAAAGGGAAGTAGGAACACGCAGCATCTGCTGCCCTGAGGAGCTTTTCACTACCTAGTCTTTCCTTCTGCAGTCAAGGCCAGCAGTAAAACAGCTCCCCAGAGGGCAGAAGAGGTGGATGGGCATGCAGGTGTCACAGGTGAGTGTTTTAAAGATCTGCTCTGAACCTTGTGCCTCAGTGGGAGGGTCTTCATTATCCCTTCTTATCCCACCCTTTCCTATCTTTATCATTTTCTTCCCTGCTCTTCCCGCTCCACACACTCTGTGGATTTTTTTTATTTATTTTGGTTGTAGATTAATTTTAGACTTTTGTTTGCTTTTCGTCTATGTGCTTTTTAAGTAGTAGAGCAAACCTTATCAACGAAATTTGTCACGCCTCTGCTTTTGTATTAAACCTGCTTTTAGCGATACCCTTGCTAGTGGTTCTTTAAGTGACCTTAAAACACTGATTCGCTACAGAAGGCATCCAGGGGCAGGGAGGGAGCACGGCAGGCACGGGGGAAGGAGGGAAAGCCCTACGTGATGCACACGAGGCAGAACCGGGTCACCCAAGCAGGAAAACCCTCCAGGCCCTGGACGAGCCTCGCCACAGCAGACAGAGCCCGCACCGCCGGCACGGAGCAGCCCCAAGGGAGCAGCCAGAGTTACGCAGCTGCCAGTGACGCCGAGTGGACGGAGCTCACCGGGGCTCCGCCACCCCGCGGCCTCAAGTTCCCCCGGCAGCCGCAAGCGGCCGCGCTCCCGCTCCCCGCCCGGCCCGCGCAACGGGGCCCCATCCGCAGCGCCGTCCCGTCGCCGCCCGGCAGAGCGCGGAGGCGGGCGCTCACCGCGGTCGTGGCCAGGCTGTGCATGGTGGGAGGGTGGGAACGGAGCCGGTGCCGCCTCAAGCCGCCGTCACCGCCGCTGCCGCCATGGACTCGGCGCCGCCGCGACCTCTCACCCGCCGCGCGGGGGACGCCGGGACGGGGCCGGGCGGGGCCGGCTCGGCGCCGGCGCCTGCGCGCGGAGCGGGCGCGCGCGGGGCGCGCCGGGAAGGCGCTGCCGCGTTGACGTGAGCGGGCGCGCGTCGCGCGCTGTCTCGCGCTGCTGTGGCCGGTTCCCGCCATCCGCCGCCGCCCCCTTCCCCCGCCCCCACCCGGGCCTCGCCCCGTCCCCCGCGGGACGCGCCGGGACGCGCTGGAACGCAGGTACCGGGGCTCGCCGCTACCGACTCCAACCCGCTCCCGCCGGCCGCGTGCCCCGACCGCCGCGCGCCGGCCGCCTGCCCTCAGAGCGGCCCGGCCCGGGGCGGGCGGCGCTCCCGTGGTCTCCGTGTGCCTGTATGGGTGAGTGGCGGAAGGGGAGCCGGGCCAGGCCTGGGAAGAGCGGGACCAACCCCAGGCCGGGCTGGGAGCGGCGGCGCCTGAGCGCGGGATGCCTGGGGAAACCTCCCCGGCAGCGCCTCCTGGGCTGCGCGTAGCGGCCGCTCCATTCATTCCTTCTGCTTTTTATCGGGAATACGCTTCGCTGTGCTTTCCGGAACCTTTAGGGCTGTGCCTCTCGCCCCCGGGCCCCGTGGCTTTCCCGGGTGGAGAGCAACGGGAGAAGCCGGAGACCCTCGTCCGGGCCCTGCCAGGTGGCCGCGGGTCCCGCGCCGTCGGAACAGATCGTTTTCTTTCTTAGGCTTCCTCCAGAACTTTGGTTCCCATCTCATACTGGCTTTCCTCGGGCACTTTTTTTTTTACTTTTTTTTAGATCCGTTGAAGTTAAGGGGTTTTGAGGACTTCTGTCTCTGGAATTTGTCGGCTCACCTTTCAGCAGTAATGCACTGCTGTTCATACTGGGAGAGATTTTATTAATTTAAGTTTCCTTCACTGCTGTCCAACTCTTCCTCACCGTGTTTAAAAACGATTCTACTAAACTTCTATGGAAAGTTCAAGCCATGCTTCTCTTTTCCTTTAGCCATTATTTGGCCTGCCAAGTTACACGTTTCTCCTTTTTAACAGGTTTTTAAGGTGGAGCACATTTACTCTTGTTAGCTCTTTTCTGTGAGAAAGCATGGCTCTGTTAAAGGTGCACGGACCTGTCCGGATGCGCAGCATGCAGACTGGGATTACGAAATGGAAAGAAGGGAGCTTTGAAATTGTGGAGAAGGACAACAAAGTGAATCTAGTAGTTCACTACAATGTTGGAGGAATTCCAACAACGTTTCAGGTATGCCAGACATTAAGGCTTTTGTTTTAACAGTGCATGGATTGTGCTCTCTTGTGAACAGCTGTCCTCTTCAAGGCTATTAAGTGTCCCGCAGACTTCCCTCTGTCACTGTTTCTTGTTCCTCATTTCCTGAACACTAATCCCTTTGTATTATTCTCCAGTAAATTATTTACACGTATTGTTAAAGGGTCTACCAAGGTTGACGTTGAGATACAATTGAATGGGAAGAACCAAAAAAGCAGAGAAAAGTTACTGAAGTATAGAGCATCATGGCTCACGTTTTGGATTTTTGGAACCTGTAACCTTTCTGTTACTGGTACATTTGCATTCTCTAGAGAAGATCCTGACCACTTTATAGTAGCTGTTTCCCCACCTGAATGTGATGGTGTTAACACACCTGTAGCCTTTTCCAAGACTTTGCTAAATGTTAGTTGTTACAGGTTTAGGTTTTAAATGTAGATGCAGATTGTTGTTAAAGATTCTCTTGAAATATTCAGCCCAAATTTTTCTCGTTCTATAGTTGTTTTCAGGTCAGTCTCTGTAGATTTTGTGCAAAATGCCCCAAATCAAAAGGAGAGTGCTTTTTCTGTAAGAAATGCATACCTGTTTTAAAAATATGTAAACGATACAAGAGCAGTTGGAAGAAAAAAAATCCCATCTTATTTAGCAACTCTGTAACAGTCTAAAGTGATCTAGATGTTGGCTTCTGCTTTTTCATGCCACTGTTGTTTTTCATCACTAATGTTCACCAGTCTGTTTGCTGAGCCATTTATTTCTGTGTGCAGATACTATGAAAAAACGTTCATTTCTATTTGAAAGGTTAGGTTTTTGCTGCCTTAGTGTGCTGAAGTCTCAGCAAAGAATCTGGGAGGTGGTGTTGCCTCGAAATCAAGGTGGTGAGGAGATTGTTAGCTGTGGATTGTTCCCACCTGTGTTACTGTAGACTTGAAAAGAGTTTCTGCCTTCTCAAGTGTGCTGCTGTGGCTGCAGGTTTGGTTTAATCCACTGTTGGACCATGTTGCTCCTGAGGAGAGCAGTCTTGTCTTCCCCTCATGCATTCCCTGGGTGCTTGTTCTCACACGCTCCTTTCTGCCTGGCTGGGTGATGTGGTGTGACAGCAACTCGAAGGGAGCTTCCACAGGGAGGATGAGCCTACAGAACAGCTAACGGTGGCCTAAAGGGGCAGGTTTTGCTCCCAGCCTCTTACGTCTGCTGTCTCTGGCACTTGACAGATCTCTTTGTGAGCTCAGTGGAGGGTTTTCACAGAAATTTGGGGAAAGGACTGAATGCAGGATCTAATGAAGGGGGTGATAACTCACCATGCAGCTGGGACTGCAGCAAAGGAAGAGGAGGAGGCTTGTGCTGCTGGGTAGTTTGTGTGAGACAGCCCCAGGCATGCCACTTCAGGTGTGAGAAATTCCTGATGATCTTGCATTAGAAGTAGCATTCCCGGTTTGCTTTTTTGACAAGCTGCTCTGAGAGGACTGTGAGTGATTTCCCTGCCTGTTTTTTTCTGTAATGGAAGGTTTGGATGGATCCAGCATTAAGTTTCTTTCTACAGTGACTGGTGTGTCATCAAATTTCTTCTGTCAGATGATGTTTTAGAGATATTTCAGAGTTTTCACTAAGTTGTCCTAGATGGTATGAAGAGAATTTGTTTCCCTGCACCTGCCAAAACTTTGTGGCACTGACTGGGTCCTAACAGGTGCATGAAGAGTATGGATGGAGTCTTCTGACAGCATTTTGAGTTCAAATGAGATGTTTTGCACTGAGATGGTGAAGTAATTGTAATCACTTTGCACTGGGCTCAGTGTTTTAAAAGATCATGAAAAACTTGGAGTCCATTATTCAATTCTTATGTCTTTGAAAATATTTTGAGCACATATTAAAAAAAAATCCCAATAGCCCACAAAAAAACCTGCAAACTCAAAATACAAGGATTGAACACAAAGTGTTTTAGAAGTGTAATGTTCCTATAAAAGCAAACCCTTAGTTTCTGATCAAGGTGGTTTTCCAGTCCCTCTTACAAGCTGCTGTTGTGTCTATATTGGTTTACCAAGAAACTAGAGATCATAATGGAAAAAAAGAAATCTCGTTGGTGGACATGGAATGTCTTGTACTATCTCAGTCTTTTTGAGGTATCCTCAACCTACATGAGTAGTAGAACCTTTACCCAACAGCCAGTTTTTGTAGGTGACTTAGCATGAATTAACAAGTAAGGTTATTATAAAGTAGCAGGGGCATCATTAGGGAGCACAAAGTCTTCTTAAAATTATTCTTGTGCTCAACCATAACACCAAAAGTTTTGACACCACTTAATCGTTACGATGTTGCATACAGACTAAGCATGTTTCTTACTGGCTTACTCCCTCAGCAGATTTTTTAAGCCATTTCAAATCTTTCTTCTTTGGAAGCAAATTGTGAAGTGAGACATTTGTGTTTAATACTTGAAACTTTCCCATCTTAAATTGTATTTCCTACTTTATATGGAAGTTTTCACTAAATGGGACTTCAGAAAGTTGTTTTTCCGTTACATTTACAAATGTCACACTCATTAGGAAAGCAAGGTTCAGAAAGCTTGTCCAGGACTCTAGACACTGTTGAGCAATAGTGATACTGTCCTCACAGTTCTGTCAGATGCCAAGGTCACAGATTGTATTCATTTTATGAAGTTTAATGTTTCCTTGAAGTGGAGCCAGGAGAAGTATTTTGGTGTGAGTTTCTCTTATCCTGTCAATTTGAAATATTTTGTTTGAATTTGCAAGTCTTTTGGCCTTTTAAAGTTGGATTTATGCTTATAGTCACTTTCTTGTTTTCAGTTAAGCCATAACATTAAAACTGTGACCTTAAGACCAAATGGCAGAAAACTGTGCTGCCTGATGCTGACACTGAAGGATACCAGCTTTCTGACGATTGATAAGGTACCATTTAAAGATGCAAATGAAATGCGGATGTATTTGGATGCAGTCCATCAAGACAGGGTTCATACTGGTAAGTGCAATTGTTGTAAACCATGTTATAACATTGTGGAGAGGTGTTGTGTTTCCTTTTTCCCATTTTATCATGGTTTAACCATATCAAGCAACAACTAAGCACCAAGCATCTGCTCACTCACTCTTCCCAGTGGGGTTGGGAAGACAGCAAGGGAAGTGAAAATGAGGAAACTTGTGGGTAGAGACAAAACAGTTTAGTAAGTAAAGCAAGAGCTGTGCATGCAAGCAAAGCAAATGAGGTATTCATTCACCACTCCCTGTGGGCAGGCAGGTGTTCAGCCATCTCCAAAAAAGCAGGACTCTATCACATGTAATAGTGACTTGAGAAGACAAGCACCATCACTGTGCCTCCCTTACTTCTTCCCCAGCTTTGTACACTGAGGTGATGCTGCGTGGTGTGAGATATCCCTGTGGTCAGCTGGGGTCAGCTGTCCTGTCTGTGCCCCCTCCTGGCTTTCTGTGCACCCCCTGCTTTCTCGGGGGTGATGTGAGCAGCAGAAAAGGCCTTGACTCTTGGTCAGCTCAGCAATAACTATAACATCTTTGTTATCAGCAGTATTTCCAGCACAAATCCAAAACATAGCCCTACTGTCGCTACTGAGAAGAAAATTAATTCTGCTCTAGCCAAAACCAGCACACATCTTCAGCACATTTTGTCCTCCTTGTGTTCCTGGCTTTCTTTGCACTTCTGTACATGTTTTTTTCTGGCCTTGAGCCCCATTTTTGTTTTATACCTTTCTCATGCTTGACAATAATCAAAGATTAACATACGGGATTTGTTTACACTGTGTGTTGGTATTTGAAAGATTGTCTGTTAATCACTTGTGCACAGTCTTAGTTTTTTATTTTACTTACTTAATTTTGTTCTTTTTAAGGATAGTAAGTTTGCTGTCAAGTGTCTAAATGACCAGTATGAGGGATATCCATAAACACATGCTTATGTCCATGCATTCAAAATATTGTAGTCTGTTGGCAAGAAATCTAGCATGCCCTTTCCAAAATCAACTCCAGCTAAACATTTTGCAAATAAAAATCCCAGTCAGTTAAATGACAGTCAAATCAAATATTGTGTACTTTTTCTGTCAGCTGGAAAACCCTCACAAGGATCTGGCAGCTTTGGAGGTGTGTTGGGCAGCAGGGCCACGCAGAAGGAAGCTAACAGGCAATTCTCTTACATAGAGAACCAGGTTTGTTAAATCATTCAAAATTTTCCTCTCTAATTTTATTCTGTTCTTCTCTTCCTCTCATTCTCTTACTGTATGTTATCATAGCACTTGTAAATACTTTACATCCAAAGTGTTCATATTCGAGAGAGCTTGGAATAGATGGGCATGGGGAGGTTGGCAATGCTGTATCTGATGAGGAGACATCTTCTGTATGAGTAGGAAAGGTCACTGTCTGGCTAGGGAGGTCAGACTATGTTCTTCACCTATGAGCTTTTAGGCAGAGAAGAAGTGGAAATAGAAGGGAAGTACTCGACTGAGACTTTCTTCTCACATATTTCTGAATCTCTCTTTGTTTTATGCTGAACACCTTACGTGTGTGACCATGTGTTAGTCAGCATAGTTCTTAATGAGTTTAGCAGACTTGAGCCAAACGTGTACATTGAAAAACAGCTGATGCAGGTTTGTATCAGAATGAAGTTACTGAATTTGTGTCATTCTGCTCACGTTTTTGCGTCAGTTTCACAGACTTTTCCCCAGAAGTTGTTTTCCTTCAAAATATTTTTGTTCTTTTTCTCCCCAGATTTCATGGTTCATCTGCTGGCTTTAATTTACTATGTTATCTCTGTGAATATAATTGTATTACTGCCCTGAGGGAGACTATTTCTGACATTGTCCCAAAACAAATTCTACATGTTACTTAAAGGCAATCTCACTGTAAAAACTTGAGGCTTTGTATACAGTGGTGAGATTAAACATGTTCAGTTTTCAAGTCTAAAATTGACCAACATTCCTTAGTCAACCAGTTTACCTCTTTCCTTTGCATCACATATAGGGCTTGTTTGGCCCAAGGTGGTCATGGCACTGTTTTAATTATATGGGTTTTAGTACAACTTTTAAATATTTTTAGTTTAATACCACCCAGGATTGATCTGGGGATAGTTAGGAATCATGCCTCGGGTTTTTTAATGTCATGGCTTGTAAAGGAGATTTTAAAAACTTAAATTCAACTGACTTAGCCTTGGAAAATGAGAAGGGAAAGTGGTTACTGTGGTAGTTTCATTTTTACTACTAGTATGACTCAGTTAAATTTTACCTATGTCTTTGGTATTTAAACTCTGTTACAAGTAGCCTATCTCCACTTCTGATGCTACACCGTAGCAAATAAAAAGTGGTGGAAATCATAGATTAGGCTAAAGATGGTCCTGTTTTTTCACTCATGAGTTTTTTCCCTGGCACCCTCCACTTGGGCTTTGCAGACTCCTCCCAAAAGAGTGACTGTGGAGAGTAAGGAGGAAAATACATTTCGCAAGGTGCTGGGTACCCCAGCGAGAGGCTCTATTAAGAATTCTGCTGGAGCTGGAACACCAAGCAACAGGGTGAACATTTCAGCATCTCCTGCATCATCAGTCCCTCACAGGACAGGCTTGTTGGAGAATCGGTAGGAGGGTTTTCTTCTTACTATGATACTGTTAAAATTCAGCTCTTTATAGGGGTAGAACTCAGTATGCTGAGACGTAAGATGGGGATGTAAATCTTCCTCTAGTTTTGCTGTAACTTTTAACAGGATATTAATACATGCTTTTATAGCCTCTGACTGGTATTAGCACTAGAGCTTTAAGCACAGCTTAAGAGTTGGGCAGACCAAATGCTTCTCTTTAGTCTATAAAAGTGGAAGTTGCAGAAGATAGGTCCAAAATGCATGGGAAGCATCGAGGAATTCTGTTCACTTGAAAGAGGGTCATTTACTAACCTTTCAGAAAGAATGACCACAAATTTTTGTGTCATCAGTGAAAAGAGGAAAAGAACACAACCCCCTGGTTCAGAAATGAGCGAAGATTATCCCAAAGAGAATGATTCTTCAACGTGAGTAACAGTTGTTTCTGATTTTAAATGCCTTGTTCATTTGTAAAGGTATATTTTTCTGAAAAGAATGCTCTCAGCCACATGGACCAGGCCAGTAAGCTTGAGAACACATTGGGTGCTTGAAATGAGGTATGGGTTCAGGGTTAATGAGGGAAATACAGGCTACTCCAGTAGCTGATTTGCATGAAGTGGCACATGCAAATTTTGTGTAATCCATCTTTTGTCCATTATGTGAGTCAGAACTGCATGTGGACTGTATATATTTTGACCCTTTTCATAACAAAACTGATAAAGGGGAATTGCCATTTGAAGAAGAGGCCCCATGTGTTTGAAGTCAGATTTAATTGTAAGAGGGCCTGTTTAAATGAATTGGTTAAACTTATATGTGAGTGAAGTTCTGCTGTTTGTGGTCAAGCGTTAAAGGTGATAGGAGAGAAGTGCTTGTAAAATAAGTTTTAAATATTGAACAGGAATATCCCATATCTTCCATAACTGCACTGCCTTCCACTCTTCTCTCTGTAGGAATAATAAAGCCGTGAGTGATCCAGCGTGGAAGTACTTGAACAGCAGCAGAGAGAAACAGTTGAACCTGAAGCAGGCTGAGGAGAATAGGACATCAGGTAAAATAAAAATAATGTAAAGCCAAATGATACCTAGCCTTGACCAGTGTGATTTTATCCCTTTGGTACTAGTTCAGCAAGTTGATGCAGAGGTGTTTTTTCCTAATCTGCTATGCCATTAACTTTGTTGCTTCCTCCAGAGCTGTACATGAGATGCAAATAACCTGCCTTCATTTTCAAAGCCTGCCCTGCTCTGGTGTGGCCTTCACCTTTATCCTTCGGTGCTGATGCCAGCCCATGAGCCGGCTTGCTTGAAAATTCCAACAAGCAGCTTCAAACTGTTCCAAGCTTCTCTTTCCCTTGGGAGGGAATTTCTGTAAACTCCTTTTTGCCTGCTTTCTTATTTATTTTTAAAACTTTCCTTTCCTCTTAATGCCTATTAGAACTGTAGGCTTGTTTTTGTGATTAAAATGTATACTGTTTGATTTTACTTCCTTATCTCTTCCCTAGAACTTACAGGGGGAGCTCATTGGGGCCAGGACTTTTGTCCTGTTTGTACCAAAGTTCTGTTGGATACTGCTGTGGGACAAGGCTTTACAGACAATACAGAAATAGTGGCAATATGTAGATAAGTTAGGGAATGTTGGTGGATACATTCTTTTTTTGGTGCATCTCTGATGGTACAAATGTGTTGCTGGAACAGCCAGTAAGGTGAATGTTTACCTCTGAATGGAAATCTGGTTTTGTTTTCAGAGTCAAAATAAGAGTCTGTGTATCCCTGCAAGTTCTGGTAACAGTATTGCAAACTTCTTTCATGTATCTCCATTTCTGAAAGTCACATGGCTCAAACAGCTTCAAGCTGGAAAAGAAGCAAAGGGTTGTTCATTGTTCAAACTAAATTACACTGTGATTCACTGTAATAGGTGGCTTTTTGACTCTTGAGAGCATTTTTTGATGTGGCACCATCTGAGATGTTAATCTCAGGATCTGTCACAATGATACAGCAATGAAACAATCCTATTTTGCCCCAAGTATGTAGTAATTTACTGTGGAATTGGGGGTGGGAAGAGAAGCTGTTTTTGCTTCTGCATATTTACCTTGAATTCTGAGAGCACTGCATTGGAAATCAGGAGTTTTCTGTACATGTGTCTCTCTGAACAAGAGGTAGAGATTTATTAACTTTCATGTAGTTAAGATAATGACTTTTTAATATTTCATATTGCACTTTGAGTTTGATGGAGACTGAATTAAATACCTTAAAGTTGATCATGCCTTTACTTACATATCATTAATATTCACATTAGTCTTTCTAAGCATATGTATTAGTAGTCTCTCAACCAATTCTAGAAACCAGTATTTGAGGATTTTTAAACCTTTTGGCTAAATACTTTCACACAAGTTGTCTATTGTAAAAATATCTGTGTAACCTGGAACAGAACATCCTGCCTTCCTTTCTCTTTTAAAGGTGTTTTACCACTGCAGTCGTCATCTTTTTATGGTAGTCGGTCCTCTTCAAAAGAGTTCTCCACTGGCAGTTCCACCCTGGACAGGTAGGGCTGATTCACCAGAGTGAACTCTAAATAGCAGTTGTTCCACAGGCATTAAGCTCTTCAGTTTCCTGTGTGTTGATCACATGGTGCTTCCATGCATAACATGGTGGGTTTTGTTGGGTTTTTTCCCCTTCAGGAGCACAGTCCAGTTCTTCAGTGTGTCCTCAACTGCCCTGCCTACATCTACAAACTCTAGTTAGTGCTTGCAACAGAAAGACGCTGTAAAATCACTCAAGTCTGTTATAGTTGTTGTGAATGACTCTAGATGATTCAAATTCTATATAAACTCTGGACGTTAAGTCTGAACCCTTGCTTCATTTTTCCCAAGTAGATAATTGGCATGCAATTCTATATTTTAATAACAGTCTTCTGGCAAATACTAAATCCTGCTGAGCTTGGGATTCTTCTTTGTCGAGTGCTTTGCAGGCAGACTCATGGTCTCTTCCTTAGATAGATGAGATACAAGATCAAGGGAGAAAAGCATTGTCCATCTTTAAATGTTAGGAATTGAGGTCCATAGTGATGAGGTTACAAGAACAAGAGACTGAAAATGAAGACTGATCCAGATATGAATTTTAATCGTATCTTGGGAGCGGTGATCTCATGCTGTGTGATCATTTTTCCTCTCTTCATACAGTGTGCAGAATTAAATGTCTGTAAGACCAAAGACTTGGTTATACTGCATTCACACCAGTGGATACAAGGAAATTTAACCAAGCTAGAATTTAACATTTCTGGAAAGAAGTGTTCTCTGTCACACCTATTTTTCACTGGGGTAGATTCCAGTTATCTCGTACAGCTTTACCAGTCCTTGACTTCCGTAGTGCTGCGATTCCAATGTCATGGACTCTTTAAGGCAGAGCATTACAAATCTTAACCCTTCTTATGCTTTTATGTTTCTAGGTCTAGTGTATCCAGCCAGGCCCCTTCAGCCAAAAGAAGCCTGGGATTCCTTTCTCAGCCTGCCCCTCTTTCTGTTAAAAAAATGAGATCTAATCAGGATTACACAGGATGGAACAAACCCCGAGTGCCCCTTTCCACCCATCCTCAACAACAGTTGCAAGGGTAAATTTAATTGTCTTTATCTAGCATGCATACTTTGATCATCAAAACATGCACATTCTTGTTATAATTATTTAATTTAAAAAATAATCCTGAAATTAATGCACATTGAGGCAGGGAATGCTTTTCTTAGTTTGGAGGATATGTATTCTTGAATTCACATCCTGGGAGTTTCAGAGACATAATAATTTCAGGTAATTTATGTTCCTTTAATGATGATTTTTTATATATATATATATATATACACACACATTTTTTTTAAAGTTTTATTGTAGAAACTCATGGGTGCTTTCCTGATAAATGCTGCCTCCCATGAGTTTTCAGTTTTGGCTGAAGGGCTGGGGAACAGCTCCAGTAAGAAACTCTGTGGAGAGTGGCTGGGGTGGATATCCTATGTGTTAGTAGTGTTTTCTTATAGACACAAAGTATTAATTTTTTTTTTTTTTTTAGGTTTTCAAACTTGGGAAACACCTGTTATATGAATGCCATTCTACAGTCCTTGTTTTCAATTCAGTCTTTTGCTAATGATTTGCTCAAACAGGGTATCCCATGGAAAAAAATTCCACTCAATGCACTTATCAGGTAAAATTCGTTTTCTGTGAAAGCTGTTTTCTCCTTCATTACTGAGAATCTGGTTTGGTAATACTGAAGCATCTTTGTAGAGGGTCATTTGCCTGTGTAGATAATATAAGAAATCCTAGAGCTCTCTGTATTTTGGAGCTTTACTTTTGAAATACGAAATCAGCTCTTAAAACTTATAATACTGAGTTACAGGCATTCTTTTACTCTGTTTATAGTGGCAGAGTGAAATGCTTCAGAAGAAAATGTAAGAAATTGCAAAATAAGTTAGATGCAGTAAAATTTCTTCTAAAAACTTTGGCAGGTAGAGTTTAAGCTGATCACTAACTTCACCTGATATGTGGGGGCTTATGTCTTTTGTTTAGTAGCTGTGGAAAGTGTTCAAGTTTTGCATACTTAATCTTTCTCTAAATTCAGTCATTTGGGATTTTTATTATATTTTCTCTTGGGCACCTTATTTCTTTTCTGTCACTAAATAAGATTCAGGATCATCAGAACCATTTGTGTTTGTTTAATAATTTTTTATATCTTTTGAGGTAATTTTTCTATCTTTGGTGTGTCATCTTGAACTCTTTCTGCACTACTTGGGATCAGAGGTTGTTCCATGTGCCTCTTGAAATGTCCTTTCTCTAATTTTTGTAGAAAGACCTCTGAAGGTTGTGCTCCATATACCTAATGGGCAGTGTGTGATCCTGTACAAGTCAGAGTTGATACTCAAAGCATCTACTTTGTCTTCTCTTGGTTTGGCTATATCATCTAACCTGGTGACTGTTTTTCTGGTTGATCAGTGATTGCTTATCAACTGTGCTGTGGTTTCTTAACCTGCTTCACTGAGCAGCTGTAGAGGACTAGGACAGCACATGCTGTTCTTGGAGTTTGGCAGAGTAGCAGAAACATGTCAAGCTGCAGTAAACAGATCAGATTCTTGGGCTGAGTATTAGTTGTTGAGTTTGGGATGCAAGGGGGTTGTACAGGTGTTCCCTGTCTTTGGGTTGGGGGTTTTTGGTGTCATGGAATGTGACATCACCTTCCTATGTATGTAGCATGAGTGAAACTGGTGCTTGGAATGTCTTTGGTGTGTATGTCTTGTGAAATTGTAAAGCAGTTGTAAAAGATAACTAAATCACAGTAGCTGAGAGGCCTTTACCATTAACAGGTAAAGTTATTTTCAAAAGTTTTGTAGCAAAGCTAACAGAAGCACAAGCTTGAACCAAGGAATTCCTTATGGCTCTTTTTGCTACAACTTTTTTCTCTGTTTTAGTGTTTTTACTGCTGAAAGAAGTAAGGTTTGAAAATGAGTGGAAGTTTAAAAATAAAACATAAATAGAAACCATTCTGGCCGTTCAAGTTGAATTTAATGATTTTGTGTTGCTTATTTTTTGTGTGATATCATATCTCATATCAGTACAAATGTTTTCAAAAAGCATTATGAGATCTTTTTCTCATTGCAAAAGAGCAGAAATAAGTTTTTAGAGCTTTATAAGGCTTTTCTCTTTACCTTAAAAGATTGTGGATTGGGTTTTTTTGTTCATTTGAGTGCTGTTTGATGATAGCCTCAAATGAGATCTCAAAATACTTGAAATGGAAAAGGTTAATATGTGGGATATTTTCATACATTATCCCTGAACCACTAATCACAGGAGAGAAGCTTTTAGGAACTCTTAAAATAAGGTACCATGAGTTCTATTATGTTTCTCTAAAGTCCTGAAAAACCAACCAGTGTTTCATTGCCTTGACTTCTGCAGACGTTTTGCCCATCTGCTTGCTAAAAAGGATGTCTGCAGCCCTGAGGTTAAGAAAGAGCTGCTCAAGAAGGTGAAAAGTGCCATTTCAGCTACTGCAGAGAGATTTTCTGGCTACATGCAGAATGTAAGTATCATTGTCTGGAAACAGTTATGTGCAATTTGTTCAGTGTTTCGACTGCTTTGAACACCTGTCAAGCTTCAGCTGTGTTTGACAGTGACTTTTGGTTGAATGGCAGTGATTGTTAGAGCAGAACTGCCTCAGTATTACTGAATGCAGTGAACTGAACATAATTTCCCCAGTCTGTGTGTGTTTGAGAGAAATACTGAATGAAGTTATACGAAGCCATTTCCTTGCATTTGCCCTGTTTCTAGGATGCACATGAGTTCTTGAGCCAGTGTCTGGATCAGCTGAAGGAAGACATGGAAAAGTTAAACAAAACTTGGAAGAGTGAACCAGTCCCTAATGAGGATAACTCACCAGGACGTGCTTCTGATGACCTCTCAGCCACCAAAGTTTATACATGTCCCGTTATCAGTAACTTAGAGTTTGAGGTTCAGCATTCTATCATTTGCAAAATGTAAGTGTGTTTGACAGCTTTCCTTACACTTGCCTTCAAAGACTGGGAAGTGTTCCCATCTCCTGTGACTTCATATGCAGGTTGAAACCAGAATTATGTTTTATCCAAAGCTGGATATTTAGAAAAATACTCTCTTGTCTAGAAGTGCTGTAAACCTCACACCACACTGCCTGCTGCTGCAGGCCTTCTTCAGGCAGTTTCATACCACCCACTTCTTCATTGCATGTCCAGTGGAAAGCCTTTGTGCTTGGCTCTTTGTACACCAATTGCATGGGAATAGAGAGAATAGGGGATTTCAGCCAAGTCATGTTTCCTCTTAAAGAAAGAAAGGAAAAAGAGGGAGCTATGTTTTTAATTTGATCTTTCTGAGGGCTTCCAGGGAATGGCATTTTCTTCTGTCTCTCTATGTTGTTGCAGAAAAAAATTGTAAACCAGTATGTTTGGGCATTCATTGTGTATGACTTTCTGCTATGTGCAGCAGATTTCCCTATGGGAATGTTTCATTCCACAGTGTTTCCATGAACACAGATATTTGGGAATAATAGTTTGTGTATACATAATTAGTTTCACAGAACAATTGAAAGTAAAGCGCATCCAGGTAATAATTATGGAAGAAAATTTACTCTAGTAGGGTTTTGGTGTTTTTTTCCTAAGAAAAATGAAATGTTACAAAAATTAAAAGCTTTTGTTTGTGTTGGTTTTTTAGATGGACTCTACTCTTTTGTTTATAAGAACAGTTAAAAAGTATTTCTAGCACTTCCCTTCTGCTAGACTGGGCTGGGCTTAGTTCTTTTCTCCTAAGAATACTGAATGAAGATGTGTTCAGCTATAGCAGTCACTTGATTTCCTGTGTACCCGATCATTTATGTCTCTGAAGCAATCTGTGCCTTTTTGTTCTTACCCTTGCGCAAATGTTTCAACTTCTAAAGCATCAAAAAGAAATTGCAAGATCCAACTTTGTCCCGAGCACCGAACCGTTCCATTTTGATGAGTAAAAATAGGATGATCAAGAAGTATATGTTTACTGGGAAGTCACTTTATCCTAAAACATGCAAGTGTTGATTAATTTCAAGTTTATTTTTCATCAGACTTGCACAGGCATGTTTCTTTTTTAGGTGCGGTGAAACAGTCACTAAACGAGAACAGTTTAATGACCTCTCCATTGACCTTCCTCGAAGGAAGAAATTCCTTCCTTCCCGATCAATCCAGGATTCTCTTGACCTCTTTTTTCGGGTGTGTACTTTCAGGGGGGTTTTTATGCATTATGGAGTGTGTGTGGGTTATTTATGTACCATATGGAAATTCTGATTGTACAGCTGATTATTCGTTTCTATGACAGTGGTTTGCAGGCATGTGAGATAACATTTCTTGAGGTTTGTCCATTAACAGTGTGTGGAAGTTTTTATTGTAAAATACTGCACAGAAATTAACTGATGTAAAATAGGTAAACTTCTCAATTTCGTGCTGAAAGAGTTGAGGTGTAAACAAATACCAAAGAGAGAAGGGAAGTTGTCAGATTGGGATAATCACTCAGGAATTGATACCTCCCTTGGGCTAGGATGCTTCAACAGCTTGTGTACAAGCCTTAATTAGCATGGAGGAAAAAGGTCATGCAGGTACAATTATTTAAAAAAATAAATAGCTGTAATATGTGGCTGCTTACTTTGTAAGTAGAGCTTCAAGGTGAAGTTTCTGAAACCTAAAATGAGCCATATGTCTGTGAATTGGGGTTATATTTTGTCATATCTTGAGACAAACCTTTTTTTCCTCTCTGTATAGATAGTACTTTCAACAGAGAGAATAATTTACATGCCTTTTCTTCTAAAAGCTGATGGAGGTCTTACGATTTAAAAAAATTCCTAAAACTGTGATTTGGCTTCACTTAAGGTAAAGGCCTGTAAGAATGTTTGATGGGCAAGTTACATCATTTCAGGAAATGGATGCTTCCCCTTCTCATGTCTGTTCAGAATTCTGTTCTCATGTAGCATACCCTTGGTAAGTTTAGATGAGGATAGCTTTTGAGGAACAAAGCAGAGGTTTTGAACAAGAGAGAGAAAATTTCATGGCACCATTCTTCACCATAGGTTATTACGAAAAAAAGCCAAAAAAGCCACCCCTGAACAAATCCTGTGTATGGGAGAGAAAACTGTTAACCTCACAAGATTGTCCCCTCTCTTTGGAAGCTAATTTGAGTCATGGTGGCTCATTCACTTGTCTTCTTGCAAATAGATTTGGTGGCTCATTCACTTGTCTTCTTGCAAATAGATCCACTGTATTAGTGGATATGATGTCAAATTTTAAGGTGTCCTCTTATTAAATACCCTCTTACTAGGTCAGGTTGAAGGTGATTATAATTTTAAGTGGCTACTGCTGTTTTGAAGAGTTTGTGTGACAGATGTGATGTATTTTTGGTTGAGATCTGTTAGATTTCTCTTTTGTTCTCTTTTGTTCTACAAGTCATTTCTCTGCTCTCTTAAACAGGCAGAGGAGATTGAGTATTCCTGTGAGAAGTGCAATGGAAAGTCTGCTGTTGTCACACACAAGTTCAACAGGCTTCCCAGGTAAATGCTGACACCTGTTCCTCTCCTTCCTGGAAGCATATGTTACAAAAGTGCAAGCAAAAATCCCTTGAAGAGTAAATGAGCAGAATAGCATTTACAGCAGTCAGTGTGTGAGAGAGGTGCACCTGCAGTCTTCATGCTGTTCTTCAGTTTCACTCCAAAGAAGCCCTTGGAAATCCTCAGAAGTACTTGTTTCTTCCTCCCTATCGCTACACAAGGAGGACTGAGTTTTCCCCTTCCCATTTTCTTGGGGTTTCTGGGATATGAATGAAGCAGATAGAGTAAATATATTCTGAAAATTCAATATTGTACAAGTTGAGTGATGAACAGGGGCATAATTACCTGTTTCCTGCAGATAAGAGATGGTCAGCATTTGTCTAACACTCCAGAGTAAAAATCTGGTTTGGTCAGGTGAATGCCTTTGGAAAAAAGGCTTACTTGGATTTTGAATAGGTTTTCTCTGACTTCTGTCTTGAGATTAACATTTGTCCTCTCATCTCTCTCAGGGTCCTGATTCTTCATCTGAAACGTTACAGTTTCAATGTAGCATTGTCTCTCAATCATAAAGTCGGGCAGCAGGTGGTTATTCCAAGATACTTAACCCTGCTTTCCCACTGCACAGAAAGCACCAGGCTGCCACTGACGCTGGGATGGAGCGTCCATTCTGCCATGTAAGTGTACAGCTTTGGTCCCTGCTGTGTTAATCATGTATGCCACAAGGTAGGCACTTGTCAGATCTCCTCCAGAGGATGTCTGGGCAAGGAAACATTACAGTTATGCAGCTTCAGATGTGTGCTGCTACTTTGTAATGCTGCTGTCATAAGAACATGTTTGGAAAGGAAGCATGATAGAAGCAGTAGGAAGAGATGGTTGGGCGTTGTCTAGGGAATATTTGGTAAGGTAATCTTCACTGTACTTGAAAATAGGTTTATATTCTTTTTAAGAATACTTCTTTTAGTAATTTTTAAAACGTAAGCCTCTCAGTCCGACGTAATCTAGATTACTTTTCCCTTCAGAGCACTCTAACTCTGCCTAGAAGACAAAGCATCCTACCTTTTTCTGCTAATTCTCACTTGCACCTTCTGTGCTGTCATCCGTTTTTCATTGTCTTTCGTGTGCCACTGTAGTGTCTGAGCACTTTGCATGCTGACAATACTCTCTCCTTTTCCCTGTGAGTGTTATTTCTGTACAGCTGCCTGACCTGTGACACAGAGATTAAATGTGCCAGTTGTCACAGGAAGCGTGTGGCAGAATAAGGAACAAAAAGCCCTTAGGTCTCCTGTAGCCTCTGCTGAGTGACATAGCCAGGGTATCCATTGTGAGCTAGGACACATCTGGTGCATATGTTCAGCAGTGTGGCAGGTGTTGTGCCAAATGTTCAGTGGTGTTTTGAGATGTGAATGAATGTTTCCCATGAATTTGTTTTAGCAATAGAAATCTCAAACACAAACAGTTTATGCTAACCAGAGCAGCAATACTTGAAAACAGGTTGGAAACAGCTTTCTGATGTTTGGAGTTTTTTTCAGTCATGGAAACCATTGTGATTGACCAGGGAGTGGAAGGGGAACTAGGCTGGAGAGAAGCAGGCCTGGTTTAGGGGGAAGATTAAAAAAGAGTTTTGCAGTGGCTACCATCTGTTTGATAGATGTGTAGTGATAGTGATGGACTTTGAGGAGCCCATGAAAGGATTAAATGGAGCAGGAAGTTGGTTCAGAGGAATCTAGGTAAGGCAGGAGAAATTAAGATGTGAGATATGCCAGAAAACTGGCTGACCCAGACAACAGGAGGAGACTGTGGTTTGGGAGCAGGAACTCAAGTGTTGGTGGGAATAAAATATAAAGGAATGAGTTGTCTTGACATGGGAGCTGAGAGCGTTTAATTTATGAGCTGGTCCCTAAGGGTGCATCACCAAGAAGTGAATCAAGTTTAAAGGATTGTACGTGGTTTTGAACAACTGTTGTTTATTTATAGTGTGATGAAGTTTATTGCTGTAAATCTAAGCAATTAGCAAGTACATAATGGTATTCTGCTTGTTCTTTTGGTCATGGATTTGCATGCATAGCAGACAAGTAAACACGTATTTTTTAAAGACTGTAACTATTGCGATAAATATTTTACTCTTTTGACAGTTCCCGTCCATTGAAAGCCTCCCAAATGGTGAATTCCTGTACTGTAAGCACTTCCACACCTTGTAGGTGAGTTAGCTCTGAAATGTCCATAGCCAATGGCCTGGGGTTTTGTGGCATAGTTTGTAAGGCATTTTTAGATTTTCTAGTTATTTTCTGGTTTTTATATTGTAAATTATTTCAGCTACTGTCTTTTTTCATATCTGAATTTTATTGGTGTTACATGATAGCTGAAATTAACATCGGTGGTGCAATTTGCCTAGTTTAAGAAGCAAAATGATTTCTACTTCTGCAATCTAGCTCTTTGTTCTGACTCCGTGGAGCCAAAATGGATGTTTTGGGAACAGATGGTTGATTCCTTAAGTTTATTTGCAAAGATGACACAGCCTATTTTTGATACTGTGAAAAATGTGATATCACAGTGGATGGTTGTGCATTGAGGGATGCTTAAAGACCAGTTTTACCAGTAAAAGAGAAATGGGGACTTCCCCAGGCTCCTTTGTGTTCTGTTCTAAAGAAGAAGAAAGAATTTATCTTAATGGAAGAGTAAACAGGAAAAACGAAAAATTGGTTCATTTTTGTGCTTTTTATATCTGGTTAATGTTGTAAGAAGTCCTATGTCCAACTTTAAAAACTCAAGTCAAATGATTTATGCCAAATCCTATGTGTTAGTGTGGCCTTGTCTCAAAAGAGTTGTCTGGGATTGCAAGGTAATAAAGTGCAGAATCCTTGGCCTCAAAAGCAAGAGCCACACACTTCGTTACTTTTAATGTTGTAAGCTGTTGTTGCAGGCTTCAAGTAGATATGTCAGTTAACCCAATAAAATACAGCTTTTCTGAAAGCCTTGACTGCCATATTAATAGTCATTGTCAGTTGTAACAGATTGTTCCCCAGTTGAACACTGTGAAAGCACTGCTTTAACAGTTACTTTGAGACATGTTTGTACGATGCTACAATGCTGTGAAGTTTTATAGCCGTGTTTTTAATTTACAGAAAATACACTTTCAAGTCAAAGAGCTCTGCAGCACTCTATGTAGATTCTGACAGTGATGATGAACCACTGAAACGATCTGTTGCCCATAGCCAAAGGTTGTGTAACATACAGAGTAGAGAACAGCAACAACTGCAAGAAGAGCCAGAAAAGGTAAGGGAAACATCCGCAAACTTTCATGTACTAGGTCCTGTATGTACTTATGTCTGCTGTATGCTTTTTTTAGCATAAACTGAGTGAAATTTATGTCAGATGAGGTTTTTTCCCTCCTAATTAGCACTGCAATGCCGGAAGGGAGTGCTTTGCTAATTGACCTCTCTCTACAGTTGTCTTGGGTTCCCACTGGGAACAGAAGTAATTGCATTGCAATTGAACTTGAGTTTTCAGGTTATGTATACCAGCTGCTTAGCAGTTTGGTCAGTCCTTTGGGTAACTTCCACTAATAATGTTCCCAGGCTGAAGTATAATGTGCTGTCAATAATAAAAGTGTGCAGTAAAGTCGTTGATTAAATTAGATCCAGTGCAAGTTGGGCTAAGCAAAATATTCAGTTGAGAGAATTTCATGTACATCCAATCTGTGTTCTCTTTCAAGTGTGGCTTTTAAAATGCTTTTAGAATCTGAAGCTAAAAGTCTTTGGAGGCGGACACATGGAAGTGTGAAGAGACCAAGTTCATTGGTGTAATGGCACAGTTAATTTCAAATTGCCTTTGAGCTTTTCCTTGTGACTAATGTTAATGCTGCCAAGGTACCTTTTTTTGCCTCTGTCAGGGCCGTGTATTAGCAGGTAGATGAGTTGTGTGGGAAGAAGTGATGACCCAGAAGGGAATAGAAGCAGCTTAGAGGATTATCTTGCAGTACCACTTTCTTCTGTTAAGAGTGCTGCAGGCCTAGTGCTTAGGACAAGTTTCCTGAATCTCTGCTTCTGTAAAGCTTTTGCTTCCCTAAAGTTTTGGACAATGTTTGTAGGGTTACTTTAATCAAGCAGAGACTTGTGGCCTTGATTATGGTACTAAGGGACCAGTGTAAATCTGGATGAATAGCAGTAGGTAACAAGAGGCAGATATCTACAGTTTCTGATCTGATGGGAAAATCAAACCAAGGGAGGATCCTGACCCAGTATTTGATAGATGACAGATACTGAGTATTAAATTTTTAGGAGATCCAGAGCTGGGAAGACCTGCCAGGCTGAAGAAGACCTGCCTGATGAAGCTCAGAACTACAGATAAAAATGCTCTTGACAATTCTGAGAAACTGGAGAAATAGTTCAATGGGAACAGGCTAAAGTTGCTAATCTTATCAGGATTAATCGACTGTATACGTGGGATGGGAACACCTGGGAAAGCAGTGGGCCTTCAGAAAGGGCATGAAAGGTGACAGTCAATCACAAAGTCAGGCAGGTTGAAAGTAGAAGTATCTAGACAGAACCATAGCCTACATACATACACATTGTGTGAAGTAGCACTCCTTTTTTCCCCAGAATTGAGCTTTAGCTGGAGTTCTGTATCCATCTTTGGGCTGTGGACTGAAAAGAGTTATAGATTAACTGGAGAGGGGCCAGAGGAGAGGAACATGAATGGTCAGAGGTCTAGAAAGGAAGATTTTGAGAGAAAGAGCAGGCAAGTGGTTTCAGTTTGGTCTTTAGATTAAAGAAAAACATAAGCAAGGCTTGTGTCTTCAAGGAAGGGGAAGAAGTTAATAGAAACACATGAGCTGTTTTCTATGCCTGTGGTGGATAGAACAAAAAGTAATAGACTAAATTGCAGACAGTAGTATTTAGCTTAAATATTAGGGAACTCTTTCTGATGGTCAGGATATGTAGGGATGCAATGGATTACTGTGGTAAAACACAAAAAAAAAAACCCTTTGCTGAAGGTCTTGAGACTGCTGTCCTGCATGGCTCATCTATGCCTGGCTGCAGCTGGGGGAAGGAAACAAGCTTGTCTTTGAAGTCCCTCTTATATACAGAAAAGGTATTTCAAACTGTCCTAATTGATTCTTCCTGGACTTTCGTGTGTGAGGAAGAGTAGGTAGTTTCTACTGCACAAGCCCTGTTAATGCAGAAATTGTGGGAATAAAGCATACTAATGTGAATAACAAATTAATTACAGGCTTTACAGCCTGATGCGGGAAAGAGACACTGGTGGTGATGATTCCACATAAATTATTTTATTCTGTGGCCATGCATATTGGCCACGTCTCAACCACAGGCCTGACCAACTGTCTGTTACCATTAACCAGGTTCTTTGACCGTCTCAGTATTGTCCTGGGAGACCTGGTCCTGGTTTTGGGAAGTGGCAGTACTGTTGCTGCACCATTTCTCTTGGTATGATTCTCAAAACAGCTGTGGCTGGGATTGCATTAAGGGCTTGGTGGTCACTTGTCTGCCCAGTACATCCCTTGCCAGGAACTCCTTGCAAAATGTGGGAGAACAGCTGGAATAGCATCTGTATATGTCACTGGGTGGTAAGGGCAAATAGCACTTGTCCAGCTAAACAAGGCAGAACTGCAATTCCTGTGATCTCTGTTTCTCAGATGAAGTAGTATTTGAAGGACTTCTTAAAAATGCTTACTTAAAGCAGCCTGTCTTAGAGCCTAAGCTATTTAAAATCTATGCAAATAATGTCTAGTAGAAAAGTTGTATTCAAATAATGCACAGATGGTGCCAAGTCTTTGAAGTCCAGCCACTGAATTAGTGGTAGTTGTTGGCAGAGAGCCTGGAACCAGGGTTTGCTGAAGAGCTAAACCGCTTTTGATGTTGGTAGCCTACAGGTGCAGAGAGAGAAATCAGAAAGCTTAAAAAGCAGGTACCCTGCTTTACTTATTCAGTGCATAAATAGCTGTGAGGAGAGAGGTTTAAAATTGTCACTTCTAGTTCTTGGAGGGCAACATGTCTAGAACAAGCAGTTTAGTTGGCTTATTCATTTGCTAATCTTGTTTGATAAGGCTGTTTTAATACTGTATTAAAGTATTTGTATTTGAGTAAAAAGCAGCAGTAAAAATGTAATTTTGTTCATTTTAACAAAGTTCTGGGATCTATCTTAATGCAGTTTGGAATAAGACCTGGATAAGTACATTTTAATAGAAACTATCTTACCCCATTTTTAGCATAAAATAGGAAAAGAAGGTCTAAGCATATGGTAAATAGTGTAATTGTGTAAACATGCATACATGGAGGTTAACCTGCTGATTAACAGTTAATATCAAAATGATTGAAATTACTATATTATTTGCAAATCATGGATGTGTAGGAGTTGATGAGCATCAGCTTTAGGAAAATGAACTATAAAAAGGAGAATTGAGATTAAGACTAAGGTGTTTATTTCTTTCTTCCAATTGAAAATCATCCTGTTCTCCTTGGGAAAGAATCATTTCCCCTTTCCCTGTTTAAGTTTTCTTACTTGGTTTGCAAGTCCTGCCCTCCTCCCTCTATTCACATCAAGATTTCATATGGCAAATCTGCAGCACAAAACCTAATTTTAATTGCTCTTCATACCAGCTCAATTTAAGTTTTTATTCTTCCATCCCTGTATTTGAGTTCAGTTACTCTCATGTTGCTGCTTCATCCTTTGTTAACAAACTTGCAATTTCTCTGCTTGTATCTCAGCATTGACTTGGTAGAGGCTTGAGAATTCATCAGAACCTAAAAAGGAAACATTCTGAAGGAAAGGAAGGAGAAGGGAAGAGTTATCTTGTGTATGTTAATCCACAAGGCCTGTAAAAACTGGTTGTAGTGTATATTTAAATACTTTTTTGTGTGGAGTAAGTGTTGCTACAAAGGCTGTCTCTCCACTGAGTCTCATGTAACTATGCTGAACATTGACAGTGCCAAGCTCCTACTCCCTGCGGTTAATAAAAATAAATCTCCATGGAAATGTAAAACTGATGTTATATACCTGCTTATTTGAACACTTAATCATAACTCCATTCATCTCTAGGGTTCAAAAAGAAGTAAAATGGAGGGTGATAAACCCGAGCTGGGTAACGCTGGTTTTGATGGGATGAGCGAAGATGAGCTCCTAGCTGCTGTCTTAGAGATTAGCAAAAGGGAAGCTTCTCTGTCTCTGAGCCAGGATGAAGATAAGCCCACAAGCAGCCCAGACACTGGTTTTGGAGATGATGAAATTCAGGAATTGCCAGACAACCTGGAATCTATGGAGATGGAGAAACCCAAAACAGTATTAGACTCAGGTAAGGCAAAGTAACCATCTTACTGGACTCTAGTGGGCTAAAGCAGGTGACTGATAACATCAGGTTGGTAATGGCTGGTGGTAGGAACTGTATGCAAGTGTACTGCTGAAACTGCCTGACTTGCTCAGAGTTTTAGGAACTTTATCATTTCCCTGTGTATAAAGCATTTAATTCATCAAACTGTGAAAATGTATTTTCTTGTAAGTCTGTCACTTCCATGATTCAAAGTTAATTTCCATTTTTTTCCTCTCTTGATTAACACATGCTTCCACAGGCTCCTGTGCTAGACAATTCAATTTCCTAATATTTGGCCATGTCTTGAACTGACTCTTCCATAAGCAGAAAATATTTTCATTTCTGTAGCTGTTGTAGCCTGGGCAGCACAGTAGCAGTGTTCACATGGCATAAGGCTAGAATGCTTTCATAAATGCAGCTATTTTTCACTAGTTAGTAATGAATTTAACTATATCTCTGTATTTTTTTCTAAAGTTTTTTATGTGAAAGTAGACTTGTAAGCTTACGAGACTCAAGTGAATTATGGCCTCTGACCGAGAGACGTGGTTAAGTACAAGGAGGTGCATGTGTGATCTCAGTGTGAGGAAGTTGAGTCTTCCTTTAGCCAGCTGAAGGAAATTTAAGTGGTTTATCATTTTTTGTGTGCTACATGCTTCCAGTCAGGTTTTTAATTGCAGTAGCATGGATAAAGAGACCAACAATATGCTCATGTCCTCTAACAGCCAGGAGGTTATTTAGCAACAGAATACCCCACTGGTACCAAAAATGACACTTGTTTCAATGGGCAGCTCTTGACAGCCTTGATGGTGGAAGGCACTGTATAAGAATAATACTAGTATGTGATCAGCCTGCTTTGTGCCCTCCTTTTTATAGTAATATTGCTTATGGTGTTGTGAAAGAGAGTTGTGATAGAATGTGGCCACATAAATGTATTTCTGTTCAGGTTTTCTTTGGAAAGTACAGTGTAATTGTTTGAAGGCACTTTTGTGACTCTTAAGCAAAAAGTATGTGTTTAATATAAGTTCTGTATTTCTTCTTATGTTGAAAGTTTTCAAAGGTCATGTAATAAATTCTGGGGTTTTTTTTCATCTTAAAAGGATTAGACTGATAGATACGGTTCTGGTGCTGTTGGTCTTGTGTTTAAGGGTTAAGAGATACCCTTGTATTATCCTTGTTAATAACTAATCAGTAGAAATTGAAGTCCGTACAAGGCAAAACCGTGAAGTTTTACATGATGCTGCCTCAGCTGTTAGAGCAGATCTTGACACTTTGTTAGTGCAAGCAACAAGCTAAATGTCCTGCAACTGCAGGAGTATTTGCAGCAGTTGAATGAATGTTCATTTCAGATGTTTCATAAAGCACTTCTGCCACAGTGTTTACTTCAATGGTGAACTAAAAAGTTATAATCTTCGTGCACCTTTAAAGCTATACATAGTGCTCACAAGATTGAGGCTCTTAGCTGAAGCAAAAGGTAGCACATTTAAACAGTGCTTGAGATTTGTGTTCTTTTTCATCTTGCATTTGGTTTGGCTTTTATTGTGGCTTCCTTTGTAGCACTCTGAGGTATAATGCGCAATGCAGATTTTTATAATCCATGGTTTCTTATAGACACATTCAGGTGTCAGCTTCATGGCTGCAGAAACCTAGTGGTGTGTGGCTTCTGTAGTTAAACTTGCTGGTTTTGAGTGAACATAAAAGGCTAAGAAGAGACCAGGTTCGGGGATTAATCAAATGATTCATTTGATTAATGAACTCATCAGTTAAAATGAGTATAAGACTGTGCTTTGGAGCTTTTTGCAGTTGACTCTTGTGTGGGTGTTTTATGGCGGGTGAGCTCCCTGTCAGTAGATGTCACTATGCTGCAAGGATTGTGGTGATTTAAAGAGCTCTTAGCTGGTAACAAACAGAAGACCCAGAAAGTATAAACTCTACTTTGTGATTCCTCAGGTCCTGCCAGTTTCACTGAGATAACTAAAGATTTTGATGAGAATAAGGAAAACAAAACTCCAGAAGGTTCCCAAGGGGAGATCGACTGGCTGCAGCAGTATGATATGGAGAGAGAGAGGGAAGAACAAGAACTTCAGCAGGCACTGGCTCAAAGCCTTCAAGAGCAAGTAAGAAATAGTTTGCTTCCTTAAGTTTTCTTCCCCAACATTGGAAACCTGAAAGCTAAAGGAAAAGCTTGCATTCAGGCAGTAATTGCAAAGGAATTATTCTGCTTTTTTTGAGATAACCAGATGGAAAAAGGTTTGGGTTTCTTCTAGCTCCAGTGTCAGTCGCATGATGACACTGGATCTGGACACATTTTGTATGTGCTTTGAAAACTCCGCATCACATCATATCACATCACAGACCCACAGATTTCTCAGAGCTCCCCGTGCACTTCTGTCCACTGGTGTGTGACATCATATTAAAAACGATGATAACCTCAACTAGACTCTCCCTCTCTGACATCAAAATCCCAGCCCACCTTTAACTTCCCTGGCAGTCATTCCTTGCAGTGTGTCCTGTCAAGACTCAGTGGAAGAGGCAGGTTTCAAAGCCAAGGCTAAGAATGGCCATGTCGGTTCAGGCTAAAGATGTGTCTGTCCTAGGTATGTTTCTTGTGTTAGCAAGGAGGGAATGCTTAATGAAGAATATAGGAACACAGCATTTATGTGATCCTTCCCTGTTAGTAAAGTGGAAAAAGGATCCCAAATAATTTAGTTGAAAACAAGTCCTTTAAATTAGGCTTAGAAAGAATGGTGTTCTTGAGTTGTATGCTAACTATCTGTATTCCACTTGAATTGCAAGACCTGTAACTGATTTCTACAAGTTTAACCAAGCAGCAGAGAATAAAGCAAGCACTTAGCCAGGTCTTCCTTTAAATAGGTGCCCTTGTCTGCTCTCTATTAATACTAAAGCTGTCATGGTTTTCCTTATGAGATCTGATGTTTCCATGGCTCTTGGATTTTTTTCTCTCCCATTACTCATTATGAGATGCTGGTTGGTATGTTCCATGCCAGATGTAGCTTTGATTCAACAGTGCTGAGTAGTTTAACAAAGATTCTCAAATCCTTTGGAAATAGTGAGATAAAAGGCCTCATGCTAATAATGTAAAACTGCCCTTTGAGTGTGTTTCTTCTACAGTTCTGAAGCAAAAATCTGCTATTCTAATGATTAGGGCATGGAAATGCGGTGGCTGTGGTTATCTTGATTTGCAATACTTAGTTGGGGTGCTGCATTCAGGTGTGCTGAAAGCACTCAAACCCTAAATTAAGAAGCCAGCTCATTAAATATTATTGACTGGCTTGCTGTAGCTCTGGGCTTTCAAGAGTGGTGGGAGGAATTAGGGGCATGATATTATCCAAACATTAGAAGTGTTTGTTGACTTGAGATTTCTTTGCTACTTGGTCCTGGTAATATTTTTAATACCTAGTTGTTTAGTGGTGTCTTTTTGCATCCTGCCTTTGTGGATTACACCTGTTACATAGAACCACTGGCTCCACTTTCAAATGGTTTAAAAATAACAAAATCTGTCAGGATTTAACGACCGTGCCCTCAGCTGGCTTTGGTCAGAAGTAGACTAAATTTTGCCGAAGTGTGAGGAGCTTTGTGTGTAAGTGACAGCTTTCCTGAGCACAGGGTTGCAAATTCATTCAGATGCTTTTCAAATTAATGATCCAGGGAAAGCATTCGGTGTTACTGGAGACTTGCTCTGCTGCATACCAAACTTCAGGAGCTTTGACAAGCCTTAATGAAGGTTTGTCCCAGGTTCTGTTGCACGGGAACATTGGACTCTCGGTGGCTGCAAACATTCCTTCACACAGAACCTTTAATTTACAATGTCAAGTTTGTTGTAGAAACCAGAGCAGCACAGTTTCAATGGAAAAAGAGCACCACAAGAATTTTAAACAGTGAAATGTCTCAATGAGCTAAATTTTGTTCTCTCCCCATTAGGAGGCACGAGAACAGAAAGAGGATGATGACCTCAAACGAGCCACGGAATTAAGTCTACAAGGTGAAACTTATTTAAGTTCTTCCAGTATGTTGCTTTTGAGAGAAAATTAGTATGTGTCTATGAGTGCAGCTCCTGACTGTCAGTAAGACAGCTGGGATTCATGTTCTTTTGGTGTGCACTTTGTTGTGTTTGGCACTCAAGGTCAGTTTTTCTTATTTTTGGTTGTGAAAGCAAATGCCAGGAAAAGCTCAAGCTGAAAAACTACTTACTTCAGTCTCTTGAGTTTTTAGTTAGATATAGAGATATATAGAGAGATGTGTATAATGTATTATAAGCAACACATATAGTATACATTAATGCCTAATATTAATTTAGAGGAAGCACAATGGATCTTGAAACTTTGCATTCCCAGCAAAGCCAGCATACTGATGGCCCTAGTCAGAACATAAAGATCATTCGTTACTTGCGTTGGTATTTTAGGGCTGATTAATGAATGCCCTAGCCTTCCCTGGAAAAATGAATCAGTGCTGTTTCTATCAGATACAAGATGGGAGCGGGACAGACCTCACTGCAAGTTATAGCTGTTGGGGGTGAAGAAAGACACCCAAAACATACTGTCTGTCTCCTGCAAATCCAGACAGTGCTGTAGGCCTCCTCAGGCACTGTTTAACATTTGTGCGAGGCTGGCATGCAAGTGATTTCATACAATCTGGCAGAGCAAAGCATAACTGAGAGAAAATTCCTACTCCAAAGAGGGAGAGGGAGGGATAATAAAGTATTGTGTTAAGATACTTGTAGTTGCTCAGGGCCTTTTAAAGGCCCTCAGTTGTTACTGGATGAACCTGTGTTAGCTCCTGAAGAGAAGTTGAATGCTGCTTAGGCATCCCTCACCCTGAGCTCTGGCAGACTAAGTGACCAGTCATTTTTGGGTTTTCCTTGAGTCATACCCAAGAATCATTCAAGGCTAGAGATCTTTGATCGCCTTGATTTGCTGTTGCTTGGCTTAAATATGAGCATTTCCTTGATACTGTCTCGTTTGTAAAGCATGAGGAAGCAGTTTTTCAAGGAGATGAACATAAATGCAGAGCTGGTCACATTTGTCTTATGAGGGATCCCAGTGATGCCATAAGCAAAGAACCAGTAGTCATCCTGGCACTGTTGGTGAAGTGGCCCTTAGCAATTCCTGTGGCAGGTGCTTTATGCACAGACCTACCAAAGTGGTTGTGTTTCTAGGCTGTAGTCTGCCTTACAGCCCAAAGAAGTGTGGAAAGCAGCAGTAAAGAATTCCCAGTTAAGTAAGGGAGTCATCTGTAAGCTTCCCAAGAAGATTATACTAATCCAGTGACTGATGATTTAACAGGACAAACAGTGTGAGAATCTCTTTGGCAAAACAACTCCATCACAGCTGGCGTGATAGTCTCTTGAAAACAGACAAGAAAAAATTCCTGAGCAATGTCCTGTTAATCTCAACTTCTCATCCACCCGGGACTCCATAGCTTTAATTTAACTGGTGAAAGCATAGCTGCTTCTCCTAATGAGAACTGTACAAAATCTTAAATTAGTTGGGTAGCTGCAGAACCCCGGGAAGTTTGGTACAGCATGTACAGGGAGCAGTGGTGCCTTCCGGCTCTTTACAGAAAGCTGCATTTTGCTCAGCCAAGCAAACTGGAAGTTCCTGTGGTGAGCAGCCTTCTTACCATTGGAAACAATGAAAAGATGCCTGCTGCCAGCAGTAGCATTTTGATGCCAGTTTTAATTCAAAAATGCACTTTGTTAATGCAACTTATAGTTAAAACTGTAATTCACAGCTTCTCGTTGAAGGAACTCTCAGTTCACTGACCAGACTGGCTGTCCTTCTTTTGCAGTCTGTCCTGTCTGCAGCCCACTGGTGCTCCAGAGCCAATTGGGTGTTAATTGCTCTTTTATCACTCAGCTTCATTGCCATAGTGCCCTTTTGGAAAAGTATGAGGGAGATGGTGCTAAAATTAATTCCAAGATACTTAACTGTTGCTCTGACAAAGTTGGAGAAGGGCAAGAACTTTTATTGGGAAATTCCAGTATCCCCCTGAAAATGAAGCTTGAAATGTTATTACACCTGTCTATGTGGGTAGATATACCTCAACCTGTTGTGAATTCCTGTGTGGTCCACAGCTTTTCACACAGTTATCGTTTCCTTGCTATCTAGAGTTTAACAGCTCTCTGCTGGACAGCGTTGGCTCTGATGAAGACTCTGGGAATGAGGATGTTCTGGACATGGAGTATTCAGAAGCTGAAGCAGAAGAGCTGAAAAGAAATGCTGAGGTGTGCTCCATGGTCATGATGATCCATGAGAAATATAGCTATTCTTTAAAGTATTGAAGGTAGTTTTACAGAGCAGGTGTAGGGGCTAGAAAGGTCTTTTATGTTCTAAAGTGAAAACATAGAAAATTTCTATCTGTAGGTCTTACTGTGTTATTTTAATTACCAAAAAAAAAAAAAATCAGCAATCAGCTGCAGAAACCTTCTGAGTTTCTCTAAGAAACCCTCTTTAACAGTATTGTCAGTGAATTCTATAAGTAACATTTCCTGGTCAAGAGAGTATTCAAAAAAAAATTGTCAAAAGCCATTGATAGAAAGAGCATGTTCCCTATATGTAAAGAGGTCAGTTGTCCACTGACATTACAGGTGCAGGACAAGAGAATTTGGGCTACATATCCGGTATTAGCTGTTGAATCTGTGTACTATTATCAGTGGTATGTCTTTGATATTTCAGAAGTAAGCATGGTGTTCCTTTTTGGCTTTTCTGTTTATTTGCTGGATTAATTCTGACATCAGTGGAAGTTGCTCAGGAAATGGTTGTTTAGAAAACTTTGCAGTGTAGAGCTCATGTCAGCATCTGTTCTGAGGTCAGAGAGGCTCCTTTCCATGTTCATTTGCTTGCTGATAGATTAAATACACATTGCCCACTTCTGGAAAGACTCCTTGTTTAGTGTGAAGCAGGGTGTCTGTTTCTGTATTCCTTCACTGGGTTGCAGCTTTGAATATAGTAGCCAAAGTTAATATCTCAGGATTAATTCATCTTGTCCATAAGCTGTGTGGGGAAAAAAAGAATGCCTGAAAGCTTTAATTGTACCTTTTTTTTTTCCCCCAGACAGGAGAGCTTCCTCACTCCTATCGTCTCATCAGCATCGTCAGCCATATTGGAAGCACATCATCTTCTGGTAAAAGATGCCACATTTTATTCTTCATCTCTTGCCTAGCTTGAAAAATCTGTAGTACAGGATTACCATAGCAGAATTATTTATAGGGAAGAATTCAGGCAGCAGAGCAAATCTTCTGTCATGAGTTGCTGATGGGGGGAGCAGGTTGGGGATATCATGGTGCCTGACGAAAGGTGTGCAGAGAAGTTGTGGCTGCCCCATTCCCCCAGGTGTTCAAAGCCAGGTTGGATAAAGCTCTGGGCAGCCTGGTGTAGTGGAAGGTGTCCCTGCCCATGGCAGGCAGTTTGAAACAGCATGATCTTTGAGGTTCCTTCCAACCCAAACCATTCTGTGGTTCTGTTGTTAAGGTCATTATATCAGTGATGTCTATGATATCAAGAAGCAGTCCTGGTTCACCTACAATGACCTGGAAGTCTCTAGAACTCTAGAGACCACCGTTCAATGTGACAGAGACCGAAGTGGATACATCTTCTTCTACATGCACAAGTAGGTGTCTTGGGGAATTTTGGTCCTAGAAATAATTACCAGCTGTTCGTGGGGAAGTGGGGCTTCTCTTCTTCCTCTTGTCTTCTGCTGGGATGAAAAATGTCTCCAGAATGACAAAATTTAAGTGCTCTAAGTTCAGAGGTGTGGGATTGCATGTCAATAATACATAGTGTTCTAACAAATGCATTAAATTGTATTTTAAGAACAGTATTCCGCGTCTCAGTGTGTGTGTTACACCAGGAATCATAATGGAGCTTGGGTTTTTCCTTAAGTGCTGTGATATTTGTAAATGCTCTTACCCCTGCTCCTAACAGTTGTATTGTTGCAGCCATGGTCATGTCAGGACACAGCCAAAATGAGGTCTGTAGGTAGAAATTATGTGTTTTCAGGCACACAGAGCTGAAGAAGGTTTATGTTCCCCTCTTCTGTCTTTGCTGGTGCTTGGAGATGTCAGATAAGGCATCTCTCTTTGCCAGGATTTGTAATGCTTGAGTTTGTGGAATAAATCCAGTTGCTGATTCCCTCAGGGCTATCTTATGTAGTGGTTTATTGTACAAAAGTTTCACTGTTGGTCTTTCCTTCTGTTCTAGAGATATCTTCGATGAGTTACTAGAAACAGAAAAAAATGCACAGCCACTTAGCATGGAAGTAGGAAGATCGGTTCGTCAGCCTCTGTGAAGAGTAAAACACCTTGTTCCTCCTGAGGAGCAAGGAGGATTCTGAACTTGTGCCAGACACGCAGGAATAACAAACAGCTCAGGGCGAAAACATGAGACAAAAGGTAGAAATATGGGACACTCAGTTTGTCGAACCATCTGTGCAAGTCCTGGGCCTGAACTTCGTGTTTAAACCTTGACATCCAGAGCGACCTTCCTGTGGTGATATTTTTAATGTTTCTCAAATGATTTTGTCAGCATGGAGCCTTAAAGAGTTGTGACAAGCCACAAGACTACAGCTGCTCATAAACTGGTTTAAAAAATAGTGCAAAAAGAGACTCGACTTTAAAAGCCCATTCACCTGTGAGGCGTGAGTGGCGAAGATTTACATATCACTTGGCGCTTTTTTTTCTTTTCTCCAAGAGCAATTTAAGCAATAGACTGTAACCTGGCGTGTGTTGTGTTAGTAATATTCACTGGAAAGCCAGATCACTGAGCAGGCTCTTGCCAGTCATCTGGCTAACAGGCGTTTTGGAATCACTCAAGCTGATGCGTTGTGACATTCATGGGGTTGTAAGCGCTCTGCTATTTACATGCAGTTCCAGGAAACAAACTGTCGGTGCTGTGGAATGTATTGATACCTGGTGGCAGCTCTGTTTTTTGGGTTTTTTTTTCACACCATTCACTGTCATCTTCATCTAGATGTAAGATTATATATGTGATTTCTTTTGTTTTACAAGTTCTATTATTTGATTGCATTTTCTCCATGAGGTTGTTGCATCAGTGCTGTTTGGAAAGGCAGGGTCTCTCGTTGGATGTGCTGTGTTTCACACTGGAGTTGTGTTGCTTAGGGCTGCTCTGATGTGACTCTGGGATAGCTGAGTACCTGGAGCAAACAGAGCAGTGGCAGGAGGTGAGCAACAGCCTCTATGCATATTCTGGGAGGGAAAGAACGTTCTGGCATTACCCTTCCTGTGCAGCACCTGGCACTTGAACTGCTCTGTGACTGAACTGTGGTCTTGCCATGGTCTTGTGTTACTCCAGGGTAAGAGGCTTTGTACTGCAGCCATGTCTCCGTTCTCCTCTTTGAGGAGCGCAAGAGTGCTCAAACTGTGAAACTAAATCAGGTGGAAAGCTTTCTGAAGGCCCTTGTTCAGCATTAACAGAACACGGTTAGGAAGAAGTGATACTTTCTGCTGGGTTTAGAAGCATGATGCTCCTTTTATAGCTTGTTTCAGCAGTGCGGGGAGAAGCCTATTAAGTTCATTTTTTTTTAGCACCTTTGCACTAATTAAGCAGGGGCAGATGTTTCCTTTCACTGACATTTATTCATTTCAGAGAAGTTCTTGCTTTAAGCAGAGTAGTTGCTCTTGTTTTGGCCTCTAGTTCTGATTTTTGCAGCCTGAGTTATAGAGGTGAAAGACTTCTTTAACAAAAGAAAATCACCTTTTTTTGCCATTGAGATAGTTTCTGAGTTTTTTAAACTATCATTAGGAGTTTCTCAGGAATAAATCGGCTGCAGCAAAGCAGACAAAACCATAGATTTCGGAGACAAGCAGGCACCTTTCACGGGCACTTCCACGCTCGAGTTTATCCTGGCAGGGCGTGTCACTGCCCTCAGGGCTTCTTCCCACTTGTGGGCAGCGGCTTCGGTGTCCTCCCCACCCCGAGCACTTGGGGGACCCTGGTGTGGTGAAGACTGACCTCCCTCCCTGTCCCCAGGTGGGACGAGCACAGCGGCCCTGGGTACGGTGGAGTCTTCCTGGTCTCTGAGCCAGGAGCAAAGGCTTGGTGGTAGATATGCCAGAGTGTTTACCTGGTGAGATGCAGCCCGAGGGGGGTGTGTGTTAATTTATTACAAAGCATTATACTTTTTTATTGTCAATACTAATTTTGATGGAATTCTGGGCGATGGGAAGAGGTGGTGATGTGGGAGTTGTCCTTTGAACTGATCGCCCCGCGAATGTGATGGACTGCTCCGTCCAGAGGGCAAACCTGTTTTCCCCAAGCACTTCCTGTGCTTGTGCTGTAAATAACTGGTATTCCTGTAGTATCAGAAGTCAGCTCTGCTTTTTTGGGTGGCAAGGTTGTTTTTACAAAGCGCTGCACTCCAGTTAATTTATAATAAAAGCAAACATTGCCTGATTTTTCAGTGCAGTAACTTTTGTTTAAAACCAGTTTTGTTTGGATCAAGGTGCAAAAGCTGATGCTTGAAACCAGTGTTCCTCGTTTTATGGAAAGTTCTTGCTTGTTATTCTAGTCATTAAGAATTTGCAGACATATACTATAATTTAAGCTTTTTGTTTGGCATACAGCAACTCAGTTGCACCTTCACCCGGGCAGGAGTGTCCACAGAGCCCCTTCCTTGCAGAAGCCAGCTTTTTCCCTGCCCGAGAGCAGGGGGGAGGATGACAGGTGTGTAATCCTCAAGAGATGTGCTGCCCACCACATGTATCGTTCCCACTGCTCTCACTGTTGCAGCAACAAGTTCAGTAAGGTTGGCCCTTCCATGTGGGATACCTGTCCTTGG
Organism: Cyanoderma ruficeps; assembly: GCA_008694505.1. Classification (NCBI taxonomy): domain Eukaryota; kingdom Metazoa; phylum Chordata; class Aves; order Passeriformes; family Timaliidae; genus Cyanoderma; species Cyanoderma ruficeps. Next base: position 13,450,909 of record VZDJ01000594.1, on the reverse strand, counting down.
GTATAGGTAGGTGAATCTTAGTTGTGGGCCCTGAACATGTACTAGCTCTTCCTCAGTTAAACATTTACCCGCTTCTGAATCAACCTAGTGTACAAGTGTGATTCAGCGCAGAAACTCAAGGAACTCCCATCCCTCTGTTCCTTTTATCCCTTCGTTGTCTGACTACGATAATTTGCTCTTGATTTACACCCCCTAATCCGAGAGGGGCAGAGCTTTCATGTCAATGAACTGGAGCTTGTGTGCGGGTCCCTGGAGAGCCCTGGCCAGCAGGGCTGCACAAACAGCAAAGCAAGGACTGTTTTCCCAACCAGAGCAGCAGAGTGGGACTGATGGGAGGAGAGTGCAGAGCTCCGCAACACCTGTGGCCTCGGCCTCGCCTTCCCCCCTGCTCGGTGCTGCACAGATAAGATCGCCCGTGCATCTTCCTTCCCGTCATCCTGCATCCGAGGAAGGACTGATTGCCAGCGCAGCACTTCCTGCTGTGGTTCAACCTGGCACGAGGCATGTGGGGAACTCGTGCTCCGGGGAGGGGGGCTGGGAAGAACTCATCTGCTTTGTTTTTAATGGAGCTAATTATCCCTGTAATTGCCCGCCAAAGAGAGGAAAAGGGGTGCAGGACCCCTAGTGGCTGCTGTCCATGGGGTTTGCTGCCAGACTCCAGCCTTGCCTGCCACTGGCTTCAGCCTGCACCCTGACTTTCTGGTTCTTTACACTGTTGATGTGGAGCAGTGCTTTTCTCTGTGTTTTAGCAGACCTGTTCCTCTTTATTCTTTACAGTTTTTGCTCTTGGGTTCCCCTGCCCGTTTTTAAATGATGTGTAGATAGATTTTTGTGAAATTAAAATCTCTTTATTAACCCTCTATTGATTTGGAATCTTATTTCTGCTGGCTCTTGATGGGCACTGCACCTCCACCTCCCCTTTTGCACTGGGACTTTGCTCGGGAACATCCTGTGTGTGTTCAGTGCCCCTCAGCACGTGTCCATCCTGGCCCACTGAGAGAGATATGTCCCCAGAGGGGACACCTCAGTGGCTCTCAGCATCCCTGTAGAGCCCAAGTAGAAGGGAGATGCCCTCCTCCCCTCCTGGATCCAAGGACAAGTGATCCCTGGTGTCTGTCCGCACAGGCACAGTGTCCCCTTCTTTACCTTTGGTACCACACGTATTTACTGCAGTTCAAGTGATAAGGGAAGGAGTGGCTCCAGCTGTATACTGGACCTTTAGCCCGGAGCTGCAGGTGCTGGGCTGGGAGAGTCCTGGCTCCCTGAGCGTGCCCAGCCTGTGCATCACCGCTGAGCACAGCGAGGACAAAGGAAGGCCTCAGGGAAAAGGAGCTGAGGGTCCTCCCCTGTGCTACCAGTGCCCAGTCAAGACCCATGTCTCCCTGTGTTTCAGCTCTTAACCAAATAACCCCCACAGCTGGGGCTGGGCCTTGGGGTTGGAGGAGAGAGACCACAGCCCTGTTTTCCAGACTCATTTTATTTACTAAAGAGCTGGGATTGTCTGTTTCCAGGCTCCTGCCCTAGAAGAGTCCTTTGTCCTTCTTGAGCTTCTGTTGTTTCCACAAGGGCAGGTTGCTGAAGGCAGAGCGGCTCATGCCAAAAGCAGCCTGGAAGTCCTCATCGGAGAGGTGAGCCTGGGGCCAGAGAAGGGAGGCTGAGCTGAAGAACTGGGGGGGGGGCTTTCCCTGTCTCCCCATGCAGCAGCCCCCTAGCCTCATCTTACCTCCTTCCTGCTGGGGTCCACACCTCGGGGCAGGTCCTCAGCTGAGGTGTTCACCAGCACATCCAAGGGGAAGGTCTCCAGTTTGGAGGGGACAAGGGTGGTGGAGGCAGTGAAGACCTCTTGCTTGGATGTGAGCACCTGAATGGGGAGTGCAGAGTTACATCAGGGCCTGGCCCAGGAATGGAGGCACCAGACTGGCTCCAGGTGTCTGCTCACTGGAGAATCTGTCCTTGCAGCTCCTGTCACCTGCCAAGGAGCTGGGTCGACTTTCTGTGCCCCCACCCAGCTCAGCTGCCCTTCTTGTGCCACTTACTGAGGTGAGCTGCCCAAGGCTGCTGTCGTCGCCCAGCTCAGCTCTCAGTGTCTCGTAGGATTTCTTGTCCTGGGAAGGAGACAAAAGCACTCAGCCCCTCAGCATGCACAGGGGTCAGGCAAGCCACTGCCCACACCCTGGAGATGCTCCTGGGGCCAGACCCACATCCGGTCCCTTCTGCAAAGGAACTCCCTGGTCTTTCAAACCCCTTCCATGACTCACATCCCAGTTGAGAGGGTCCCAGGCCAGGAACCAGCCAGTGAAGGTGGGGGGTTCATAACCCTGCTTCACCACAATGATGGGGGTGTCAAGGTCACGCCCACTGGGGTGGCTCCTCAGGTACTCCTGTGCCATCACCGCTGCTGCCTCCTTCTCTGACTCATTGGCACCTTTCCCAATCCAGAAGAAAATCTGCAATAAAGTTACTGTGTCCACCACTGGGGTGAGATGGAGCCCTCTGAGGCCATGGTTGGAGGCACATGGGCTCTGTCCAGGGGAGTCCATCCTCAGCATTCCCTGGAGCAAGGAGGCTGAAAAAAAGCATCATGGGGCCACGTATAGGCAGGTTTCCAGCTTCCCATCCTACCACCTGCAGCTGATACATGTCCTTCAACACCAGGAATATCAACTTGTGGGATCAAAAGTCTGTCCCCCACTCCATTCTCCCCCAGCTCACCTGATCCCAGGTGTCTAGTAGGTAAACATCACTCTCCTCCAGGTCATCCTGGGTGAAGTCTATGATTTCTGTGGCCAAGAAGGTGCCTGTCTTGTTGGAGCACTCGAAGAGTCGGGGGGACACAGAGGAGTTCTCCTCCTGCAGCCTGAGAGGGGTCAACGTGATGGGAATGAGGCTCACCCTGCTTGGGGATTGGTGGCCCATCTTACCCCTGGGCATGCATAGGGACAGGACTGGTACCTCTTGCTGCTGGCATACTGGGACTTGCCCCCCAGGGCCAGCCAGAACTCAGGCGGTTCCTGTCCTTCTGCAATCACTGGCTTCTCCATCTTTGAGATTATGTCAGCCACACTCTTGGCCATCTCACGTTCATCCCCGCTGCAGCCCTGCCAAGCAAGCACAGCTGCTCCATCACTGGCCCAGGCCAAAGAGGAAGAGGGGACAGTTGTAGTGGAGGTGGCAGCACCCATGCCAGTGCCCAGCAGTACCCACCTTCCCATACCAGAGATAACAGCAGCTGGGGGTTTTGAGCACGAAGACATCATTGGAGTTGAGGGAAGAAGCACGGACAGGCACCTCAAAGGCCTTGGTGTTGTACTCGTTGGTGCCATGCACTTGGAAGAGGCGGGTGGAAGGTGCAGGCTCTGTGTTGCCCGCCCGGGAGGTGCCACCCTGGGGGACAGGGACAGGAGGTCACCACCGGTGCCACAAGCTCACTCGCCTGCCCATGCCCCAATATCCCTGTGCTCACCGCATACACCACCATCTTGCCCTTGAAGATGGCCATCAGGTGGGCTGGCTCCTTGCCCATGGTGACACGGATCTGCACCGGCTCGTTGTTGTATTTCTGGTCCAGGGCAACAGCTTGGTAGGCAGAGGCGGCCAGCTCATCTGTGCTGGCTTGGCGGCCCTGGGCAGGATAGAGGGGGCTCAGCGCCCATCACAGCCCCCCTTGCCCTCTTGGGAAGAGGCAACTCTCATGCTGTTCCCAAGGGGCAGAGCACCCCCAGTCCAGGGAGGTACACCCATGTCCCCCACCCATGGGGCAGTGACCTGGAGGTCTCACCTGCCAGATGTAGATGATGCGGTTCACCTTGGGCCCCACAAAATAGGTGTAGAGCACCAAGTAGCAATCCCCACCATAAAAATGGCCCAGCCACTTCTTCTCTACAGGCACCAGCTCATTGTTCTCCACACGCCAGACCTGGTGGGACAGGGATATACTGCTGTCAAACCTCCTCTGGTGCATCCTCCTGCCCTGCAGATCCTGCACCCCAGAGCATCCCCTGGCATAGCAAATGGGGTGCCTGAGAGGGATCCGCATTCTTCCACAGCCACTTTACCTCTACTTCTCCTGATCCATCATCCACCATCTTCTGCTGGGCAGCCATCTCGGGCTTGGCGTGCAGCGTGGTAGCATCAAATTTCACTTGCTCCACCTTGGCTGTGGGGAACGGCAGAGGGGTGAGCCAAATCCTTCTGGCCAGAGGGGGTCCCCACAGCCTCTCCATCCCAATCCAAGAAGTCCTTCCACGTTGGAAGGAGACACTCACCCACTTTGCCCACAGTGTGGGTCTTGCCCAACCCACTGGTCTGGTTGGGGAGAGTCCATTTCTGGAAGAGCTGCCTGAAGACGGATGACTCGGACCCATCATTCTCTGTTTCCACGCTGGTGCTGTCTGGATAGTTCTTGGCTTTGATGAAGCCCTGGTGGGACCCAAACACAGAGCGTGGGCATGGAGTGCCTGGCACCCCAGGGAGCAGTCAGGTCATCCCATAACAAGCCCCTAACCCAGCACCCACCAGCGCCCTGCTCATCGCCTGCTGCTTCTCCTCCTTGTTGGCATTCTTGCCCTTCCAGACAAAGATCCTGATACCTCCTTGATCAAGGATGTAGCAGTCCTTGAAGAAGGGGCAACAATAGAAATTAGGACTTAAGGCAAATTCACCAAATTCGGCTTTTGAAGGATTTAAGCTGCCAAGGAAGTTGGGCACCCCCAAGCATCCCATGGGTGACAGACCTCGTGCAGGAGCATGTCTTGAGTTAGGGGTCGAATTGCCACCTCCTGTATGACCAGGTTCCCACTGGCATCAGAGACACTGACAAGAGAAAAAGAGAGGGAAAAACGCTTAGAAACTAGGTTGGAAAACCCCACCCCCATTAGAGTGGTAGGGTTTAGTGGGGGTGTCCCCTCCCCATCCCCTTCCCCAGCCAGATCATGACACAGGTGTTGCCCAGGGCCTGTCTTGCTGTGCCATGGTGGCAACCTGGTTTGTAGCTTGCCCTGCCAGGCAGCTCACTCATGGCCACAAGGAGGGACAGAAGGGTGTCAGATGTTATGGGGTCACTGAGGGGCATTGCCACAGCATCCAAAGGTGATGCCTTGCATGAGCATCTCTGTTGGGTACCAATCCTCCTGGCAGGTGGGATTCCTCTTGCTCCAACAGCAACCAAAGGACTTATCCCCACCCCTGCTGTGGCTTTGACCCTTCTTGGTGTCTGTCCATGAGGCTGGGAGTTGTAGAACGTAGCAGAGGCGGCTGCTGGCTCCGTCTGGCACCATGGAAAATTCCCCTACATGTAACCCATCCCCAGCAACTTACTGGTAGAGCTTGAGGGAGGACTTGAGCATCTGGTCCACTTTTTCATCAGGGATGGCTGGCTGGATGTCTCTCTTCTCACCCAGCACATGCTTAAGGACCTTCATGAGTCCTGGTGAGGCATCCTCATCCTCACCGTCCACTACGCCCACCTTGGCACGGCCCCCACGTTCCCGGTCACGGATATCCTTGGCCAGGTTCATTGCCTGTAGCCAGGGGAGAAGGGATAAGCCCAGATGAGGGAGAGGGTGGCTAGTGACCCCCCTTCCTTCAGGAGGGGACCTTGGGACCCCCTGGCCGTACCCCCAGCCTCTCTTGTCTGTTACTCTCAGGGCCATTCCACTGGATGATGAGCTGGCCCAGGTCCAGCAGGAATACATCTCCTCTGTTGAAGCTTTTCCAGCTCATCTCCACCTGCAGCAGGACAGAATTGGGAAGAGTGGGTGTCAAGCAGCAGAATGCCTGGATCCCCACAGCTCTGCAGCCCCTCTCACTCAGGAATATAGGCCTCCAGCCTCTATTCCTCCTCCCTGCCCTGAGAGGGGCTTTCCAGGAAGCAGTTACTCCTAAGGCAAGGCAGCATCATCCCACACCCACTGCTTGAAGGCAGCTGTATCTCTGGGGAGCTCTGGCCTGATCCTGATCCAGACTCCATACATCCCATGACTCACCTCTCCTGCTACCACATTCTTCTTGCCCTTCACATGCAGCAGTCGCTGGATGTTGTAGGTGTTTGTCTCCACATGCTTCATGCCTGAGGCCACCCCACCCTTCTTATAGCTGGGAGGAGACAGACGTGGTGTGAGCCCTGGGTCCCCCTCCTCACACCACTGGGGTCTCCCTCCCACCTCCATGCACAGGGAGGTGTTTGGGGACCCTCATCCACACACATGGTAATGGATAGACAGAGCCCAGCTCCAGATCCTTCTTCTTCCTCCCCCACCTCACTGACACAGAGCTGTCCCCATCCCCACCGTCACCCACCACGGGAGCAGTTCCCCAGGGGTGACTGACATACATGAGTCCCTGCTTGAAGTAGGCGCGGAAGGTGTCGCTCTCGTGTCCCTGGACCTCGCGGTGCTGCACGGCCACTGAGCCCAGGTGATCATCCATCTGGGTGGTGTAGATTGCCGCCGCCCCCTGCTCATCCTGGCTTGACTCCTTGCCCAGCCAGTAGTGGATGTCGTAGCTGAAGCTGCTCCCAGATTTGCGTGTCTGCAGGACACCGGTCCCCGCTAGAAGAGCCCCTGTGTCCCCAGGCCACACTGGCCACAGACACCCCACCCTGCACCTCCCCCCTCTGGGCAGAGCCCATTCCCAGTTCTCCATGTGACCCCTGCCTGCCCTACCGACAGCAGGACATAGCAATCCCCCTCGTAGAAGTTGCCGTAGCTTTTGGTGGGCACTGGCACCATCTCCATGTTCTGCAGAAGGAAAGGAGACATCAGCCTTAGTGGGGAAAGCCCCACTCCAGCCCCATGCACCCCACTGCCCTCAGCACCGGCACCTGCTGGGTTTAACCCCGGATGCTGCACTGAGACCCCCAAACCTAGGTACTGAGGACACAAAGGGAGGATTTTCCCTCACAGACGACCCCCCACCCCAAGCAGCCCAATGCTGTGCCCCCATTCCCCACCTCGATTCGCCATATCTGGATGCCTGGTGTGGTCTTGTTCAGTGTCCTGGAGACTTTGGCGCTCAGCTCCACCATGGTGACAGGTACCACAGGCAAGGGGACCTGCCAGCATTGGCAACACCCTCGTTAATGGCAGGCAGTGTCATTAAGAGCTGGGACACAGCCAACCTACTGTGCCATCTGCTTCCCTGCTAGCTCTGCAGAAAGCCCAGCTGTAAACCCCCCATACAGAGCTGCATGGGGTGAGGGGACCCCAGCCCCATGGTATCAGGTCTGTGGGCACACAGGTGGGGCTGCCATCCCCTCAGCCTCGTTGGCACTGCAGCTAATGGTCCGTATCAGAGTCCAGGTTGGAAAGGCTCAGAGTCCCATAAGTGCCCCGGCGCCCTTCCCTGTCTCCAAGCACGGGACAGGGCTGTGCAGGGCACCCACAGCACAGCAGCTGCAGCTGGGTGACACTGCTGTACGGTGGCCTGCTCCTCCCAAGGACCAGCAGGAACTGGCCCTGCTCAGCCTTGTCCTGGCAAAGCCTAGCATGAAGTGGAACAGCATGACATGGCCACTGCTTACACACAGACACACACACAGACACAACACACTGCCTGCTTCAGACCCCCTGCTTCCGAACCCCCAGCAGACCCATGCCCCACAGGGAGGGCACATTCTGGCTCCACAGGGGTGCTGAGTGCCAGCGCTGCCGAGGTTGCCCACAGCCGTCTCTGCCAGGCTGATGGTGCTCCCCACAAGCAGACAGAGGGGCCGAGCAGCCAGTGCCAGGCAAAGCCACCCTGTGTGCCCCGGCTGGAAGCTGGCAGGGAGTGCTGGCATTGCCCAGATGGGAAGTTTCTGCTTCCCAGCCCTGCAAAACTCCACCTGGCCCCACTGTGCTGCCCCACAAGCACCCACATCCCATCTCTCAAACCCAGGGGGTAGCATCCCCCAGCACAGCCCCAAGGTGGGGCTCAGGTGGGTGCCCAAGCCCATCCCCACACCAATCTGATGTCAGGAGCGATGGTGGCCGTGGGATGTGCTGTCTACCCCATGCCCACCCTCTGTCCCCTCACCGTACCCCAACCCCTTACCTTCCCTGCAGAGCTGGGTGCACAGGTGAGCTTACCAAGGTGGAGTGCTCAGGTGCCAGCACCCAGGAGACCTTTGTTCCCTTATGTGCCAGCCTTTGCTCACCATATAAGGGCAGGGACAGCCCAGAGTCAAGGTCCCCGCAGCCCTCCAAGACTTTGTGGCACCTAAGAGCCCCGTTACTCATGGGGTGTTTCCCCCCAGGGTGCTGTTACACCCGTCCCACAGGCTGGCTGTGCCCAGGGTGGTTCTTCTGCCCTCCCCAGGCCTCTTCCCCTCTTGGCCCTTGGTACCGAGTCCACGCTGAATTTTTCCTTTTGCACTCTGCCAAGAAGTTCCATAAAGTGTCAGCAGTGGGCTGGACCAGGACATGTGGGCATCTACCACAAACAGAGGTGCCTTCATGCCATGGGGATGGGCTTTGCCACTGTACTTCACGCCCCAGACCCCAAAATCCCCAAACTCTCCCAAAGACAGAGCACTAAGACCATGGAAATGGTTTTTTTCAGTGATTCCTCCCCACAAAAAGATTCCATAAAGTGACAGTAATGCAGCACCATATTCGTGAGGCATCCCCTTTCCACCCCCCAACTGGCATATCATCACCCTGACCATGGGACTGTCCCCAGGCTGTTTCACACCCCAGCTGGAGGCCAGGTCTCTGGGCAGTCCTGGCTTTTCCTTCCTGCCTTGGGGGTCTCCACAGCCCCAAGGTTCCTTCAGGGATGGGAAGGGGGAGTGCAGAGATGGGACATGGGACAGGGGCTTGGGGGGACAGGACATAAAGTGGTGGCACAGCTAAGCCCTATGTCCTGTCCTGCCCCCAGACCCCAGTCCCAAGGGTTGGTATCTGATAATGCCCTTGATGTTGGCAGAGAGGAGAAGGGACTGAAGCACTCCCAGGCTCGAAGGTGGTTTTGGGAAATGACCACGGCGTCCATAAAGGTAGGAGGGGCAGGTGTCAGCAGCAGGCAGGTCCCCGGGCTTCCTGTCCCGCCCTTGTATCTTCCCCAGCCCTGCGGGATTGCTGCAGCTTTTCTTGGCTGCCCTGCGGAGGAGCCAGCAATCCTGGCCACAAGTACTGCGAGCATCCTGCAACCCTGGCCTGGGCAGCAGCGACCCCCAAACCCTGCCTGACGCCCCCCCCCCGGCAAGGATTCCCGAAATGATGGCGGCGGGCTGTACCAGAACAGGGGGCTTGTCAGCTATAAAAAAAGGGGTGTCCTGCTGCCACAGAGGGGGCTTTGCTCTGCCCTCCACTCCCTTGGCCCCCAAACCCTCCTAACCCTGCCACAGCTCCCACTTCCTGCCCCCCATACGAGTGTCCCCGTGGAATCCTTACCTGGGTGCAGAAGCCCCCGTGGGGCTGAGTTTTGGGTGGGGTGGAACACCTGGGTGGCCGGTCGCCCTCTGCTCAGCGGCGACGTCCCAGGGCTGAGTCTGTCAGTGTGGCACAGGGGTATGGGACCCCACACCGGCCCCATCGGGCTCACCCCCTCCCCGGGGCCCCCAGCCGGGCCACTAATGAACTCAGTAATTAGTGCAGCCACCAGAGAGGACAGGGACTTCGTTAACGAGGGGAGGCACAGGGCTAATGAGGGCACGAGGGAGGGGGCAGCTAAGAGACATTCCCCCCCGGAAGCCAGTGTCTGCATGTTGGCAGCAGACTGCCTGGGATGGTGGGGGGGTCACAAGTTGTCCCCCAGGTGTCCCCCAGTCTATATGGGGAAGGCCTGACACCTTACTTGGAGCAGTCATTTGAAGTCTCAACGCTGGGAGGGGGGCACAGCCTTATGCAGTACATTTGCCCCCTCCTTGTCAAGGGGCAGGATACCCATCCCTGTGGCACCAGGGACCTTTTCCCAGGAGGAGGGGGAAGGAGTCTGGATGGAGGTGCCAGGGCAGCCTGGAGGGGCTGTCCTCGAGTGTGAGGGTGTCCCCTTGACACCAGCCAAGGGGTGGATGACACCTCGAGCCTGCAATCCAAGGGTGCTTCCCCGGCACTGACCTGCAGCATTCTCCACTCCCAGGGGACTCAGGGGATTCTGGGGGCTCTGTGTCCCCCCCACTGTGCACAGCCACTAGCGACACACATGTGAAATGTACCTCTGCCCATGCATGCACACACACAGGACTACTCTTTCCAAGATGGTTTGACAGCTTTAATCACATGAAGGCACTTGGATCTGGTACCCCAGCCCTCCCCAGCCCCCCATGCTGCCTCTGCATCCCCCAGACGTCCCAAGGGTGCCCAGGGCAGGGGCCGCACTCCTTGGGCACCGCAGCACCCACAGGCACTCGCTGGGCAGCGGCTGTGCTGGCGCCCTTTGACTTGTCTAATATAAAGTGCTGAGTTCAACCCTCCTGGCAGGGCAGGATGAGATCCAGGGCTGGCAGGGATCCAGAGGGCTGTGCTACACCCCCATCCCACCCCCACAACAGGGCAGGGGGTATGGGCGGGGCTGGGGGGGACCCCTGCTCACCCCCAGCATCGGGAGCAGGGCAGTGCCGGCAGGAGCCGGCTGAACAGCACCGGAAAGCTAAAACCCTTCACACCCACCCCCCAAATACTGCCCCGCTCCCGTCGCTGGCACAGCGGTAAAAAGGCACCCATGATTTTTTGGGAAACCGTTGCTTTTCCCTCTAAAAAGATATGAGGCATTGTCCATATTGTGACATTAAAAAAAGCCGTGCTGAGCTCAGCCCCCTCCAGAAAATCCCTCCCTGAGAGCCCCCAGACTCTCAAAGCTGGGGGACACCCTGGCACAAGTCCAACCCCATGGGGGTCAGGGTAAGCCCAGGCTACAGGGGGGCTGCAGTGTCCCCCAACCCCTCCCAGCTGGGGGACTGGGGCTGGGGTAAGGCTGGGAATGGCACATTAATGCTGGTATGGGGGTCCCTCTCTCCCAGGAGTGGCAGCCTTCGGTGAAGCTGCAGATGGATATGGGGTGGGGGGTGTGCCCCCCCCACCACGGGAGGGGACCCTTCTGTTGGTGACCAGAGTGGCTCCCAGTGACACAGTGTAAGTGGAGAGGGGAGGAGGCCATCTCCCCCCCAAAATTAGAAGAAATGGAGGTTGGAGGGGGCGAATAAAGAGCCCCCCCAGGCACAGCCCTTGCAGGGCTAAGGGAGAACAGAGACACAGCGTCCCAAGGCACGTGGGAGGGATTTGGTGCCCAGGGGCTAAGCCCTGAGGCCAGGCTGCCCCTGCAAAACATAACCACCCCTAAAGTGGGGGCAGCAGGCATGAAGAGAGGCAAGGACATGCCCCCCACGAGGTGATCAGCTGCACCCAGGGCAGAGTTAAGGGTATGGTGGCAGCCCTATGCACCAAGGCCAGTAAGACTCCCTGCTGTTTTTTGGAGGGGGACGAGTGTTAACCTATCCTGTAGCCTCGGCAGATAGGGGCCAAGTGCTGGCAGCCTCCCAGCAGGCAGAGTCTGGATGGAGGGATCTAGTCCTCCCAAAGGCGGTGGAAAGCAGCAGCTGCTGACCCCGCCCCCCATCCCCAATCGGGGGACAGAGGGGAAAAGGACCTGAGAACCGTTTTGTGGAGGGGGGACACAGGTTGGGGGTGAAGGAGGCAGGGGCTGGACAGTGGGGGAGGATGGGACCCCCCCCCAATAGGTCCTCAGCACAGCAAGGCAGTGGGTCACCCTACCCCACGGCAGAGGGGGCCTTCTCTGAGAAGGTGGGCACCCACATCTCCCACCACCAGCAGGCACGGAGGGCACCCGCACCCACCGGGGCTGGGGAGGACGATGCAGGGCACACCGGGACCCTCCCTCCCCCAAAATAAGGCACCTGGCTCCCCCAGTGGTGGCCCTTGGCAGCACCCGGAGGGTGCGGGGGGCCATTAGCTGTTAGTCCGCTGCTTCTTGAGCACTGCGTACACATCCTCCACCTTGCTGAGCCTCTCGAAGAAGGGCAGCAGGTCCAGCAGTTCCGTGTCCGCCATGTTATCAAACCAGGAGGCCACTGGCACCTGCAGGTGGCACAGGGGACAGTGTGGCACAGGGGACAGTGCTGAGAGAGGGTCTCCGCCACATCACCTCCATACCCCGCCCAGCCTTGCCCCGCAGGTACATACGGCGTTATCAGGGTGGAAGATGTAGGATGCGGGCGAGTTGTCCACGATGATGATTCGGCGCAGGTCACGGCCCAGGCGGCTCAGGTCCTTCACGTAGTTGCCGCGATGGAAAACACAGGATTCCCGGAAAAGTCGTGCTCGGAAAGCTCCCCATTTATCCAGCAGGTCAGCCACAGGGTCTGCATACTATAGGCACAGGAGGGGGGGTCACTATGACACACCATGCTGCCCAACCCACAGTGAAAATGGCATCCAGCTCTCCACTGGTGCCAGGTCTCACTGTGCCTCAGTTTCCCTGGCCAGTGCTTTGGAGGAGCAGATAGGGAGGCCTCCGAGTGCTAATGCTGGCTGTGGGTATACAGGGGACAAGAGGCCAGTGATGCCTGCAGGTGGGCAGGCAAGGGAGCTGTGCCACCTGAGGGGTGTCTGGGGAGGGGTGGGCAATGCCAGGGCAGGCCAGGGGCACCTACCTTGGCCAGGCTGGCAGTGAAGAGCACACACTCGAAGAGCTCACCCATGCGCTGTAGGAACTCGTCCACATGCGGCCGCTTGAGCACGTACACCTGTGGGCAGGGACGGAGGGCAGCGCGCTGCTGGCACCGGCTACGGCTCACCCAGAGCCCCCATGTCCTCCCCGGGGGACACCTGTGTCCCCACACCCAGCCACCAAGCAGCTCCCTGGCCACACCTCATGGGAGCTGCCTGTGTGGGCTGGGGGATGCCATGGCCCCACAGGGATGTCCAGGGTGAAGTGTCTGGCCGGCTCCAGAGCCAAGTAACCGAGAACAGGCTGACTGCCCAGACCACAGCCTATCCTGGATTACTTGAAACCGGGGCTGGCCATTGCAGGAGGGCACCATGCCAGGATGTCCCTCACCTCCCTGCCCTGCAAAAAGAGGGGCACCCACCTCTGCCCCACAATGTGCCAAGGCTGGCACCCTGACGCCTCCCATTACCCCTTGGTGCAGAGCACTGGGACGGCTCCCGGTCCTCGGGGATTTGGAATGATGCCCCCCTCCCACCAGGCACCCATCCCGTTGTTACCTGGTGCATGATGCCATCGATTTCCACGGGAATGATGAAGTCAGCGTTGTTCACTGGCTGGGGAAGGGCACATCAGGATGAGCACTGGGCACGCCAGGCACCCCTGCCCAAACGCTGCCTGCCCTCTGCTCACTATGCACCCTGCCAGCCCTGCAGCCCCCTCACAGGCCCCAACTGAGCCAGCCAAGCTGTGCTGGGTGCTGGGCATCATTTTGTGGGAAAAGGGTGGCAGAGCATGTGGGGGAGTGCATGGCAAAAGGTGTAGGGTGGGCCAGGGTGTCCCCCACCTTGAAGGAGCTGTGCACCAGGGTCTCATCCAGGTCGATGACCACACAGAGCTTGCTGGCATCCTGCGGCTTGATCTCGGGCAGGAGGTGCTTGACAGCAGCCTGCAGCAGGGGGACAGCGGTCAGCACGGCAGCAACAGGGTGGCCAGAGAGGGGCACTGGGAGAAGTGCCTGTTCACCCCCCAGTCCCGGCCACACAGGGGAGGCGCTGGGGGTGGTAACACACCCACACCAGTGCCATGCTGGGGGTGTGGGGTTACCTTGGGCAGTGCCCCGTTCTCCTCCACCAGCAGCGGTGCACCAGTGGTGCCAGCACAGGGCTCTGCTTCATCGTGGCACAGGCAGCAGAAGAGGGACTGGAGAATGCTGCGGCTTCGAGGCTTCTTGGCAGGGGTCTGGGTACCTGCGGGAGGGCAGAGGGGGGTGAGGGGTACCCCGGGGGTACTCTCAGGACAGCACTGGGGACCAGGTGAGCCAGGTTTTGGTTGCCCCAGAGCCCCTGTGCCCTTATCAGACCCTGACACCCATCCGCTCGGTCTTCCTGCCCTGCCAAGCAACGGTGCCAAGGCAGTGTCGCTGAGACCAGTGCTTGGTGACCACGCACAGCCCCTGACCCGGCACATCCCACTCCACGAGTGACCCCCGTGAGGCCCCCCTGCGTGGCCGAAGACCCCACCACAAGGGCGCGGGGCTGAGCCCGGGGGCAGCCGTGGCTCCGGGGCTGGTCCCCGATGTCCCGCCCCGGGGGGCACAGCCCCACTCAGGGGGGGGGGGGAAATGGGGGCGGGGCCTTTCTGAGGAGGCGGGGCTTACCCATGTTGTTTCCCCCACCTCCAGACAACTCCCTCGTCTCATTGGCCAACTCGAGTGCACCGGAGGCGAGAGGCCAATCAGGGAGAAGCGCCCGCCCCTGGGCGCCGTTCCCGCAGTCCCCATTGGCGGAGCGAGGGGAAACTGAGGCAGAGTGGGTGCCCCTGCCCACCCCATGCCCCAGGGGCAGTGCGACGGCTCCAGCCTCAGCCCCACTGGTCCCACGGCGAGGTCCTGCCGTAGCCCGGGCCGAGGCTGCACCCGCCATGGTGGTGCCCCCCTTCAGGTGGGCCAGGGCCTCGAACTCTGTAGTCGGGAGCCCGTGTGGCAGGAGCTCCCCACGGGGACGGGGCCCGTTCCAACGTTTGCTCCTCCGGGCCAGGGGAACGAGCAGCGGCCCCCGACAAACTCCCTTCGCGGGGTGGAGGGGACGCGGGGAACGGGACGCCAGGGTGCAGCAGGGCGCCCGGAGCCCTTCCTGCCTCAGTTTCCCCACCAGTGCTGCGCGTACCCCTCGGCCAGGTCCGGAGGAAACAGCGCAGATAATCCGAGCAACGCCCCGAGGCTTGCAGCGCACCACCGGGCTCCGAGGGGGCCGGAGCACAGCCCCCCGCGCCCGGGCGGGTGCAGACGGCCCCGCTCGCTCTGAGCTGCAGCCCCAGCGCATCTCCCCAGCCCTGGGCAGCGGGATGCACAGGGGCGGGCTGAGGCGGCACGCAGCTCTTCGCACCCTCCGGGAGCAGGCCCCCAACCCCCCTGGGGACCTCCCCCTCTCCGCTCTCCCGCACAGGAAGGGGGCGAGGGGGAGTAATATCGCCCTCCGCGTTACCTTTCTCCTGAAGCGGGGCGCTCCCCTCCTCCCTGCTAACCTGGGCGATGATGGACTGGTGCTCCATGGGCGCCGGGGAGGGGGGGTGGGAGGGGGCGGCCCCCCCCGGCGCGGCCCCCGGGGGGGGAGGCGGGGCGGGGGCCGGCGGCGGCGTGGGGCGGCGGGCGCGGGAGCGGCGCCGCGGAGGAAACTTTGTTACAACATGGAGTTTCCTCCGCCCGGGCTGGGGCTGCAAACATGGATCCCGGGCGCGGTTTCAAGGAACCCCTTAAAAGGGCAACGACGGCGGGGGGGCCCCTCCTCCTCCTCCTCTCTCCTCCTCCCGGCACCCGCGCCGCCCGCCAGGAGTTGGGGTCCCCGGCGAGCCGCGACTGGCACCGAGAAGGGGAGTGTTCTGTGGTTCGGCTGGGAAGGACACCCCCGCCTTGCTCTCCCACACTCCCCCGCCTCGACTGAGAGAGTATGGAGAGAGGGATCAGTCCTGCTGTCACTCCCCATCCAACTGGCGGCCCGGGGATCCCTCTGCACCTACCCCCGGCATTCGAATACGCCCCCCCACGCTGGGTATTCCCTGGTGCGGAGAGCCTGGACTAGCGGCTCAAGGCTGGAGGGTCCCCCTTACCCCCCGAGGGCACATTCCGCATTGCCTGTACAGGCCAGCGGTGCGGGACAACAGGTGCTGGGGGGCTGCGCCAATAACCGCCGCTTTTTTCTATCGTTCTGGCTTTCTCCTGCAATCCCCCAATTATTTGGGCAATTAATAAGTCTATATTATCAATACATATACTTTCTCTTAAAATTCCTTTCCTCCTGCCTTTGCGGGGGGGGGAACGGGGCTGTTTCCAGGAGCTTTCTGAAAAGCGACTCTTGACAGGAGCTTGTGGATGGCACGAATCCGTCAGAGGAAACCTGCCCCTCAAGCCCGTTAAGTACAGAATCCTCCAGCCCCCTCCCCTCTCTAGCCCCGCGGGGCTCTGCCGGGGCAGCCTCTCACCGCCGTGCCCCCCAGCCCCGCCCAGGCAGCGTCCGGCCCGGGAGGGGGCCTGTCCCGGTCACTACCCTCGCCATCTCGGTGGCAGGAGATGCTGTGCGCTCTGTCAGCGCTGCCTCG
This sequence comes from Cyanoderma ruficeps, assembly GCA_008694505.1. Taxonomy (NCBI): domain Eukaryota; kingdom Metazoa; phylum Chordata; class Aves; order Passeriformes; family Timaliidae; genus Cyanoderma; species Cyanoderma ruficeps. The sequence goes on along the minus strand of VZDJ01000594.1, from coordinate 13,434,709 downwards.
AGGGTGCAGCAGATTGGAAATTTCCCGTCTGAGATAATTTGAAATCTTTCCATCTCTCTCACCTGCGGTTTGGGATCTTCAGGAGCTGAGATCACCTTTTTTGGCCCAATACAGACCGGGGGCACTGGCGAGGCAGGGATGTGGGCGGTGGCAGACCCCGGTTACCGCTCTATCCCCCGGTACTGAGCCGACATGGCACGGTGGGAGCAGCCCCTGGGAAACAGCGCTGCGAGGGAACCCGTCCCACCTCCCAGCGTGGGGCCCAACGGGACATGACACCTGCCCACAGGTGACTGCACTGCGAAATGGGGCCTGGGACTGGGAGGTGCTCCCACAGGGAACTGCGATGCTGCAGGGCTGGCCGAACTCTGGCAATACAAAAGCTGATTTACACCTGCAGTACCTGCACTGTCGGCTCCACGTGGGAACATCCTGACACAAGTGTCCCCGGGGAGTCGTGGCAGGGACCAGCTGCTGTTGGGGACTGGGACACTGCATCGTGCCACCCCCTCCGCCGGTTCTGATGGTGGGCAGCGGTTGTGCCTCAGTTTCGCTGCCCCTCCGCGGTACAGCAGTCGGCTCCCACATCAGGCAGCCACCACTGTCTCCTGGCCCAGCAGGAGGAAAAGGAAGGAGGCTGTGCTTCCTCTGCTCTCTATTTTGGGCTGACCTTTGTGCTCCAACAGCCCAGGTGGAACTGGATAGGATGTCTGCCTCATGCCCAGCGTCTGGCTGGGGTGGGCTGCTGGGGGATACTGCTCTCTGTGGGGACAGCTGCAGAGGCGACACACTTGTCCTGTCCAGGAGCCCTGTCCCTTTGGCTACATCCTCCTCTTCCGCCCTCTCTGATGAGTCCAGCCAGGTCCTGCTAGTCCTCCAATTAATGCAATTAGAAAAGTCTCTGGGCCAATGCTTGCAGTGGGATTTGGAGCATCACTTCCAGTTCCACTGCCTGCTTGGGGCAGATTGGGCAGCTGGAGGGCACAGGGAGATGCTGTCCCTGTCCTGGGGCTGTGGGACAAGCCCAGGCCAGGAATAGGCAGAGCCCAGCTGGATTGTTTGACCTGCGGGGTAGGGGCACAAGGCAGAAAAGCATCAGGCTCCCCTCAATCGGGCACTCAGGGACCCTCTGTCCCACTCTGCTGTCCTAGACTGGGGTCCTGAATGCTTTCCCCTGTTCTCCAACCTAGCCCTTACCCTGGGAGCTCTGCCCTACCAAGAGCTGCCCCGTGACTAAGGGACCACAGAGATAGGTATTGGAGTGGGACAATCCTAAAGGTTGGATGGAGGCAGGTGTCCCTGGGCTGAGGGTGCTGTAGGTTGCAGGTCCCAGCTGGAGAAGAGCAAATCCCACAGGCATACTCCCGCAAACCCCAGGCCCCCCAGCCTTCCACACGCTGAGGACCACCTCGGTGTCCCCCTACCCCTAGGTGATCCCCGCCCCCGACTTGTACGCTCGGGCAGGTGCACCCCGAGCTAGGGGAGTCTCCTGCTCCTCCTCCTGTGTCTCGGCTGAGGCCCCGGAGGAGGGGGGAGCCCCCGCCTCCAGTGGGCCCCACCGCTCTGGCCCCTCCTTCAAGCAGCCAGAGGCCGGGCCAACGCGGAGGCGGGGGGGAGGCACCGCCCCACCCCGTCCGCCATCGCCCTTTTAAGGAAGGGGACATTCTTCACATAAACAAGAGCGGCCCCCGGGAGCGGGGGGGCGTCCCTTCCCGGAGTGGGGGGCACGCGCGGGGGGGTGCCCGGCCCCCCAAATTCCCCCTCCGCCACCCGGCCGGCGTGGGTCGGGAAGTGGGAGTTTGGGGTGGGGGGGGTCCTGGGGAGAGGGGGGAGCCTTGAAACAGCCAGGGAGCGTCTGGCAAGTGCGGACCGCGGCGGGGGCCGAAGCGCGGTGGGACCCCCCCACCCTCGGTGCGGGACCGAGGAAGGGGCGACGGCCGCCCCGGGGAGGGCCCGAGAGGCTTCGCATCCGCATCCGGCGGTACGGGCAGGCGGGAAACGGGGCATCCGGGGCGGGGAGGGCACGGTGGGGCCCCACACCGTCGTCCGCCCCCCCCGCGAGGGAATGCAAAAAGCTGGCGCTGAGCCCCCCGCGCCGCCACGACCACGCGTTGGCAGCCCCGCCCCATCCCCCGCCCGGGGCACGGGTGCGCCGAGGGGGTCCCCGCCCCACACCGGGGTTCCGCAGCAGCAGCGAGACCGAGGCCAGCTTACAAACACGCCGTTTATCAGCCGTCCCCCTCCCCATGAGTTTCGGAGACCCCCGTGGGGATGGGGCCGATCCCGAGGCTAGGGCCGATCCCAAGGCTGGCCCCGCCGGCGGCGGGCGGTGGGGGGTGGTTAGCGGTCCCCCGCGGTAATTAGCGGTCCCCGGCGGTAATTAGCGGTCCCGGGGGGCAGCGGTTCCTGGCAATAATGAGCAGAAGTCTCCGACGCGGCTCATTCACTGAAGCGTCTGCGCCAAGAGATGGGAGGACCTCCTGCTGCTATCCCACTCCCCTGGCAACAAGCCTGGACCAGCACCCCGGAATTGGCGGGGGTTGGGAGTGGGAAGAAGGGCTGAGCTCTGAGATCTTGGGGAGAGGTCTGCCGGTCTGTAAACCCTTTCCTTGCTGGGTACATCTCTGGCAAAAAGATGCCCGGACTCGGAGTGGCAGCAAATCCGTGTCCAGTGTGAGGAGGCCGCGTTGGACAGGGACGTGGGGATAATAAGCAGGGATGGAATCTGTCACCGCGTCCCTGGCGGGTCGAGGGGAAGACCAAAATTGAACCGGCTGTGGTGGCCCCGGGCCAGGAACCGGGCTCCATGTGCGATGCTGCATGTCCAGATCTGCAGGGGCAAAGACGACAGGTCATGAGCACCCACCTGGGGCACCATCCCACCCCTGTCCCGCGGTGCCAGCCCTACCAGGTAGCCGACGAAAGCCAAGTAGGCGGCGAGTAGCAGGCCCAGGGGAATGTGGTACTCCAGGCCATGCAGTGTTGGCAAAAAGTCCACCACGAAGTAAACGTTGATGGTGCAGATCAGCCCCGTGATGAGGATCATCAGTACCTTCCCTGGGCTGTGAGCAGGGCAGTGGACATCAGTGAGCATCAGACCCTGTGGGCTGCTGGGCACAGAGGGCTGGGGGAACTGAGTTTGTAGCTCCCAACTGGGACATCTCTGCACCCATCAGCTATATTTCACCCCGTGGTGGGGCTCTAGGTGTGGACTTTGGCCACCTTCCAAATCCAGGGCTGGCAGTGCCAGGAGGATGCTGAGGGTCCAGGGGTGCCCAAGGAACCAGATGTGTCATTGGGAGGAGGATGATGAGGGTAGTGATGAGGTCTGTTCTGCTCTGGCTGCCCTGGGCAGGTGGGAATGAACATACCCCTCCAATGTCCATACACTAATTGTCCCATGGGCATGGGTTGTGGGGGCAGGATGGGCCAAAGGGAAGGTGTCTGCAGCCGGAGCTCCCCACTCTGCCTCCTCTGTGCCTCCCCCTGCCCTGGCACTCACAGGCTGTTGCTGAAGTCCTGCATGAGCGGGTGCAGGCTGGTGAAGGTGAGGACAGGCAGGACGGCAAAAGGCAGCTGAAAGGAGAGGGGGGTGAGGACGTCATGGCTGCCAGGCTGGGGTGTCTGGGGGCAGGTGATGCCCTCCCACCCTCTTACCAGGATGCTCTGCAGGACGTTGAGCAGGTCGTTCATGCCTGTGAGGTGGCTGACATCCTTGAAAGCGGCCACGAAGACAGTGGGCAGGATGGCAAAGGAGCGGGTGAAGAGCACCCGGGTGAAGCGGGACCAGCGGAGCTGCAGGAAGCCCTGGAACACAGCAGGACCTGCACCCTCGCTGTGCCTGAGGCATCGTGTCCGTGCGACCCCCTAAACCCTGGCTGGGAGGAATATGGGGGGCATCTCCCCCTCCTTTGTGCCAAGGCGCTAAGCGGGCTCTTGCAGGGCTGCCGGGCCCCGCTAGGTGTCAGCTCTGACTCATTAACAGAGGATCTAATTAATTAGGGAAACACTGCGTGGGGCACCCACAGGGTGCAGTGGGTGGGCACTGTCTCTATCCCACCTTCTGGGGAACAGGGAGACTGGTGCTAGCAAGCTGCCACCCACCAGCTCCCTGCAGGAATGGTGGGCAATTATCTCTTCCAAATACTCCTGGGGGGAGTGTGCTGTAAATAGAACCCCTCCACCCACGGCCCACCTGTGATTTCCCTGCTCTCAGCCCCTCCCTGTGGGGGCAAGGGCCAGCAACCCTTTTTCTTACCTCCATGACGAACTGCCCTGCGTAAGTCCCAGTCATTGTGGAGCTCTGTCCTGCTGCCAGGATCCCGATGCCCCAGATGTACAATGCTGCTGCCCCGAAATAGCAGCCCAGGATGACGCCCTGTGTAGGGACACTCCGGTGGGCACCCTAAAGTGTCCCCTACCCCAGGCATTCCCATCAGCTCCCAGCTTTCTAGTGGGGTTATAACTGCCCCCAGCCCCAGGGGTTGATAGGGCGAGTGATATATCCCTCAAATGGGAATGGATACTCACTGGACAAGGCCTGGTGACACTCACCCCTTGGTAGATATCCACAGAGACTGTCTTGTTGTTGGTGGGGAAGATGTCGGCATAGTGACTGATGCTGCTGTTGATGCACTTGTTGTGCTGTGAGTGGCAGGCACAAGTGTGACAGCCACCCAGCAGCTCCCACAGACACAGGGGGATCCCCACACATCACGTCTCAGGGAATGAGAACATGTAGTCCCCAGGGGATCCTCGTCCTGCCCATGTCCACAGCTGGGCACAGCTGTTATCTCCCTGGGGACATGAGGTGACACTCACCACGTCTTCATTTCGTTGGTGGTAGAAAGCCTCGCCAAAGACAGTCATGACGAAGAGGTTGATGAGGAAGGAGACAAAGAGGGCCAGGCAGGACTCGATCAGGAAATACATATTGGCCTCCTGCACTGCCTCCTTCTTGGACCGGTCGATCAGCCGTGTCTGGGCATGGCCAGTCACATGGGTGTCACGGGGTCACGTGAGCACCCCTGTCCCACAGCCAGGACCAGCTGGTGCCCACCAAGTGTACCCCGGGGCACCCTGGCAGAACAGTGCCCATGGCAGTGCCTTGATCTCACCTTGACCAAGGAGGAGTGGAGGAAGATGTTATGGGGCATAATGATGGCGCCAATGATGCCCATGGCCTGCAGCAGCTCCTTTCGTCCGCAGCCCGGGCAGCTGGGCAGGAAAATGCCCTTCAGCACTTCCACCTGCCCCGGCCTCACCACCACATACTGGGAAGCAGTGAGAAGGGGCACTGTCAGCTGCCATCCCCCTAGCACAGGCTGGTAGCAGTGGGGACACCACGTGGCAGTGTCCCTTGCCAGCCTTGCAGGAAAAGGGCTGTTCCCAGCTCCCCCTTCACCTCATAGCCAAAGGTCAGGGCCATGATCATGATGAGGAAGCCAAAGAAAGCCTCCAGTTTGCGAAGCCCTAGAGAGGTCAAGAGAGATGGGGTGGAACAGAGCAGGGGACGCTGGTGCCACCAGTGCTGCCTGGGGGACAGTACCCCCAGCCCTCATCCTGGCACTCACCATACTTATCAAGGAAGAGGAAGAAGAGAGTGTCCACGACGGTGATAAGGACCCCGCCCCAGAGGGGGATGCTGCAGGATGGCCAGGGCTGGGATTAGATACATGGCCCTCTGGGGAGTAGGGGGAGGCTGGGGGTCCCTGTGGGGAGGCTCACCGGCCAGCTGAGAGCAGGCTGAAAGCAATGGCTGTCCCAATCACCTCCTGCATGTCGGAGCCGATGATGGCAATCTCAATCATGAGCCAGAGCAGTACACGGGGCACCTGGGCAGGACAGGGCACCATGCGGGGCCTGAGCCCACAGTGGCATGTAGCTCTGGGCAAGCTGGCACAGCATCCTGTGTGCAAATTCCTGTCTCCAGGCTGTAGCAGGCCACCCAGAGCATGGGGACCCCGAAAGACCCCTCTCAGCTTCTTTCACAACACAATCTCAGGATGAAAGATGGATGCTGAATCTGAGCCTGTTCCTCCCCTCTTCATCCCTGCCCCAGTGAGAGCTAAGGATAGGACCCATCTGTCTAGATACAGGGGGGTTTGAGGGAGGTGGGGCAGAGGGATGCACCCAACTCTCCTTTTGGGGACCTGTCATTCAGCCAGCATCTCCTTGTTTGTTCCCCCCATCAGGATCTTGATACTTAGACGGGACCTCTAACTCTCCCCCTCCTCTGTCATGCAATCCCTCCCCATGAGCGCCCCCAGGTTTCTGCCCCGACACGCACAGGCTTTCCTGCGTCTCGGCTTCGCGTTGCTGCCCCGACGCCTGGGCTCACTCCCGCGGGGGACGCTCTCATGTGTCCCCAGGTCAAACCAGGACAGTGAAGTAGCTGCTTACCGCCTCTCACCCTGGGCCCCTGTACTGCAGGGGTGTGGGCACTGGGTGGGGAACGCCGGGCCTTGGGGGGCTTTGGGGAGCCCCTGAGAGAGTCGGGTCTCTCACAGCATCTTCTTGCCCCTCTCCAGCCCTGCAAGTCCCTGCTTGGACTGTCACCAGCCCAAGCACAGGCTGTGCCCCAGACTGTGACCCCAGGGGCCTCCCCGTGGTTGCTCACCTTGGGGTAATAGAGGTAGCAAATCTCGCCCAGGTCCTTCCCGGTCACCACGCCCAGACGGATGGCCAGGCGCTGGCACAGCAGCCCCAGGACGGTGGCCCACAGCAGCACCCACAGCAGCTGGGAGGCAGGAAGGACTGAGTACTGAGCAGGATCCGGCTGCCCGGGGATGCCCAGTTCAAACAGGATTGCAGGGAACAGAGGGGGTGCAGGTGCTCTCCCAGCCCAGTCAGAGTGGTGCCCCCCAGGCACCCCTGGGTGCCCTCTCCCTGTGCCGAGGGCCCCCCGTGCCCTTCCTGCGCCAGGCTGGGGAAGCCGGCTGCCATGGGCAGCCGTTGGAGAGGTTACGAAACGCCCGCCTGCTTCCCGAGCCCGGAGCCGGGCTCACCTTGAATCCCACCAGTGCCCCGCATTGCAGGTCTGACTCCACGTTGCCTGGGTCCAAGTAGGCGATGCTCATGAGGAAGCCGGGACCGGTGAAAGCCCAGAGTTTCCTAAAGCTGAACCCAGGCTGGGACAAGGCAGCAGGTCAGAGCCAGGAGCTCCCGTTCAAAACCAGTGTCTCCTAATTGCATATCCAATTCCCTTTAGCCCAGTGCTGCCTGCATGGATGTGTTTAGCACATGGAGGTCATTTTCCTGACAGTTTTGGAGAGGGAACTGCTGCCCCCAGGCTCTCCCTGTTAACAGCAGTGCTGGAGAGGCAGTGAGCCCCGTCTCACCCATTGGACAGTGGTTTGCAGGGGGTCCCAGTGCTGTCAGGCACTATTAATTGCATTCCATGGGATTCCACTGCTGTCCTCTGCTTTTGCTGATCCTCCTGACTAGGGTATACCATTCCTTCCCCTTCTCTGTTCCACTGGCCCGAGACCAGACAAGGATGGAGGGGGCCAGTGGGGTGCCAAGCAGCCTTGGGCTGTGCCCCCACTGGGCTCATCCTTGGGTGGGCCAGGGTGTGTGAGCAGTGGGGTGATCCTTGTGGCTGGGTAGCACTTTGCCCCATTGTTTTAGTTTCTCCATCTGGAAAACTTTAAGCATGGAAACACTCAACTTAAGGCTGTGACTTGCCTGAGCTGGGTCTGGGGTGCTGGGGCCATGTCCCCAGGGCATGACCAAGACACATATTCCCCACTGCAGCAGCCCTTTGCCTCCCCACCTTCAGCTCCTTGCAGCACTGTCCCGCTCCCCCGCCCTCCCCGAGACAGCCTTGTGGTGCCTACCCCACTGCCCTTGGGGATGGTGATGAGCTCATCCAGGTAGGTCTGGTCCTGAGTGCCAGGGTGCTGCAGGGGCACGGGACTCCTGCCAGTGCTGTAACTCTGCTCTTGGCCCCTGTTCAGGGACCTGGTGAGGCCTGAGGGGGACAAGGAAGAGGAGGTGAGGTAGCAGCCTGCCAGGGGGCAAGAACACTGGTGGGCTGGCTGCCCTGGTACCAGCTTCCTCCAGTCCCATCTAACCCTGCCTGATGAACCCCATGAGGCACAAGTACCAAGTTTTCCACGGGGGCCATGAGGATGGCTATATGGGATCTAGCAAAGGCTACCCAAAGGGATCAGATGCCACCTCCAGCTCAGGTGACCCCAAAACCCCTGGTCTCAGCCCCGTCTTCACCAGTCCAAGAGCCAGGTGCATATCTGGGCAGCAGGGACAGGAGGGGACCGTTCTTCAGCTCCTGCTGCTGGATGGGCATAGAGTGAGGACAAGAAGCTGGTACTGGTCCTAATCCCTCCTCTGCAGCCCACCTACATCCTGGGAATTGGTTGAATCACATTCCCAGGCTTGAGGGAACAGAGGATGAGGCAGGTGGAGAATTCCAGACAGGCTGGGGGGAATGGTGCCCACTGAAAGATGGAGCACAGCCAGGGGTCCCAGGGTGGAGGGAAGGGGGTCTAGGGGATGAAAGGAGGCACAAGGGGACCTAAGAAGTGTTGTGAAGCTCACCTGGTTCCAGTGATGCCATGGGTGGGCCTGATGCAGCGGCAGTGCTGAGGGTCCCTGATTTCAGCACTGAGTGCAGTGCCTGCCGCCCAGCTTTTAAAGGATCCCCCGCAGTTGTGTCATCCCGCCCCCCCTCAGGAGGAGAGGAGAAGGATAAGAGAAGGAAGTGCTCCTTCCCTACCCCTATGAACACACACAGTCTCGGTTCCCCCCCATCCCCCCCAGTGCCAAGAGGCCCCTTCCCTCCCCTTTGCCTCACACGCATGCAAACACGAGACACCCTAACCGGGGTGTGGGAGCATGTCTGCATGTCACTCTCCATCACATGCCAAAGGTTCTGCTTGGGTGACTGGGAGAGCAGGGGACAGTGTCCCACAGAGCAAGAAGGGAGGGCTGACCTCACGGGAGTAGGGGAAATGCCATAGAAGTGGGAGTGAGGAGGAAGCAGGCACATGTTGCATAAGCAGATCAAAATGCACCCTTAGCTGCTGTGGGAAGCACTCAGTCAGGCAGGCTCTGTAGCACAGGGTGCTCACATCACCCTTGAGTGCAGGGACCTTCATGCCAAAAATGGGGTGCCAGTGTTGCAGTGTCAAGCTGTGCCTACAAAAGTGGGGCACCCTATCCCCAGGACCCTCATGGTTGTGGAGGTGGAAGGGGGACCAGCTCAGGTGCTCCCATGGGTAGGTACCTGGTTAGTACTGGTTGCCCTTCTGGGGTACCCTTCTGCCTGCCTGTCCCACAGGGAGATGGGCAACGGGTGTCCCCCAGGAACGTGTGGGGTGGTGGCAGGTGCAGAGATGTGAGCCTGGCCCTGCTCCACAGTATGCCCCAGGCGCTCCTCACTCTCTAAGCAAGGGCTATAACAGCTGGGAGGGTGTCAGGGTCCCACCCAGAAGGCATGGGGGGGCTTTAGCATACAGCTCAGCTCCACCTGCCCTCCCTGAGCCTCAGTTTCCCCAAAGCAAACAAGACTGGACAGGCAATGCTGGCTGCTTTATTTGCTGTTAGCTGGAGGGTGGTCAGGTGGGGAGCTGGGGAGGGGGCTGGCAGCCCCAGTGGAGGAAAAGGGGGTCCCAATGGGCCGCTGGTAGGCGAAGAATTCTGCAGCAAAGGAGATGGGGTCATGTGGCTGCTGGAGGACCAATGCCTGGAGGAAGTCAGACAGCAGTGCCCGGACCTCGGGGTGCTGCTGGAGGTAGGCAGCATGGGATAGTTGCAGCTCATCCTGCAGTGGGGTGGACAGGGTGGGTGAGGTGGGCATGAACACACATTTCACCCCATGGCACTGTGCCAGGGAGAGGGTACAGGAGCCTGGGTCCTTTCCCACACTTAAGGCGTGAGAAAGGATGTTGGTCGGCCTGTCCCCTCAATGTGCCTCCTGGGCACATCAGGGGAGACCCTGCTGGAGACTGGCACAGCCCCATGTCCCCTTTGTCCCCGTGTCCACCCATCTTACCTTCCTGTCTAGGAAACAGGAGTAGAGCTGGATGTCTTCCTCCCAGTCCAGGGGCTCTTTGGGGAATGGGAGCTGGGGCTTGAACCTACCTGGCAGCAGAAAGGCAGGGCAGGGTGGCAGGGTGTTCCCACTGGACTTCCAGACAGTGGGCAGGGGCTCCCTGTGCCGGGGAGAGGCACAAGCCTCCCCTGCTCAGTACCTGACTTGCTGAGGATGGACTCATCCTGTAGAAGCATCAGCACTGGGGAGCCAATCTGCATAAACTGAGCCAAACGCCTGAGAGGGGAAGAGCCCTTGAGCTCCCCATCCTGGGTCCCCACCAGACTGGCAGGGCTGGGGTGCCTCTGACCAGAGCCCTGCCCTTACCCGTTGGGGAGAAAGCTGCTGTGCCAGACAGTGGAGGTGCCTGTGCTGGTGTGCATGGCTCGCTCGATCACAAACACTTCAGTCTCTGCTGAGCCCACGGCCTGCTGCTGGATGCCCAGGGCAGACTGGGGGCGGTACAGCCAGGAGTCAGCCTTGTCTCAGAGTCACCCCTGTCCCCAGTGCCATCCCCATGTGTCCCCCCCCATGCTGTCAACCACATTCTGCCTACTTCCACTTCTTACATCCCACCCTGGTATCCCCAACCTGACCCAGACCCCCCCCCCAGATCCCACAGGCCCTCCTGACTGGTGGCTCACATAGCTGGAGGTGCAGAGGTCACCGTCGGTGTTGATGGCTGGGAAGACAAGGTCGGGGGGCATTGTCTGCCGGCGTGCCAGCAGCCGCAGCAGCAGGAGGCTGGCACCCTCCAGCAGCAGCCCCCGCAGCTTGGCCCGGCTGTAGGAGAAGCCCAGGGACTGTGGCTCTGCCTGCAGAGAGACCTGGCTAACTCATGGGACAGCCACAGCTCCAGCATCCCCAGGGACAGCAACCCCAGAGCTTGGGGCACCCCGGGTGAGACAGGCCAGCTGTGCTGCCCCCTCCCAGGATGTGACCCTGCCCTCAACCTCACCTCTCCCTCCTGCAGGGTTCTCATGACAGTCATCCCATGCTCGTGGCTCACAATATGGATCGTCTTCACTGTGGGGTGTGGTCTGAGCTGCGGGAGGGGTGACAGGCACGGGGTGGAGGGTAGGGCCATGGCATCCCCTCCTCTGAGGTGGCGCTCTCCAGCACCACTGTCAGTCGGGGTACCATTCCAGATGCATTGCAGGAAACTCCCCACCCCAGCTGCCACCCAGAGGAGGGGATGGGGACCAGGCTGGCTGGGCAGAGCTGGATTCTAAGCATGGCAAGGGACACCAGACTACCCACAGTAGTCTTGCAGGGGCACCACTGCAGGGCACACCCCAGGGCAGCGGGTAGGACACAGGGAAGGGGACATGCCACCACCATATCAGTCACCTCCAAGCACTCCTGCTCCTCCTGCTCCAGGGTCTCCAGCTGCCAGGTCACATAGGCTGGCAAAGGAAAGCCATGCTCAACCAACCTCATTGGCACTGTCCCCATTCCCAGCCCTCGGGGAAGAAGGAACCTCCCAAAGCCACCCTGGCTCACCTTTGAGTGTGCTGGAGGCAGGCACACCATCCTTCTTGCCTCGGAACCTGGTTTGCACCAGGATGCAGCTCTGCACCGGCTCACCTTCCCGCTGGTAGGGTGCCCACTGGGCTGCCATCCACCACTGGCCCTCTGCCTTGTCCCTTGGTGTGGCCCCCACGGCCACCACTGCCAGCGTCTCAGCAAACAGGCACCACTCCAGCTCTTTCAACCCTGCACAGAGGGATGGTGACACCGACACAGAGGGACAGTGACCACGAGGAGATGGTCACTCTGGTCACTCCCTCCCAGAGTGGCTATCGCCCCTGCCCGGTGCCCCTCCCTGTCTCCATTCCCCCCCGGCAGACTCGGCCGAGCCCCTCACCATTTATCCCGCTCCATCCCTCATTATCCGTCCCTCTCCCGCCGGACCCGGTGCCCCCCGCCTTTCACCGGGCACGGTGTGGCGGGACTAGGGGGAGGTTGGAAGGGCCACGCACCGATGAGGCTCAGGAACTCGGCAGCAGTGTCCGCCATGGCCGGGGTCTCCGGTGCGCTCTCGCGGGGGGGCTCCATGCCTTACCTGGGGGCTCCTGCTGCCGGACCCTCAGGTGAGGGGGCGGCGGGGCTCCCCCGAACGGCGGTACCCGCCCCACGCGTGACTCTGGGTGGGGACAGTGACACCCACCCCGTCTCTGCAGCCCCCAGCCCCTGTCGCCCCCCGTCCTCCCCCCGGGCCCCCGCCCTGACGGACCGAACCCGGCGCCCCTCGACGCCTCCCCGTCTCCCAGGCAACGCCCTGGCCCGACCTCTTAAAGGGGCCGCGCCCCGCCGCGGGGCTTAGCGCCGGGGGATCCCCACAGACAAGGAGACAAAGGGACGAATAGGTGTAAAATCGATCAAGTCTTTTATTTGGGACGTGGGGATGATTGTGGCTCCGATCCCCAGTGAAGCAGCGCCCCCCACACCCCAGCAGTGTGACCCTATGGCCCCGTCCCAGTGTGTGTGAGAGTGTGTGTGTGTATGTACAGGGGGGCTCCGGCATCAAGGATGGGGTGCTGACGAGGAGCCCCTTGCCTGGAGGTAGTACTGCCGACCCGCCTCCCCGTGCTGGCTCCATCCCAGCCCCCACAAAGAAGATGCACAACACTGGGGGCTTAAGGGGAGGGGGCTGAGTGGTAGTGGTGGTGGAGGGCAAATTGGAGACTCCCAGAAATACGGGGGAATGGGGGGGATTGCAGTAAAAGCCCTTGGTGCCATTCCTATAGCCTCAGCAGTGAGGCAGGGGGCTACAGATCCCTCGAGAGGGGATTGAGGTGCTTCTGCGTGACAGCTGGTGACCGTCAAGTTCGAGGGAGCAAAGGCAGGGTTTCAATGGGGTGCTCACTTAACGGGGTGTCCACTCTTTCCCCTCCCCCAACCCCGCACTCCAGGAGGGAGATTCACAGCAAAACAAACCACACAGTCTAGGGCCCCCTGTGCCCAACCATCACCCGACCCCGTGGCCAGGGGGGATCCGGGGAGTGGGGGCGGGGTCTAGGTGGCCTGGTAGAGATCCTTGCGCCTCCGCACCTCCTTGAGGACACGGGCACGAAAGGCGTCAGGGTCCTCTCCCCCGCCCTGCCACAGTCCCAGCGCCTCCTGCAGCTCCGGCCGGTGGGTCCGCAGGAAGGGGTTGTAGGTCTGCTCTTCCCCCAGCGTGGAGGGGCACTGTGGAGGCAGCTGTTCAGCTCCCCTGCTGGAGGCAGCACTCCTGGCAGGGAGCTGGGAATGCCTCCAGCACCCGCTGCTCCTATGGCACCCACCATGCAAGAGGGTTTTGGGGTGCAGCACCCCTGCCAAGGGAATCCCGTGAGGGGTTGGGGTGGTGGGTACTGCACCCAGAGACCCCCATGCCTCACCGTGCTCCTCTTCTCCTGGCGTTGTTGTACTGCCCACTGCAGCTTCTGCTCCAGCGCGGAATTGTCCAGCTCCAGGAGGCTGGCGAAGGTCAGGCACTCCAGTGCATATTCATGGCCTGTGGACCCCCATACACAGCCCTTGGCATCACCCCCACCCAGCTCTCTTGGCAGTGGGGACTAGGGGGACACCAGCAGCTCTGCCCTGCTGCTGGGGACACTCACCTGGCCAAAGCAGCGTGTCCTCACCCAAGCCCATGGCCACGTCCAGCGAGGCGAGCATGGTCTCAGGGGAGCCCTCAAATGGCCTGCCTGGACCCCCACACAACCACCTGTCATGGGAGGGCCTGGGGCTACACCATAGCCCATCCCAGGATGGGATGACTCTCCAACACCCCATCCCTCTGTCTGGGGTTGGGTGAACTCACCACAGCCAGCAAGGAAGAGGAGGTCCCCAGAGAAGAGGCAGGGGGGGCTGCCGAAGGGGCCCCCGTCCAGCACATACACCATGTGGCCCACGGTGTGGCCAGGTGTGGCAAGTGCCTCGAAGGTCAGGCTGCCCACACTCACCTTCTCCCTGTCTGCAAGTGGGCTGTGGAGGGAACAGGGGGCACCATCAGGGGGCTCGCCCCAACCCCAGCACCTTGAAATACACACCTATCCTGGCAACCCTTCCTGCATACTGGTGTCAGTATGCCCAGCATGGTACTGGGGGGATGGACTGGTGAGTGTGCTACAGACAGTGGTGGTTGGGAATGAAGCTGACCCCAAATTTACAGGGGGGCTAGGGGGGCACAGGACTTACTTGGTGAGCTGTGGGATGGCATCGAGAGCACTGCCATACACCTTGCAGGAGTTGTGCTTCTGGCAGAGCGCCTCGTTCCCTCCGCTGTGGTCCCTGCAAGACAGGGAGGTCAGAGACCCTAAATGTTCCCCCCATACTCCCCACTAAATGGGGCAGGCCTGGGGGTCACCTCAGGTGGGGCAACCTTCACAGCAGATACCAATCCTTCCAGGGCCAGTTCTTGCCCCTTACCAGTGTTTGTGTGTGCAGAATATGGCCTCCAGCATCACCCCCTCTTCTTCAATGGCAGCCTGGGAATGGGGAGGAAATATGGACAGAGAGATCAGGGGAGACAGAGAACCCAAGTACCAGTTTCCCCCTAAACCCTGTCTCCCCCAGCTGTCCTGTCATGCTCCAATCTTGCCTTGGGCACTAAGGGCTGCAGATTAGGGGCAGATTTGCTCCCCTCTAACCCCAAAATAATAGACACATGCCACCCCCTCACCTGGAGATAGCCAAACACCAGGTCAGAGTGGTTGTGGGGGTCTCACCTGTACAGCCAGTGGGTCAGAGGGGTCGATGACAGCTGCTTGGCTGGAGCCAGTGTCGATGACCAGGTAGCTGTAGTTGTTGGAGAGCACAGGAATGGGCAGGATTTTCACCCCTGGGGGAGAACAGACAGAATCAGGGCATGACCCCCCTGGCTGGAAAAGGGGAGTCCAGGTCAAACTCCCTACATCTTACATCAAATTCTTAAACATGCTTTGGGCAATTCGGTGATGGCAGCCCCTCCCCACCTCAGAGTGCCAGTGCTGGGGGACACTGCAGGGCCGTGGTGTGGGAGGGGCTCAGCAGGACTCACCAGGGAAGCAGTAGGGCTGCGGCACGGAGTGGCCGTGCGGATACCGCTCCCGGGCCTTTTTCACCTGCCGCTGGTAGAAGAGGTAGCCCAGGCGTGTGCGGGCGTACAGGCTGTACCTAGGGAGGGAGACACCCCATGGCATTAAACCCCAGTTTCCCTAAGGAGCCCACTTGGGAAGGGCGCTACTGCCGCCGCTGTGACTCCCACGGGGAACATATACAGGGCCACTTTCACATTCGGGGGGGGGGCTAGAGGTGGTGCGTGTGCACCCCACATCCCAGATGTGTAGTGAGGGCAGGACTGGTTCCCCAAGCAGGCACCCTCCAGCTGCTTCGAGCAGCAAGGACTGGGGGGGCACTGCTGCAGGGTGCTCGCCAGGAGGGGCTGGAGCTAGCTGTTCCTCCCCATTCTCCGGGGGGCACATTCCCAAGCTTGCCATAGTATAGGGCATCAGGGAAGACAATGGGCCGAGGAAAAGGGAGGCAAGAAATGCCCCCTTGCGTGTGGGGGTGGAAAAGACCTCCCCGTTTGCACAGCAGCGATTTGGAACGGGACGGGGAATGGTGCAATGACAGACACGTAAAGTCCCGGGTTGCAAAGTCCATTCCCGGCCGAGGGCACCCCTGGATGGCGCACACTGGGAGCGATCCCTGCAGTAGCCGGGGCTCCCCTGCATCTGTGGCGGTGGGAGCCCGAAACCGGAGAGCAGGGGCTTCTACCAGCACCGGGTAGCCTGACCACGGCCAGGGCACCGGAGCAGACACCTGAGAGAGGGCGCCCCGCACGGGAGGGTGACCGGCACCGCGCGGGGGGAGCCGGTGGCTGACCCCCGGCCCCGGCGGCCGGGCTGACACCGCCCGCCCCCACTCCCCCGGCCGGAGCGGGCTGAGTCCCAGCCCGGTCTCTCCGTGCCGGCGGGGCCGCAGGTTCCTCCCCGGGCGGCTCCGCACAAGCAGGGGAGGATGGTTGGCCCTCCCACCCAGCGGCAGCACAAAGGCGGGCGGCGGCGGCTGCCTCCTTGCGGGGGTCCCGCAGCGGCGAACGCTCGTCCTTTCACTCGCTCGCTCACTCACCCCAGGCGGAACAGCAGCGGGGCGGCGAAGGCCATGAGCGCGGCGGCGGCGCGGCGGGCGCGGCGGAGGAGGCGCAGGCAGGCGGCCCGGAGCCCGCGCGCCCCGGCCGCTGCCGCCGCCGCCGCCGCCCCGCCGGGCCCCGCGGCCATGCCGCCAACCGGCGTCACGAGCCCGCCGCGCCGCGCCCCCTGCCGGCCCCGCCGCCGCAGCACCGGGAGGGGGGGGGGGGGGACACGCTCGGCACAGCGCTCGCGTCACCCGCCGAGAGGAGGGGATTCCCCCTCCCCGCTGTTGCGAGCGGTGTCCCCTCGCTGACGTCACCGCGTGAGGAAGGGGGTCCCTGAGTGACGTCAGAGCCGGCGGGAAGGAAGTCCCGGGGGGCCGGGCGAGGGCCAAGAGGGGTCTGTCCCGGGGAGCAACAGGCGGGAGAGCGCACCCCGCGCCCGGTCACCGGCCGTCCCGGGTGCAGGGCGCGGAGCCGCCGCGGGGGGGCGCCGTGGGCGGTGGCTGCCCCCGCCCCGTCTGCCCGCCCCGTCCGACCCGTCCCGGCTCGTCCCGTCTGGTCGCGGCCGCAGCGGAGCAGCACGCAGCAGGTAGGGTGGCCCGCCCCACTCCGCGCCCCCCGCCGTTCCCGAGTCCCGCCTGAGGCCCCCGGCGGGTCCCCTTCGTTCTCTCGACTCCCCTCCGCCCGCTTCGTCCGCCCACCCCCCTGGCCCTGCGCCCTCCGGTGCCACAGCCGGCGAGAGGTTGTCCCAGCGATCTCCCGAGCGTCCCGGAGGCCGACGGGGACTTGGCGGCCGGTCGCTAAACAGCGGGGACGCGCTGCGACCTCCCGCTCTCCCGTCACCGGAGTAGGTGGGGGCACGTCGAGTTGGGGTCCGGCGGCGGGAGGAGGGAGACGGAGCGCGGTCCCGCGAGCAGGGACGCGGAGGGGTCCCTCTGTGGCGCTGGTGTTGTTTTCCGGACCCCACGCCATGGCGTGGCGGGGAATCGGGGCGTGGTGGTCCATGGGAAGGCAGCGACACTTGTGCTATGGAGAGTGTCCTCACGGACCCCGTGGGATGTCTCGGGAGGGGCGGGCACGGGTTTGTGCCCGGCAAGATGTGGAGGTGACACCATGGGTGTGCGTGGGGACCAGTACAGGGTAGTGTGAGGGTGCCGGGACTGGGGCACAGGAGGACACCTCTGTCCCATGTCTGTGCCCCCGGGAAAGAGCTTGCAGAGGGGCAGGGATGTGGGAGTGGTGATGCTGAACCCCAGCAAACTTGTGTCATGTGTGAGCGGAGTGGGGCAGTGGGGACATCCCGCCTGGGTGGGCCGTACTGGCCCGCTTGTGTGAGCTGAGCAGGGCTGGCCTGGGCTGGGCCAGGACGGGTTGTGCTGTGCTGTGTTGAGTTGTGCTGTATTGAGCCGTGCTGTGCTGCAGGAGGCAGCTGTGCCCTGTTGTACTGTACCAGCCTGTGCCATGCCATTCCGGGCTGTGCCACTGTGCTGTGCCGTACTAGGCTGTGTTGTACCAATCCGTGCTGTACTGGTGGGAGCTTCCAGGTTCTTCAAGAGTGAGGTGTTTTCTCAGGCAGCCTGAGTGTGGTGAGCCCTGTCCCCTGCCCCAAACCATGATCCCCTCCTAAGGTGGTTGTATTGCCCCAGGGAACCTGTGGAGCTGGTGGCAGGGGCCTGAGCCTGGCAGGAATGCTGGGGCAGGTGGTGGGCACACAACCCTGGGCTACTCGTGGGATTGTGAAAGGGATGATGGTTGCCAGTATGCCTGCTACATGTGCCTTATCTGTGCTGAGTCACGGTGCCAGTGCAGAGTAGCACCCAGTCCCCAGGGACTGTGTCATGCAGGGCCACTGAGCTGTCCCCAGGTTGCCATCTACCATCTAACTGGTGACCTCGGTTTTGGGACCATGCAGTGCCTTGGACCTAGAAGGATTCAGCTGCCTGCTTCCCTGGGTGTGGCTGCTGCTGGGACCTGTCAGGCTGGTTCCTTCTGTGTGCCTAAGGCTACCCCAATGGGGTGGGAACAGGAGGGGCTGGAGCAGCCGCAAGGTGCTGGTCATGGGCACAGGGTAGGACCCCACTGATGATCTTGTGCTGGTCTGATACACCTCATTTTCCCCAGAGAGCTGGGTTCCCTCCTGGGGACTCTGATCCCTGTGTAACTTGACTGTCAGCCACAGAGACTTTCCTAGGGTCAAGGTCCTATTTTGGTCCCTTCGCTGGCTCCACAGATGAGGTGGTACCAGGAGGTACTGTGCGCTTTCTGGGAAACCATAGTGTGGGGAAAGTGAACTTCCTCTCCATGTGGTCACTCCCATGCCGGTTATTTATTTTTGGTGCTGTCGTCATCGCGATGATGAAGGGCAGGGTGACTGTGACAGCTCTGCCGTGGCTGGCACAGTTGGATGGCAGGAGGGATGGAGGGACAGACACGGAACTGCTCCCCCAGCCCGTCATGGCTGGCATGGGTGTGCCCTCGGCATCTCTGCCTGTCCAGCCCGGCTGCGGGAAGCACTGGCGTCACACAGGAAGAAGTGCCCAATCCCCTCCCAGTCTGGTCCTGGTTGGGATTAGATCCTGGTTCCTTCCCTGGGATGGTCCCAAGATCACATTACCACTGCGGGCAGGAGGATTGTGGGGGGTCCTGGCACCTTCCTGGGGTCTGGGATGCCAGTGCTGAGGGGGTGGGAGGTGGGTAAAGGCCTGGCGCTGTCTACTGGCAGCACTGTTGTTTTCCTGGCCTTGGAGATCCTGCTTTCCTTCTCCTCCTCCTGCTGGGACCAAGCCCAGCTGGCCCTGAGCCCGGGCTGCCTGCTCACAGCTGCTGGGGGCTCTGTGAAGGGGCCTGGTGTGGCCGAGGAGGGGAGCTCAGCCCCAGGGGGGTCCCAATGCCACTTGCCGAGGAAGAGTTCATCTCCTGTAGAGGTGATGTGGGTGTCACTTCCCCTTATAACTCCCTGAGGGGACTCAGGAGTTCTGGAGCCCCTGTGTGACACATGTGGCTGTTGGGTGTGGAACACCCTGACAATGGGGGGACAGTGGGATTTGCGTGACTGTGGTGAGGATGTGTTTCCATCCCAGGCAGTCGGCAGGGCGATGCCATTTGTCCTCACTGTGGTGCTACCAGTGATGCCTTGGGAAGGCTGACCTGAAATAGGACGGGACAGAGCTAGAGAATAAAGTAGATATTTATTGAAAGGCCTTTAGAGTACACATCAGGTGGGACAAGAGCCAGACCCGGGCTACACCCAAGGTGGACTAAGAATGGTCACAAAGTGGCTGACCAGTCATGAGGTCTTACACTTTTATAGGTTTTGATCCATTTGCATATTGGGGTTTAATTGTCCAATTACAGGTTCAGCTGTGAGGTCTCATCCTTCTTGTTTCTCTCTTCGGTTCACTGTTGTTTATGCTTATGGGGCCTGAAAGTTGTACTCGTTGTCCTTGGTCTTCAGCAGGAAAAGAATTTGTTTTGTCTACCTACTCTATGAAGAGAGTTTACTAGCACTTCATATGAGGCTCAGAACTACACCCCTAGGCAGCACAGAATCTGGAAACCATGAAAGCTAAAACTTAAGGCATCACCAGGAGGCCCAGACCAGCCAGGGCGTTCTGCTCCTTCCTCCCCGGCAATGTCAGGGTGAGCTTCAAAGACTGGAGAGGTTAGATCCCTTCTGAAAAGGTCACGTCCTCGACGCAGCTTGAGTCAGCGCGTGGCTGTGCCCTGCCCGCGGCTGCCCACTGACGCAGGTGCCGGGGACTCAGGGCACAGGAATGCGGGTGGCCCCAGCCAAGGGGCAGTGGGGACATCCCTCATCTATTATTGACCTGCTGGCATTGAGGCCAACTTGTCCTTACCAATTAGGAGCCACTCTACTAGACTGGGAGGGGGAGGTTCTGTGGCTCCACGGTCCCCTCTGTCCCTGCACCTGTAGCTGCACTCACCAAGAACAGGTCCTGCCCGGGGAGGGAACCTGTGCTGAAGCCCCGTGTCTTCTGTCCCCTCCAGGTGCCCGTGGGAGCCGCAGGGAACCGGCATGTCGCAGCCCAGCGCACCCCCGCCCTACGATGACAGGAACCCCCTCTACCCCCCGCCCCCTGGGGGGTACCCTCAGCCCCCCCACTATGCTGGGGGGTACCCGCAGCCAGGTGGATACCCTGCGGGGCCGGGGTACGCACAGCCAGGGGGATATCCAGCATCAGGGGGGTACCCTCATCCAGGCATGGCCATGCCCACCATGCCTATGCGGTTTGGTAAGTGGGGCACCTTGGTTTGTTTGGAGGAGGGCGCTGGAAACAGGGGTGCTGTGAGGGGCTGCGTGGCTGACCCAAGTGCTGAGGGGTGTTCACCACCACAGGTGACAGCGGCCTTGGGGATGGGTCTCACTTCCAATCAGTTGACTGGGACGATAGGAAAATCCGGCACACCTTCATCCGCAAGGTGAGTCCCAAGGGGCCAGGGGCACCTCTCAGGGTGGGGGGCCAAGTGCTGACCCCGCTGTCTCTTGCAGGTCTATGCCATCATCTCCCTGCAGCTCCTGGTGACGGTGGGAATCATTTCTGTGTTCACCTTTGTGTGAGTAGAGGCTCCCTCCTTACCTTCTGAAAAAGAGGGGGAGCTTGAGTTCCTTGGGGGATGTTCAGAAGGGGACAGTAGCTGCTGACTCCTCTCCCTCACACTTGTCCCTCCTGTCCCACAGCCACCCTGTCCGCTCCTTCGTCCAGAGGAATCCTGCCTTCTACTACGCCTCATAGTGAGTAGGGGCGTGCAGCCCCCCAGCTCATGCCCCCACATCTGCAGCCTCCCAGCCCCGGGGCTGATCCTGGTGTGGGGCTGACACCTGCTGTCTCTCCCTGCAGTGCTGTGTTCCTGGTGACCTACCTGGTGCTGGCCTGCTGCCAGGGCCCCCGGTGAGTCTCTAGGACCCCCAGGGTGGGGTGTGTGGGTATGGGGGGTGTCTCCAGAGCATCAAGATAGGTTCCTGCCTGGGGCTGCCCCTGGGTGATGGGGGACTAGGGGAATATGACATGGTTGCTGTCACTAGTTTACCTCTCTCCTTTTTCGTTCTTTTCAGGAGACGCTTCCCCTGGAATATTATCCTGCTGAGCATCTTTGTGAGTGGGCTGGGACTAGAAAGGGGTCCTGGTGGTGCCACCATGGCACCCCAGCTCCCCAGGTGGGCTGGGAGGGATAGGAGGACATGTAGGCAGTTGGGCAATCCACTGAGCTCACCCTTCTCTCCCACAGACGCTGGCCATGGGGCTGATGACAGGCGCGATTGCCAGGTATGCCCTGGGGGTCCTGCAGTTATAGTATCTGGGGTCCCTCCTGCCTTCCACAATGCAGCCAGCTCAGCTGAGAGGCTGCTAGGAGCCAGGGGATGCTCCAGTCCCTTGGGCTCAGGGACTGTGAAGTCTCTGTCCAGGATGGGGGCTGTGGGGGAGGGTCTCCAATACCCCTCTGGAAGGAGGATACTGAAGTGTGAGATGACTTTCTTTGTAGCACGTATGACACGAAAGCTGTCCTAATTGCCATGCTCATCACTGCCATTGTGGCCATCGTTGTGACCATCTTCTGCTTTCAGACCAAGGCAAGGAGAGGGATGCACCCTGCCCTGCCCTCTGTGGGCCAGGTGAGGGGAACTGGTCAGTGGGGACACCCTGGGCTGTCATCTGACATGTGTGTGTGTCCCCATCAGGTTGATTTTACATCGTGTCCGGGGCTATTCTGCGTGCTGGGCATCGTGGTCATGGTGACTGGGATCATCACTGCCATCGTCCTCTCCTTCAAATATGTGAGTGGGGAGGACAGAGGGGAGGGGCTGTGGGGTGCCCTGGGTATTCCCGGTTGGGTGTCCCCAGGGCTGGTGCAGGCAGGAGGTTTGGGTGGTCCCTTTGCTGGGAAGCAGGCTGTGGTACCAGCCATGGAAGGCAGCTTGCCTGCAGGGAGAGGGTGCATTGGCATCAGCAGCAGCTCCTCAAGAGCCGGGTGTGGGCAGGACCTGCCCTGCCTTGCCTGCTGCCTGCCAGCACCCTGGCTCACCCTGCTCACGTTCCCTTCTTGTGCAGGTCCCCTGGCTCCACATGCTGTACGCAGCCATCACGGCCATCGCATTCACACTGGTGAGCTGACGGATGGAGCAGGCAGAGGGTGTCAGGCAGGGACTGGGAAGGGAGGAATTCCCCCTTGGTCCTTGCCTGACACTCTCTGTCCCTGCAGTTCCTTGCCTATGACACCCAGCTTGTGCTGGGGAACAGGAAGAACACACTGAGCCCGGAGGAATATATCTATGGTGCTCTCACCATCTACACTGACATCATCTACATCTTCACCTTCGTCCTGCAGATAGTGGGTCGGGATTAGCCCTGGGACCCCTTCTGTCCATCTCTAGCTGCCCCTCACCTCTCCTCTGGTCTCTGTACAGGATAATCTGCTTACTGTGACTCTTAATGCTTTGGCATTCCTACCTGTAGGCTGCTAATGAAAGGGCTACCCTTGGTCACCCCCCAACAAGCCTCTGAGGGCAGTGGGGGGGACTGGCTGCCAGTGTTTAGGCAGTTTAGTCTGGCTTTGGCACCACTTACCAAGGCTGTGCCAATGGCATTGGGCTGGCAGTGCAATGTCACAGCCATGCCTGAGCACAGGGAGTTGGCAGCGGCTGCTGGGATCATGTTGGGATATTTTGGCAGAGAACAGTTGGTGTCATTCACTCTGTGCCTTAAATGTGGCTCTGGTCATGCCTCCTCCCCGAGCTGTGGCTATGCCCGGTGTGGGCAGGGGGCAGCTGGGACCTCTGTGGCAGAGCTCACATTGCAGAGGCCCTGCAGCCACGGATGTGGGCAAAGTTGCACTTGCTAAATAAAACACTTCAGTTTTCCAGACGGTCCCAGTCTTACTGGTGTGGCAACTCCTTCAAAAAACCTGTGGGCGGCCTCAGTGGGGGCTGCGGCACAGACACTGCTTTGGGATGGGAAAACGAAGGTCAAACTGCTCTGCACCTGGCCTCCCTCCCCTGCCTGTAGGCCCTGCTGTTGTGGGCAGAAGCCCGGCTGCAGAACTGCTGGGACCCCCACTGCTGAGGCAGGCAGAGCCTGGGGCTGAGCACTGAGGGAGCAACTACAGTGGGACTGAGCTGTTTCACTTTATTTGTCCCTATTCAGCTCCACAACCACTTCATAGTCTGGATAGGCAGGGCAGATGCCACTGTCATGTGTTCCATGGGGCTGGTGTCCTCTTGGCCAGTCCCTCCGAGGTGCCGCAGTGACAGCCTGGGGATGGGGGGCAGCTTGGCTATGCCCCCCTGACCACCCTGCTGTATCGCTCCGAATCATACTCGCCCTGGTTGGCTTCCATCATTTTTCGGCGGATTTTGAGCTGCTCAAGGCGGTTTTTGTCCACTTGCCATTTGGCCAGGAGGAAGAGGATGATGCCGGAAGGCAATCCAATGGCCCTGCAGGACAGCCAGCAGTCAAGAAGATGGAGAGAGCGGGTGGGGAAAAAAGGGTGCTGTGCCACGCTGGGGCTGCATGGACAGTGTCCTGCTCAGTGCTACAGACTCCTGAGATGTCTGTTCCCACCCCGGGCCCCACACAGCAACACAGCCTCCCAGTGCCGACCTTCTCCCACCACCTGAGCCACTCACCAGGCCACCCCCACCGGCTTCATCGGGTTCTTGCCCTTCTTGCGTGTGGGGATGTACTCCACCCCCTCGGGGAGCCCCCCGCTGCCAGGCTCCTGACTGGCCCGGTGTCCCGTCGGCCGGTGGCAGCTCCGCCCAAAGAGCCGTGTCCCCAGGGGTTCCGCCGGCCCCCAGGCCTTGGCTGGACACGCTGAAGGTCTTGCAGCCACCAGCAGCCCTGCGGGGAGAGAAGCATTAGGGAGGGGCAGACATAGAGTATGGGGAGCCTAGCCCGGGCTGCGTGAAGCTCCTGTCCCTGCCCTTACCCTGCCCTTTTCCCTGCCCGTTTCCCTGCCCTTTTCCCTGCCCCTTTCCCTGTCTTTTTCCCTGCCCGTTTCCCCGTCCATCCCCATCGCCCTGCCGTAGCCCCTGCCCTTCCGCCAGGGGACGCTCGAAGGCGGGTCCTGAGCGGGGGCGCGGCCAAGCGCAACGGGGGCGTGGCCCTAAGCCCTCCCCGGGGCGGGGCAGGGCGTGCGTCTAGGGGCGCGCGTGCCGAAGGCCGCAGAGTCGTGCCGTGAGGGTGGTGGTGGAACGGTCCCGTCCCCCCGCCCCGGGGTTGCCCCCTGCTCCTGCCCACCCGCCCGCCGTTACCCCGCAATCCTCCTCGCGCCGCCGCCATGGTGCCGGTGTGCGGCGGCTCCGCTGCATGCCGGGAGCTGCAGTCTCGCCACACGGGGACTATCGGCGGGCGGCCCCGCCCGGCCTGGCGCACAAAACTACATGTCCCAGAGTGCGCCGCGCAGGGCGGGGCCGGCCCTCCCTGCTGGCGGAAAGGGTGGTATTCGCGCGCGGGTTCGGGCCGTGGTTGGCTGGGGCGGGCGGGGATTGACCGGGGCGGGGCGCGTGGCGGAAGCGGCGGAAGCGACGGCGGCGGCGGCGGCGGGGTGGGTCGGCATGGAACCCGGGGAGGGCCCGGGGGCGCTGGACCTGCACGGCGACGAAGAGATCATCGAGGTGGTGGAGCTGGGCCCGCCCGGGCCGGGTGAGACGGGGCGCCCTGCGCCACGCGCCGGCAGGGCCTGCGGGGGCTCCGGCCTCCCGCCGGGGCCCCGGAGCGCTGCGGCCCCACCCCAGTGCCAGGCCCGGCCGGTGCATCCCCCCGGCCCGCGGCCTCTCCCCGCGTGTCGTCCCGTTCCTCTGCGGTTTTCTCTGCTCTGGGTCTCGTGGCCACGGCAGCATCGCGCATCCCCCCGCTGCCCCGTCCCGCAGGGACCCCCGCTGTCCCGCCGAGCCGGGCAGGCCGCGAGCCGCGCCCTGACCTTCGCCCTCTGCAGATGACCTGGCCGAGGAGATGGAGGACGTGGACTTTGAGGACGAGGGAGCAGAAGAGCCCGATGCCGAGGCTTGGGAGTCGGAGGATGACGAGGGGGTGGAGGACGGCATGGAGGCACAAGACGACAGTGAGGTCACGTTCTCACTCCACTCGGGTGAGTGCTGGGGACAAGCAGAAGCAGCTGGGACCCCCCTCGGGACCTGGTCTCATCTTGGCTTTTCCCAGAGTCCAGGAGTGCAGAAGGTCTTGCTAGGCTGTTGTCTCTCAGGCTTCTTGGGACAGCCATCAGGAGTCACAGCTGCCCTGGGCTTGTTTCTGCCTTGTGCTCTGGCAGAAGAGCCCTTTGAGCCTCCCATCGTGGCTGCTGGCCCTAACCTCAGCAGAAAGTCTGTGCCGCTCCTCTCCCACATGAAGAATTGTGTCCCACTAGGCTGGGTTGGGAGTTCAGCTTGCTGACATCCCACCCAGACCCAGTGCTGCATGGGGTTTGGATCCCCTGGGAACATCAGGTGAGGCGGGATCGGCACCGTAGCCATGTGACCTCTGTTTACTCTTTTGTGAAGCTTCTGTCTTCTGTGTGAGCCTTGACCCCAAGACCAACACGCTGGCAGTGACAGGAGGAGAGGATGACAAGGCCTTTGTGTGGCGTGTGAGTGATGGAGAACTCCTGTTTGAGTGCTCAGGTGAGGTGCAATGAACAGCTGTGTCTATATGGACACGTTTTTTTCCAGCTGATGCTGTGCTCCTGACCATCTTCCATAGCTTGACCTGAGCAGTCTCTGTCCCGTGATTTTTTTAGGACACAAGGACTCAGTCACCTGTGCTGGCTTCAGTCACGACTCTGTGTTTGTGGCCACAGGTGACATGTCTGGGCTTATCAAAGTGTGGCGGGTGGATGCCAAGGAGGAAGTGTGGTCCTTCGAGGTGGGGGACTTGGAGGTGAGTGGTGCTGTGGGGAGTTCCCCATCCAGCAAGTGGGGTGGCAGCACTTCTGTGACACTGCCTGTTCCTCTCTCTGCCCAGTGGATGGAGTGGCACCCTCAAGCCCATGTACTTCTGGCTGGTACAGCTGATGGCAATACCTGGATGTGGAAGATCCCCAGTGGGGACTGCAAAACCTTTCAGGGTCCAGCATGCCCAGCCACATGTGGCAGGATCCTGCCTGATGGTGAGGCATGGAGCCTCTCTGGAGTGGGAAATGTCACCAGCTCTCTGTGGGCCATCTGCCCTCCTGCTTTTCCCAGTCTGAGCTGAATGGGAGGTAGGAGGATGAGGGGGGCCCTGTTTCTCTCTACTATCTCTGTCTCACCCAGGGAAGCGAGCAGTGGTGGGGTATGAGGATGGGACCATGCGCATCTGGGACCTAAAGCACGGAACCTCCCTGCATGTCCTGAAAGGTAAGGAAGAGGTTTATCACCTGGGCTACTCCCTGGTTGGCAAACAGCCCCTTCTAGTGGGCTCTCACCTCTGCCTGTGTGGAGAGGAGGCATCCTCTGAGGGCAGGAGGAAGCCTGGCATTGGGTTTCTCTGTCCCCACCGGTGGCTGTTGCTTGCTGGGTGCTGGCAGAGCCAGGCAGGGTGGAGGCTGTAGGATGGTGTGTTTCACGGCTCACTGAGTCTCTGTGGGGAAGAAACATAAAGCTCATACCTGCTGCTCACCCCCCAGGCCAGGATGGCCATCAGGACCCCTTGACGTGTGTGGCCAGCAACCAGGATGGCAGTTTGATCATGACGGGCTCTGTGGACTGTCACGCCAAGCTGGTCAACTCTGCCACGGGCAAGGTGCGTCTGTGTGGGCAGGGTAGAGCCAGAAGGGCTGAGGACCCCCCAAGCCTCGTGTCCTGGGCCGGGGGCAGAGCCTGGAGCGCTGGGGATCCCCCAAATCCAGGGCCGGTGTGCAGCCATTGACAGCCGGCAGGCGGCGCCCTCGCGCTGCGGTGGAGCGCGGGCCGAGTGGTCCCGCCCGGCTCCTGGAAGGAAGTTCCCTCTTGTTTGCTCCCAGGAACTGAGGATTTGGGGCCTTGTCTTGTTCTAATGAGTGTGCAGACTCGGTATCGAGTACAAACGGGACCTCTGTGCACCTGGGTCTCCTTCCCTCGGGATACAGTCACCCTCCCTTTACCCAGGTGGTGTGCGTGTTCAAGATGGAGAGCGTGACCTCCAAGGCACCCATCAGTGAGGGCGAGGAGGCAGAGTCCAACTCAGTGGAGTCGCTGGGCTTCTGTAATGTGTGAGTGTTGGGACAGTCCCCCCTTCAGTGCCAGATCTTACAGGGCTTGTCATACACATCCATTTGCATCCCTTGCACTCAATCTGCTGCATTTCTCTTGCCTCCATCCTCCCCTGCTGGGTGTGGCCATCCCAGATCACTTGGCTGTGAAGCCAAGGGACATCAGCTGCTCGGTCCTCCCTGCAACTGTTGGGATTCTGGGCCAGCCTGATGTACCACTGCTTGGCTGGGATACTCTCCAGACAGGTGTTTTCCTGCCAGGACATTGTCATCTTCACAAACCATGGGCTGACTTGCTGTACTGTTGGGTTTCCCAAGTGGGGTGTTTGATGGCTCCAACCATCAGGTTGTCCCTCATCTTCTCAATGCAGTGCAGCCTTCAGCATAGGGTTTGCCTTTTACCTGGAGCATTTAGGTGTGTTTCCATCCCTGCTTCCCCATCTCCCATGTAATGCCTATTCCCCTGTCTGTAGGATGCCACTGGCTGCTGTGGGCTACCTTGATGGCACACTGGCTATTTACGACCTCTCCACACAGAGCCTGAGGCATAAGTGCCAACACGAGGTACTGCCCTCCTCCCTCTCCCTAGGCCTGGGAGGTGGGCTTTGGGCCTTTTGGAGTTCTCCCTTGGAGGCCAGGGGCCAGTTCCCAGTTTGTACTTCTCCCTTAGCCTTGGACTTCCCCGAAGGGCAGCCGCAGTCTCTGCACAGCGGATGTGCTTGGCCCTGGGGCCTGGCTCTGCTGTGGGGATGGCAGACACCATGAGTGGGTGGGGGTACAGGGGGGGAGCTAAGACTTGCTGGAGATCCCCACTGTGGTCTCCCCCTGCCCCAGTCGGGGATCGTGCAGCTGCTGTGGGAGGAGAGCTCGGCCGTGGTGTACACCTGCAGCCTGGACGGGGCTGTGCGGCTCTGGGACGCCCGCTCGGGGAAGATGATCAGCGAGTACCGAGGGCACTCTGCTGAAATCCTCGACTTCGCAGTCAACAAGTGAGCAGACAACCCCTAGACCCCTTCCCTGCTGGGTGGAGGGAGCAGTGATGGCAGGGGCCTCCAGCCTAAGAGCTTGAATCACAAGCTGTCTCTTCTTTTGAGTGCCCTTGTGGTCTGGTACCAAGGTGGGGGAGAAACCTAGGTCCGTGCTGAGACTTGAGTGTCACAAGAGGGAGTGCAGCACTCCAGAGCTGGGCTGGGGGTAATGGTCAGGGATACTGGAAGCCCTCAGCTGAGCCCTGTCTCCCTGCAGGGATGCCTCCATTGTGGTGACCACCTCTGGCGACCACCAAGCCAAAGTGTTCTGCGTCCAGCGCCCCGATCGCTAGAACTGTGTCAGGGGATGACGTCCCGGCACTGCCAGCGCCTTGTGTACAGAGGGACATGGTTTCACCACCCTGCTCCAGTGCGTGCTTTGTAATTTTTCCAGCCTGCCCTGCTTTGCCCTCACCATCTAGGGGCCAAGCCAGGGGTTTTGTATGAAGATGTCTTTAATTATATAAATTATTTCAATTAACTGGATGCCATCTACTCTGCTTGTTGGGGGGAAGAGAATCTGGGGAGCTGTGCTCCCTCCTCAGGGATCTTCCCTGGCATCCAACCAGAGCCTGAGGATCAGTGGCAGAGACTCCCATCCTAGCTCTCCCTGCTAGGGGGAATGAAGGGGTCAGGATAGGAGAGAAGGGTGCAGGTTACTAGCTGAAGGTAGGAGAATCCTTCTCTGTACAGTCCAGGAGTTCCCTAAAAGAACAGGCTATTCCCAGATGTGGGTACTGCACCCCTAAGTTCACCAGAAGGTGTACGTTCCGCAATACAGGAATTATCTCCCTTGGGGCTGTGACTAAAGACGCCTTCCAGGGCAAGGTCACATGCATTGACAAGCCAAAGCCTCACAGCCCTTTTAAGATAGAAAGATCTTCTTTATTAATGAACCCCAACAGTATTTCTTCAGATACAGGAGTTTTGAACTCAAATACTCAGAAGAAAACAAGTTAATATTGCATTATTCTCATAAGAAATACTGCAACTTATTTCCGGTAACATACTGCAAAGCGAAACAGCTTGAAAAGAAAAAAAAAATTAAAAAAGAAAAGAAATTAAGTCAATCAAACTGGAATTAAAGTTTTGTTTCTTGGAACGATCGAGTCCTCGCAAGCACAGCTCGTTTCTGCAGATTACTCCCCCAACTGTCGTACAAACAGACCCCGATTGCTTGAATTCCTTATGAGCCCACAGAGGTGCAACATTAAAAGCTACGATTATCGAGTAGCAAGTGCCCAGCCTTTGTCCTCCGGCAGCCTCAGTGACTTGGCATTAACGGGTTGTGAACGTCTTCCCCCTGAAAGGATGCAGAGAGGGGTCAGCACAGCCCCAGGGGCCTGTGGGGCTTGTGGTGGGGCACACTAGCAGAGCTCTCGAAGCCAGGCAAGAACTGCTGGTTCACAGGGTTTGTGGGGAGGGGCTAACTTTTGCAGAGGGGACAACACTCCTGGTGACAGGACAAACAGACAAAAGGACACCAAGGGGCTCTGGGATAAGTAGAAGGTAAGGGACCTGAGTGAAACATGTTTACACAACTGCTCTCCTCCAGCCAATTCACTGTGGGCTGCTTGTTCACAAGAGGGAGCCAGCCACCAATGGTAGCCTGGCCCCAACCATCAGCTGGCCAAGGGCAGCCAGTGACTGACAAGCTGCAGACACACTGGGCAGCAAGACCTGGTCCAGCGCCCACAAACACAAGGAAGGACCTAGCTCCTCTCCCTTCCCCCAGAGCTGGACAAGGCAGCTCTAATATAATGAAACAGCCCCAGGAATGCCACCAAGGGCTTGGTGGGGGGAAAATGGAGACACCAGGGCATGCAAGGCCATGTATGAGCCTTTTACAAAGGACCTGCCAGCACATGGTTTTGCCTCAGACTCAGCTCCTTACAGGACATCTGAGGCAGTAAGCTGTGGGTCATCCCCATGGCACCCCAGCCTGCCCTGGACTGCAGCATGCCAAACTGAGCAAGACTGAGCGTGTGGCTGGCAGAGAAGCTTAGAGAGCCAAGCCCTGCTTTGCTACTCACGTGATTGTTTTCATTTCTTTCTTCTCTGCGTCTGGCCGGGCACGGTTGAGCACCTTGAGGAAATCTGATGTTTTTGCCCTCATACGTGTGTGAATATAGGCCTGTGTTTCATGAGGACAAAATGGGGACATGTCAGGAGCCTGTCTTCATAGCTGAGATTTCAGGACATGTCAAAGCCAGGTCACTCTGAACAATTACCCTAATTTCTGTTCTCAGAAAGGAAACAGACCAGATCCAAAAGAGGAAAATCCTACTTCACTGCTAGAATGGAAAGAAAACAGTCTTGTGTCCAAGAACAGGGAGAAGGCAATGATGCATCACTTGCCAGCTCTGCATGACTGGGGAGGGCAGTTGCAGACACTAATGAGTTCTCAAGGGGCACCCCTCTCCCCTGCTTCTCCCCTTCAGCACCCAGGTTAGATGGGCTGAAGCCACCCTGTGTGCCCCAACCCTCATACCTTCGAGCACTTGATGTGATAGTGCAGGTAGTCCCGGAATGTGTGGATCAGGTTTATGGTGTTGTCTCTGGCTGCAGCATTGGTGTGACGGGGGAAGAGCACTGAAAGAAGAGGCCAGCACAGAGCATTAGTCTCTCCTGAGGCTGTGCAAGGCCTTCAGGATCAGTACTGGAGGGCTTCAGGGTGTGCTGCATTGAATCCCTGCTTTGCTCTCTATAAAGAGCCCTTTAGTCTTGATACATACCAAGATTATACAGCACTTGTGATTTTAAATACAAGGCTTAAGAGCACTTTTCCACATTTCCCACAGCAGCCTGTGCACTCTGGGTACAGCCAAGGCCAGATATCCAGAAACAATGGCACTGTAGGAAACTGCATGATGCGGTATCAGTGCTTTGGAGATGCAACTGGGAGGAGCAAGCTGGGAAGCAGACCAGGGTGCCCAGGCTGCTCAACCAATTTCAAGATCCAGTCTGCCCTGGGGTCTTGAAATCGGTTGTGGATCTTTGCCTGGCAGCTTGCCAGTCATGTAACATAGACAGACTTGGATACAAGCAGGTAGCTTGCTCTT
This sequence comes from Cyanoderma ruficeps, assembly GCA_008694505.1. NCBI lineage: Eukaryota > Metazoa > Chordata > Aves > Passeriformes > Timaliidae > Cyanoderma > Cyanoderma ruficeps. The sequence goes on along the minus strand of VZDJ01000594.1, from coordinate 13,403,281 downwards.
TCCATAAGCTGGTGCTCTGTTAGCTGTCCCAGATTTGAGGGCTGAAAGAATATTTTGTTTGGGTGATGATCTCACCTGAGACTGTCAGATCAGATAACTGCGAAATTTAGTCTCAACAGAACAAAGTATGTGCCCTCCTGGATCTCTTCTTTCCATTGCTCACAGCTGCTCAGGCCTCAAGGCACCATTTCCAGCACAGGAGGAGGGCAACGCTATCTTCACTTTTCCCTGCAGTGTCTGTGCTCCATCTCTGAGCTCCAAACTACAGGAATGCTGGCCTGAGACACCCTAATAACACACCCAATCATCTGGAAGAGACCTATCTCTTTGAACAGGGCAGGGTTGAGACTCCTTGACACTGTTACCCAGGAGGAAGTCATGGCTCTGCTGGCAACCACCTTTGCAGGCAGGGGAAAGTGGCTCACTAGTGTTTGGCCCAGAGCAGAGGCAGAGCTGGAGAAGCAGAATGCACTGCTCTGCTGCTGCTCCCTGCCTGCCTCTGCTGATCAAGCACCGCACCTGGAAAACCTACAAGTACACTCGCATGAAAACTTTCACAAGAAACCTCCAGCTTCCAAAATATCATAGCAAAGGCACTCTTCTCTTTGCTTCCAAATACTGAACTTATTTTGTAGGTGGACACTAAACAGCTCACTGTCCACTTCCACATCTTCTTGCCCACAGCAGAGCTGAGGTGACCTGATACAGAAAAGGGACACTCCAAAGGGGCCACACAAGACAGAACACAACCTCAGAATCCTTGCAACGCTCAATGACCCACTTCAGCTCTCAGGGAAGGTGAATTCCTTTCTGTTTTTCATGCAGCAACAGGAACCTCTCTCCTCCCCAAGCATCCCCAAGCCTCAGAGCTGCCTGCTTACCAAATGTGATGTAGCCAATATTATCGCCAACGGCTGCGTCCGTGTCTTTCAGCTCCAAGGGTGGCTCCCTGTGGCTGAAGAGCACCTGTGGGGCTGTGTGACTGGCCCGGCGACCCTCCTTGAATTCCTGCACAAGACAGAGTGAAGGTGATTCCCACTGCGACCCTTCAGCAACACGCTGGGAAAACTAATGGGGTTTCCTCATTCCCGCAGGGCAATGAGCAGAAGGTGGCCCAGCTTTCCCTGAATGGATTGAGTTCATCAGGCCACATACCCTGAAAGCAACCCTTTTCCCCCAGCAAAACCAGCCCAAAATCCATGGTTGTCCTGGGTTTATACATGACAGATGTAGCCCCTCAGCTGGGGTGGCTTTCAGTGTGTCATACCCCTGCCACGGGTGTTTTGTGGAAGGAACACTTCAGTCTGAGCAAGCACATGAGACAGCACAGCTCCTGCTGAAACTTCAATGCTTCCCGTAAAAGTGGACAGTGCCCATCACCCCTGAGGAACAGAAATTCTCAGGAAGGGCTGCAAGATCTCCATCACACCTAGTGTAAAGGTTCTGCCATTTGAGAAACCATCTCCCACCAAGAGTCTGCCCAAGCATCAAGATGCATCTGGGGGTTTGAAGCTTGTATGTGAAGCCTGCTCCTCTTAATGCTTCCCTACACCTTGAAAAAATACCTTCAGGCAGGAAGATTCCTTCCCCCACTTCTGACAGCAGCACAACCCCCACCTCACAGGAAATGTACTGGCTCTGCATTTCAAGAACTGTAAGGACCTTCTCTATGTGGGGCTGGGAATGTCCAGAAACCATTCTCATGCCCCAAGGCAGGGCAGTTTTCCCTCTGCCTCACTGATCTCCATCCCAACCTACACATCAGCTATGCTTGGCCTTGCCTCTGAGCACAGTTTCCCCTGGGAAATGCAGGAGCATCCATGTCCCTTTTAGAGTAGATCACTGGGGTTTCCTTAATGAAATGCTTAGCTTGCACTTCTGCCTGCTTATGCCAGAGGGTGAAATGGTTCAAATGGCTTCACTGGTAAGTTAATGGTCACATTTTCTCCATGAGAGCCCAGATGAGCAGATACCATGCCCAGCTGCATTATGCAAGAGCAATAGCTGGAGGGAAAGAGCCAGTGTGACTCAGAGTGGAAATTCCTGTGGCTGGGCAGAGGCAGAGTTTGCTGTTGAAAAAACCAAGAATTCGGGACATGGAGACTCCAGGACAGCTGCTGCCTTGAAGCACTTCCATCTCCCCAGGAGCCTCACTAACCCCATTTTGTTCACATCATGCCTCCCTTCCCATTTTAAAAGCTGAATTCCAGGCTGAGGGATATGCTCAATGGGGGAAAACCTCAAAGCCAGAGCAGATGTTCTGTCTGTAGCTAATGAACACAGCAAACAGGGCTGTGAAGATCTCCATTGCAACAGACCCCCTTCTGATGACACCCAACACACGTACACTAGGGTCTCCAGCAAACTGGACAAGTGACTTGCTGTCCATGAGCCTGTCAGCAGCATAGCTTGGCAGCCTTGAACGGTGGGGGTTAAAGATCCCTGGAACATGCTGCAGGCCCTGCTCCATGGCTATGCCCACACAGGAGGCTAGCTCCCCATGAGCTTCAGCAGATGAGTGAGGTGGGCCAGTGGCACAGATGAACATAGATATGAGCATGCACTGAGCCTCCCCATCTGCACACAGATGTCTCATTGTGCTCAGGCTTCACAGACAGGCAAAGTGCTTACTACAAGTCTCTCTGCTTCCTCCCAAAGAGCAATTGGAAAAGGTAGCTGAGTCCAGTTCATAACTTGGCATTATGATTGGTTTGAGCCCACAAATTCAGTATATTCATAGTTCTTAAAAGCTCAAATTCAAGAGCTGTCACACTGAGCTAAGTGTTTCTGCAGCATTTGAGCATTAGCAGGAAGAAACTTCAAGGTGAAGAGCACTCTCAGCTCCTCCTCAGGCATGGCATGACATTGTCTCACCCTTCCTCTCCCTTTATAACCTCCTCAACATGCTCAGCTCCTCAGCTGGCTAGTGATCCCTACACCATAGCTATCCACATTACAGGGCCTCAGTGTGGGGACTCAAGTATTCACTGTGGTGTTTTTTATCTGTAACACACAATACGCTTGATTGTCCAAGTGAGCAAGACTATTGATGATACAGATGCCAATGCAAGAGCCAGGAAAATACACTGTCTATGCCTATTAGCATGTTCTTCCATCCCAGTGCAGCATGAAGCAAAGCATTTACATGTGTTAAACTGCCTTTGTGCTCACTTTAGCAGCTTATTTGGCAAATCTGATTCAAGCAAGCAGGCATCTGAATTGAGGACCAGACCCTTTCCCTGTAATTCAGTTTCCATACCTGCATAAACACCTTTCCAATCACCACGTCATCGTCATCCTTAAATACCGTGCTGAACACAACCGTGACACGGTCCTTCTTTGCCTCAACATACCTGCAGGTGGGAGAGAGAGAACCCATCTGTGAACCAGAGCTAAGAAGTTCAACTGGACGAGAAAGCACCTGTGTGACAAGGTCAAGTAGATACAACAACCATTCACAGACCTGGCTGCTGTAAATTTCCCCTCCCTTGAGACAGTGTTTACAGGGAGCACAACATTTCTGTTGGGAGTGGCCAGTTCCTCTACTGCATGCAGCCACAAGTGCTGCTACTAACAGAGACTCTTGTGTAACATCCCAGCAGCCTAAGGCATAAGCGTTACCTTCAAGGGTTACTTGTGGCAGCCTAGGACAGACCCTTATTACCCTGGCCGAAGAACAGAACAGGAAGATTTCCTGACTTTCCACCAAAACCTACAGCTGTGCACAGGAGCAGACTACTGACCACTGTCCGACCCCTGTGCTGTTTAGTTTCAACACTTACATTGTCTCATCATCCCTGTAGTGGATGACTGCTCTTTTCTCTCCTTCTTTGCCCTCTTCCTGGAATTTGAAATACTTCTCAAAGACTGAAGCGAAGCAGTTGCGCTTCAACATGCCGGCTTGGTGCACAATGGCATCCTTGTCTGCAGGAAGGTTCTCCAGGTCGTAGAGCAAAGAGACATTGTAACCTGGGAAGGGACAGCCACTAGCCTTAATAAGCTACACAGGGCGTTAATGAAAACAGAGACATTTTTTAATGAGACACCTACAGTCCCACTTTTGCCTTAAATCCTCCCAAAAGCCCCAGGGGTGAGTTCTTCACACTCCAAGCACTTGGCAAAAGCCATGCCTGAACTCAGCGCTTGGCATGGCAACGTTCCCAGGGCTCCTTCCCAAGCTCCCAGACACACGTGCTGGCTTAACTGCTCCCAAATTTTTGCAGTGAGTAGGAATAGATGTTGTCACAGGTAACCATGGTTTTCCTGTGTCTTCCAAAGCATCTTTGAGAAGAACAAAGACCCCAACCTGAGGAACAGAGGATTCCTGGAGGAGGACTGCATAAAGAATTACAGCTTCTGCTGCAAGCTACTTCATCCCTGATGTGTCTGAGCCACCTTTTAAATTGGCCATTTCAAATTGCTATTCATTGTATAGAGAGCCTCAGATATCACGCTCTTCAAGGGCAGCCTTCATATGAGCATTTCTCAGGTGACTTAAGTAATTTTGGAATTGCATACACACAAACACAGACAGAGAATGTCCTTGCAGGGTTACCTGATTCAGGATTTACCAAGTAGCTTCCATAGACTTTCTTCAATACCTATAAAAGAAATTAAACATTGAGAGTACAAGCTATCAAGACTTGTTTCCTCCTGCACAGCCTAGGCCATGTTTGGTCTTCTTTTAGAAGTATCAAATTACAGCACCTGCCTCCTCCAGTCTAAAAGAACTTAGACAAATATTAAGTCATCAGCTTTTAGTACTATTGGCTGTTCCTACTCCAGGGAGGGCTTCCTGAACTGGACTGACGGGACACACTGCAGGAGAGGACTCAAAACTGGAATTTTTTTCAAGTTCTTGCTAGTCAGATTTGTGTGGGGAAGAAGCCTTATAGCTCCTACCTTCAAAGGAGAACAATCAGCAGAGCCTGACACAACAGATCTGAGGGCTACCACTTTTCTTTCCATTCAAAGGCAGATGCAAAGTGTGCCCGGTCCCTCTCCTCACAGGACGGCAAGTTCAGAGCACACCATGGCCTGGTGATCACACACTGCCTCAGCCTATTGCACAAACAGATGGGGATCGAGAGGAGACTGCCAGGCAGGCTTGGATGCCTCCCAGAAGCAGAACCGCCTACAGCACAGCAAAAACCTTTCTTCAAACGTACTGGTGAATTTTACATCAATGGCAATTTCCAACTGAGCCATAGCTCTGTGTCAATGAGGGGGCTAGGAACAGGCGGTATTTCACAGAGAAGAACACAACAATGCTGTGGCAGAACTGGCCCTCCTGGGATGACACCCACTACCACGTGGAAAGGATACACAGACTCTGTGCATGCCAAAACCTCCCCTCAGCAGAGAGCCTGCCTGCAGCAGTGCAGTAATATGCCCTGTCTTAGCGGGAAGCCCACTCTGCATTCTTCACTGTGGGGTTTCACCAAAGACAGAGCAGAAGCAAGCAACACTGTCTGCAGGCAAGTACAGAAAGCAACATTATGACAACTAGAGATTGAAAAATGTAATTTCTATTTAGACAGTACTTCCAAGCCAGTCCTGCACAGATCCCATTTTCCTCTAAAAGTTTGTAGGAAGTTGCCTTCCACCACCACCACAATGGCTGCTGGTGCACAGTGCTGTCAGTCACTGGCCCACTACAGGGGCTCTCTTGGGATCACACACTGCACTGATCCTCACTAAACATGATGGGAAGGCTGCACCATTTGGGCTGCCTGACACTCCTCACGCCAGCAGCGGTGCCTTCAGTAGCAGGCAATGCTGCACCCAGAAAGCTCTGCATGCAGGAAGCAGGAAAGCAGGACACTCCATCAGATCTCTTCCGACTTAGGTGGGTCTTATGGCAATTTGCAGGAATTCACTTTGGGTTCAAGTCACCCGTTTCTCACCAAACTCACAATAAACTGATGGAGCAGTTTCCTTGATTTCTTCCAAGGACAGACACCCAGAGGCAAAAGCCCTGGGTGAACCCCATACACTACCATGCGGAGATTTGAAAACTGACTCAGGAACTGACTCACACTTCCTGCCTTGCCATCCAACCACAGCTCAGAGAGGCTCCTTTTTTCTACCATAAATGGCCCTCCTCAGCCACAGGGCCCAGTCAACAGGAACTGAGCCTGCGACTTCACACAGCAGCAGTGAAAGGGGAACCAGTCTGCAAACCAAGGCCTGCACATGCAGCAGGAGCCCAGCACTTGCTCTCAAGTGTGGTCAAAAATCAGAAGAGAAGCACCACCGATCTGTCTTGGTGCCTTCCTCCACTCGTGGGCTCAACACATCAGTCAGGGAAACTATTTTTACATGGTGAGGCTTCGCTTTGAACTTGCAAAATTAGTGCCTTCTGCCTTTCAGGCTGCAGGGTCATACAAGATGATCACTTTTTCACGAGAGAGTGTGAACACACTTGCCCTTGTCTTTCAGAGAAGTGGGACTCCTGCTTGGCACAGGGCTGCTTCTTTGACCAGTCAGTGTGAGATGAGGGCACAGATGCTCCTCTAAGGGTCAGATGTTAGATCCATCAACATCACAAGGGCATTGCTGCCAACACGGTATTTGTAGGCAGGAGGCCTGGAGATGCTTACTCACCTCATCAGCACCATGTTCCTGGAGTTCCTTGTAGAATTTCAGAGAAATACTGACCATCACTTTTGTCTTGTCTCCATTGGGGTTTGAAATATGGTAAAGGACTCCATCAAAGTCTAAGAAGCAAGCAAGAGAAATGTGAGGGAACAGGAACCAGTTCCTATTTCTGAGGAAGGTTCTTCCTACAAGTTCTAGTAACTGCATAAAATGAAACTGCTCCTCTTGCTCCGGCCCTCACACACAGAGCAAGAGAGAAACCCACAATTAAGGAAAATGGTAATGTCATGTAAGGAGACCTGCTATCATTCACAGGCCTGAAACAATTTTGACACCTGTCCATCACAGAAGGCTTTAGTCTAGTGTTATTTAGCAACCCTGGCAAATCCACTTGTGCTCAATGCACAAGGATACAAACATGCAGAGACAGGAGCCTTCTGGATGGCCAGCACAGAAAGTGACTGACATGCCCACCAGGCCAGAGCTGCAGCCTGGAGGAGGAAACCTCTCTGCCAGCAAAGGCAGCTCAGCCGCTGCCTGCTGTCAGAGCTTCCACTTCACTGCAGAACAGACAGAGAGGGCAGGAGGAAGGGAAAGGCAACCCTCCAGCCACCTGGCAAGCTGCACTTCCCCATGGAGCTTACACAGATTCCTGACAACAGAAGCAAAAAATCAGTTGCTGAATGAGTACTTTAATTTCCTTGGCATTTCTCTTCCTGAAGAGCAAACTTGAGGTGATAAATCCATTTTGCCTGTCACCCTAAGTCAGATTCTGAACAACCCAAACCAGATGGTGCTAAAGACCTCATAACAAGTAGCACCAAGGGCAGGACTGGAGAACATACGCAGAAAAAGAGAAGAGCAGGCACACACCAAATCACTACCACCAGTCAACTCCATGCTCTAGGGAAGTCCCAGGAAAGGCAGACAGAGAAATAAAGGGGCAGCCAATGAAGCCCCAGCTCTGGGGATACTGCAGGGTCTCCACATTGCCCCTGCCCAGTGGTGTGGGCTGACTGTTCAAGCGACCCCCTTGTTCAGAGAAGTCAAGAGAGATGCGGAGCTTACCTGCAAATGTTACTTCTACTGCCTCTGGTTTATTTCTAAAAAGCAAAGAAAACAAAGGAGGTAAATGACAACTCTAACAGCAGCCTCCAAGCTGTGAAAGAAAGAGGATTAATTTCCAATGCCTTATTTCTCACAGGCAGCTCTTCCTCAAAACCCTTTTATCTCCTGCTGTCCGACTATGAGTAAACTTTGACAAGAGATTTTAGACTTCTTCCCCTTCCTATAAGCACCAGTTTTACCTCAGATGACATAAAACAGACGTTGAAGCTGGCACAAATTTTTATTATTTCTAGTTTATTAATAGATTTTGACATCACAGATTTCCAGTTAGAAATTACTAAGAAAGCTACTCCTTACTAAGAAGTTTGTTTTCACAAGCACACGAACGCTCTGTACAGAATGGTCATGACACAGATTTTGGGATAGAGGATCTTTTGTAAGGTCCTGCAATACCAGTTCACGGAAGGAGCTGAGTAGTCTTTCCTTACACAGTGCCCCCTTTGCCATCAACACCAGCTCTGCAAACGTATTGATATAACTTGTTTGCAGAGAAGACCCCTTTCCAAGTTAGGAAAGTGTTAGTAGTGTTAGTAACGTTAGGAGCAGGCCAAAGAAGGAAACTTTCCACATGTTCATTTCATCCTGCCCCCCACTTCTAAAACACCCCACATTTTGCCAACTCCCCCTGCAGAAAAACTGTAGCTCTGGATGTGCCCTAACACTGTCCTGAGTGGTCTCTGGGACCCCGATCAGCAACAAAACCCTTTGCAAACCAAAGACATACCACATCTTACACTGTGACTATGAAGATTAAACTGCTTCTTAAACCCTATTTTGACATTTATCCCTGATCTGTGAAAGAGTAGAACTCCACAAAAGATCTAACTGCTTCTGGAAGGTCATTTCACTGGGATTGGCACTACATAACTGCTTTCACAGCTCCAAGGGGACTGGTATTAATAGGTCATTCTCCAACAGGGAATTGTTGCAAAGGTATCTCCACTGCTGAGAGCAGGCATGGAAAATGAGAATAGGATAAAAATGCCAGTCTGCTACTGCTGTTTCACACCGTATCTCCATTTATTTTCCAAAAGTAGATGATATTAGAGTACAGGCTAATAATGCTGCTGCTAACAGAAGTCTAGTGTCTAACAGTTCATTCCCACCTGTCTGAACCAACATACTGAAATAACCCCCCAGAGTAAAGTCACTGGTCTCAACTGTGCTGCTGCTGCCCAGAGACCAGTTTCAACTGTTGTGCTGCAACTTGCTCTTCCACATACTATGTGCTGCTGGGTACTGACTACACCGTGGTACATACACTGAGAAAGGTGGGAGAAGTGATGACTCAATATCTACTTTCCCTGACAATATTCTGTAGTGATTTAAATTATTTTATCTCAGCAGCAAGCGCTGTTTTTCTATCAGCTTTTCTGCAGCCAGCCTCATTCCTGGAAGGCAGAAATGACCACAGTGTGATAAAACTCAAGCTGGGCAATACAGGGAGACCAAGACACTGCACTGCACTGATCCCAGACATTCACCAGGTCAACAACATTTTAGTCCAGCGGAAAGGAAGGAATTAACCCTCAGATGGGAGATCCTAAGTGAAAATGAAGAGGTGTTCCTGTGTTTTGAAAGTGATTAGCTGTGAAAGGCAACAGCTGTCTTTTTGTCTGAAGGCTGGGGAGCCTCCATCTTTTGTGCCACTTGAAGATAAAAACCATACACTTGAAAGAAGCGGTGCAAGTGAACCCAAAGCAGGTTTTTTAGTTTAAAAGCTGTGCCAGCTACCTGTGACCTCTCTTGCTTTCATCCTCCAGCTGGGCCTGAGACGGGTTCAGCAGGCATCCCTGGCTGCATATTTAGCTTGGGCTCTTGCAAAGGGGAACAATTCCCCAAACCACGTCCAAGCCACTTCTGCTCACTGAGGATGGCTCAGAGCAAAGATGAAAGAAAATCCCAGAGATCCCACTTGGTCAGTTGGTGCAGACATGTTCTTCTTTTAAAGCACCACACTCAGACGTGGGAATCCGCATGGATGAGAGTATAAATTTTTGTAAAAAAAGAAACCTATGTAGGAAGCTTTAAAGATAGCACAACCAGGCACATGAGAGCTATGAATATTAAGCAGGATGCATCCTTAAACCTCTGTTCCATCTTCTCAGAGTTACACCTTTCAAACCCATTCCCCACACACATAGAGTTGACACCTCACAGAGCCCCCGCTCCTGGGAGAGCCTTCCAAACACAGCATCTCCCCCTGAGAAATGCAAAGCAGTGGCTGACAGCCAGTGCACTGAAGTGGTTTTGCTGAGGAAGGATGATTCCCCATTTGGTTGCCCTGTACCCAGGGGATGGCAGGAAGATCACTCATCACATCATTGAAGAAGTCAAGCAAGACCATGTAGGGAGTCAGTTGATGGCTCTGCATGAGAGCCTTTGTTCTGCACACAAAAGCTCACTGCTAACACAGCTGGGTTTGAGCCTGTTATTGTGCAAACGTCATTTCTTAGAGAAGTTATTTTAACGCTGATTTCCCAAGTGGCTCAGTTCCAGTACTTGGGGATGGTGAGGAGGGGGTGTATTTAAGGGAAAAGAAGGTAACTGGGCAGAACTTTGGGTGCTGAATATTCAACCACTTCCTGGCACAGCCCCAGTGAAGCAAGAGCTCATGTGAGCCGCACACAGAGCTCCTTGCAGCCACGCTGGCCCTGTCACCTACTGCACAGTGGGGTGCCTCACTGGGCACACACTTAAGTAACCCAGGCCTGGCCTGGCCCAGAGGAGGACAGGGAAGAGTATTAGAAGTGTGGCTGGGAGCAAAGTGAGCCCTCTTAGCCTTTCACAGTTCAGGAGCTTTACAATCGCAGTGTTTAAAGTGCTTCTATTTATTTCTCTGGCTCACCTCACCAAAACTACCCTGGCTACTCCAAATGTTTCTCCAACAGAAAAATCATTCCTTCTACTACCCGGGTTGTTGTTCCCACATCAAGTCCCCAGGTAGAAGAGAGAGGAGCTCTCACCGCCACCGTTCCACAGTTTCTGAATGAGCAACAATGTTGCAGGGTCACACACAGATGTTCACTTCCTCATGACCTTCCAGCAACCCCATCTTCCACCACCAGAAATAGCCCTGTGGAGGCACAACGTGTCCTCTCCACGTTCTGTCCTTCCTGCTCTTGTGCGGGTGAAGACTCATTGCAGAGGACTCACAGCTGGCCTGGGATGGGGCCTGCACCACTGAGGGGAAGTGCCAGGTACTGTCAGTTACTGGGATGATCCCAAAGGGCTCTGCCTGGTCTAGTGTGCTCTGGCACCCCTTGCCTCCATGAGGAGATCCTCCACATCCATAGTGAGAATTGGCAGTTTGGCAGCTTGGTGCTGAAGGCCTCTGAATCGCAGCCATCTCTAAGTCCCAGCCAGACTGTAAATCCCAACTGGGAAGCCAGGAGCTCCTTTGGGGTTTGCCTCTACCCCGATCCAAATCTCTGAGAAGCAGTCTAAGTCTAGTGATACTCAGAGGATTTTAGACAGGACACCTCATCCACTCCTGGGGCACAGAGCTGCTGTGACCCCTGCCAGCTCCTTACCTCCAATGCTACCTGAACCATCCCTTGGTGACGTTCCCCATTTGCTACCCTCTGCCCTGAATGGACAATAAAACCAGCTCACACCAGGAATAACTGAGATGGCTTCTCTCTGCACTGAACATGGAATCCAGACCAGACCTTTCTGCAAACCCCTGTCTGAACTCACACGCTAAAATGGCAGCTGTTCCTAGCAGCAGTCTGTTTTGTGATAACAGTTATCAGGTCTGAAGTCAAACCCACACTAAATCCCATCTGCCCTCTGCTTGTAACAATAAATGACTCTGACAAGTTTTATGTCTTTTTGCCCGTGTTCCTCCTATTCATCTCCAAATGGCTCCTATGCCCTGCCTATCTAATACAGAGCCAGCTCCAAATCAGAATTTTCACCCCAGCAAAACATTCGTGAAGAGCCTCAGCGCCCATGGAGAGACACCAGTGAGCACTTAAGAGCAATAGCAAATCTTTTTTCTGACAGCACTTCCTCACTGGACTCGGACAACTTCCCTGCTTCATTCTCACGCCACAAAGGCTCTTAGTCGTATGTTACAACAAATTTAAGAACTTGGCTGACAACTGTTACATTGCACTAAGTAATTAAGTTCGTTTTGCACCGGGTGGTGTTTTTTTTAATTGTTGCACCTTCCCATGAGGTTTTGAATCCCCTTCACCTGATACCCCCTATCTCTCCCCTCCCCCTGGGTCAGCCCCCATTGGTCAACAGACCCCCTCTCCTCCCCCGCTTCCCTAGGGCTTAAAACTCTCTGCAGGGTTAACCTCGTTCTTTTTGTCTTCCTGGGCTCCAAGGTGTAGGTTCGACATTAAAACTGTGCGACTGTGTCCCATGAAGATTAAGAGCGCCTTTTAGTCTTTTATCTTCGCCTTAGCCCAGATTTTCCCCCGTGGTCCATAGCTAGCCAGGACTGGACCGCAGGGGTGGGGAAATTTTGGGCAGACAACCATTCTGAAGCATCTCCCACACCACAACTAAGGCTTCTACCAAATAATGGAAAACGGCAATTATTTCAAAAGCTAGAGGTATGCAGATACTCTAATCTCTTGCCCCATACGAGAGGGGGGAAAAAGGGGGTATTGCAAAGCTTAAAGCTCTGAGCAAAGCTTTCAGATCACCAGAGTCAACACACAATTTGGATAAAGCGATCCAGATTCAGTGACAGACTGCAGGCTCTCGCTACAGAAAGGTCACCTCAATAAAAAAAATTATGAGCAATGTCTAAAATTATCTGAACAGTTCCTCCACTTCTGGGCCTCACTCAGCTAACAAAAACCGCTCTGCGTAAGCTGCAGGAGCATATGCAATCAAAGAGCTCCCATGGCTCTGGCAGCACACCCACCATGAATTGGAGCAGGAGTGCTCTTTCAGGTGGGTGGTGCTGAGCTGTGCATGGCAGCCCCTACACATGGCAATTCTCCCCTCCTGGTCAGGTGACCCCACCATGCCCAAGCTTTTCCCTTGCTGTGTGCCCAGTAGTGTGGAGGAGCGGGCTGGTAGGAAAGCAGCAGGATTCACAGCGGACAAAGCACAGAGAGTCCTGCAGCACACTGGCACTGGCAGGTCCCCTTCTAGCCAGATTTTTGTCCTGTGCATCCTCAGCTGTAGGCAGACAGCCTGTGGTTCCCCACCAGAGTGATCCAGAGTTGTGCTGAGTCCCTGGGGAAGAGCCTCATTTTGCACAGACTTTTACTGCATTTCTTTAGTACAGCGATGGATATCTACTCTTCTCTGGTGTCAAGCACTGGTGGCTGCAGTGAGAACCACTCTCTGAAGATAAAACAGAGCAGGCTCCTCTTAGGAACCCAAGATGAAAACTGAGGCTGAAGTGATGACAGAACCACCTGTGAAAGCCTAACACTTTTCAGATCTGGCTTTTCTTCCTTCCTGTTCCCTGTGCTGTTGGAAAAAAGTGAAGCGCTGTCTACTTCCAGACAGAGGTGGTTCACAATCCACTGTTAATGCAAAGTCACCTCCCCTGGCGTCCAAAGCACGATGTGCTGTGACAGCCCAGGAGCAATGCTCCAATATCTACAGCACTCTCAATGTGGACAGCCAGGGTGTACCACGAGCACTGCCTGTGCCAGTATAACCCAAGGATACCTCCTTCTGCCAGCAGCATTTCCCGAGCGCTCCACACTCAGGCAGACTGAGTTTCAGCAGGTGAGGTTGTGACTGGAGAGATGTGCAGCTCCAGACTGGGCTTGTGAAGACACTGAGCCAGCACTTGCCACTGCTGCTGAAGGAGGGAGATCTGATCCCTGCTCCATGGCTGCACCATGATGAACAGCCATGACACAATGAATGGCATGAGGAAACTCACCTAAGCTAAAAATACCCAGTTTTGTCTGTTTAACCTAGGTCACTTCCCCAATTCTGTTTCCCTTGAAGCCACAAAAATGCCTGTGTCAGCAAGAAGGAGGGGGTGGCAGAGGAACAATCTCTGGTTTTGGTGGGGTCTCTGAGCATCCCTGAAGCACTGGAGCCACATATAACCACAGCCACTCCTGAAGAGAGTTCCTCAGCAGTGCCTGGCAGGATGCAAAGCTCTTCTACCCTCCCAGCACACCAAGAGCCTCTAGACACTCCTCAATCTCCCTATGATGAACTCACTTCAAGACACATCATGAACACAAAGTTCTCCCTTCCTGGTTTCAGCCAGGGCTCAGCCTGTGTCTGAAAGGCTCAGCTCTGCAGCCCATGATCATCAAATGACCGCAGGTGGGAAATACCATAAAGCAGGGGGTGTAGCTTCAGCCCAGCCCCTACCAGCTCACAGGAACTACTCTGCATCGGGGAAGTTCAAGCTTCAGATGATTTCCTATGCAGCTAATTTTCAGGAAGCCCTGCAGAGCTGTACTAATGGTAAAGAAACGAACAATTTAATCTGAGATTCTCTTCCCTCTGCCCCCAACCTAGGAAAAGGCATGCTGTGCCCCAGCTATGCAAATTTGTGTTCTTTTGCACAGTGGGTAAATAATAAGTAATTGTTTGAGACAGATGATTAATTTACTAAAGATTTTGGGTAAGCTATGAATGACTAGAAAACCAAACCCTAAGACCAAAGCCCTGTGTGACACTTTCACTGGAGTCAGTTAAATCAGAGCAGGACAAAATTGGACGGCAAATCTGTTGGTGTCAAACAGACTGAGTATTCATCAGACACAGAAGACAATCATCAAAATGTTTTACACTTGAAGTGTTTGTGGGGTTTTTTAAATGTCTGTGCAGTTAGCAAAGGAAAGCAACGATGAATAGGATCTTCCAGCTGGTAGAGTTCACCTCCTCACACGACATTTCTATCAGAAATGGGAAAATCCACTGGTGACACCAGCTTCCAGACAACATCTTATGTACAAATGAATTGGTCAAACACTTATGGAAACTTTCTCCTGACGTGTAAAAAAGCTCATGAGCCAACCTCATTTCAACAAACTCACTTTCAGGTGCTGACCATGTATTCCCACATTGCAGCAGCAAATTCCTAACTCAAATCATTTCAACAGATTCTGGCAGCTCTAGGCTTTTTTTTTTAAATGTGGTTGGTTTAAGAGAATAGATTTAAACAAAGAAATTATTAGAACTAAAAAAGGAAAAAAAATCAGATGCACTGAAGTCCATCATCTGTTACTACCTTGATCTAAATATCACATTTCAACAGTTGCTGTCCAAAGAGCTAAGATTTCCATGGGGTTTCCCCACAAAACCAAATAAAACTTGAAATTACCCCATTTACAGGTGGATGCTGCCAAGCCCCAAGGACTCTTAGAGGTGGGTTAGGCCCTGTCTCAAATGCTGATCTCTGTCTGCAGTCCTGCCAAGGCGCCTTTCACAATGGGAACTCCAGGGACAGCTGATGGACCTCCACGCAGAGCAGATTTTGACACATATGACAAAAATGTTATGGCAGTTAATGAATTCCAGCTTCTAAACGTGACCTAGTTCTATATGACAAGGTGAAACATGGATTATCTCCCACCTGATAGCCCAAGAAAGCTCTGCAGGAACCTGCCAAACTATGGCTGCACTTCAATAGACGGGAGCGACACAGCCCATGTCACAGGACAAGTCTCTGGCAAAGGATTTGGAAATGAACCCTGCCCTGCCCCACTTCCAAGCTGGCACTGAAACCACCAGGCACACCTGGCTCTGAAACAACCACTACTGACAAATCCCTGCATGGCATCTGCTGCACTTCTGGGTTAGAGCAAATACTGTAAACCCAACTCTGCCCCCGTGTCCAGACTCACTCCTCCCAGTCACCAAATCCATCAAGGCTTGATCTTGCCCTGACTGTCCTGTCTTCATGCCTAAGACACACCTTGGAAAACCATCACCAAAACAGCAAAATACAGGAAATCCCTTCCTGCCTCCAGGCTGAGCACCACAGGAATAACCCAAGACCTGAGGCCATAGGAAAAAGAAATATCACTTGAATAAATGTTTTGTAACATCCATTCTTTAGAAGACTCGAAACCAGGAGAAACCACTCTGAACTTGCTGGGATGGGGGATCCCAGAACAAGCACAGAAGAAAATTCAGAAGCAAATGTCTCCCTCACCTTCAGCAACACACTCAGCAGACAGAACTTATCTAGAAACGCCATTTAAAGA
The DNA here is from genome assembly GCA_008694505.1 of Cyanoderma ruficeps. Classification (NCBI taxonomy): domain Eukaryota; kingdom Metazoa; phylum Chordata; class Aves; order Passeriformes; family Timaliidae; genus Cyanoderma; species Cyanoderma ruficeps. The sequence continues at coordinate 13,387,397 of VZDJ01000594.1, read as the reverse complement.
ACAGAACATGGCATAAATGACTAAGAGGCAGAAGCAGAGCACCATCAGCCACCCTACCAAGTGATCCAGGAACAATCAGTATGTCAGGCACGAGTGTGCCAACACACAAGTGAGGTGGCTTTGCCATACAGCAAAATGGGAATCTCAGGGGCCTGCAGGCTGGTGCAGGGTAAACAAACACAGCTCTGCCCACAGAGTCAGGGTTTTGGGGTGCATCTAAACCTGTAAACTGCCCCTCCACATCACATCAACACAGGGACACATGCACATTCTTCTGTCTCCATCAGGAAGAGTGCCTTGGCACAAACTAGCAACTGACAAGCTGTTCTGACACTCAGTATGAACCTCTGCACATGCCATATTTTCTAATGGATGCAGCTGCAATACCACAGTGGTCACCTGAGAGCTCTCTCTTCCCAGTGCAGTGCCTGTACTCTGGGGAGGCTTGTTGCATTAAATGATCAGGGCTTAAGATGAATCAAAATCTGGGAGCAGCTCAGCTGTCCTCCAAGGCAGAGCAGCCTGTGATATCATTTTATGAAAAAAACCCCCACCAAAACAAAACAAAAAACCAATCCAAGCAACAAGTCAACTCAGAGTGGGGGCAAAGCAGAGGAAGTGGCCTCTGACAACATTCTGCATACAAAAGGCTGCGAGCTTCAAAAATCGCTGGATAAAAAAGGTAACAGGGAAAAAAGCACCTGCCGGGGGGGTCCCTTCCTGGAGCAGCCCGAGCTGTGCCTTGTGAGGCGCCAGGGCAGGCTCCACCCCAGAGATAACACCACTGTGCTTTGCCTCTCAAGGCTTTGTCTCTGTACAAAGGTGTCTCAGTCAGCAGGCAGCGCATGGAGCCCACAGGCCACTCAGCTGCAGATAAGGACGCTCATACCAAAGAGACTTCCTTCCAAGCTAAGCTGTGTTCTCACAAGCATCTTTACAGCCCTGGTGCAATACTCCAGTAAAAAAAAACAAACAAAAAACCAACAAACTACTGAACTACTGGCCCTCCAGGGACTGAACTGTCCCATCCAGAGATGTGGGTGTGAACTAGACCCCCAAGTCTGCCCCCCGAGGTCAGGACACCAACCAGGCCGGCACCAGCGGCCATGGCTGACTCGTGTGCCTATATCCCTTCTGCTCGAGAAAGCAAAGGGGGAGCAAGCTGGAATTTGCTCTTCATCCCCAAAGCAAAAGGCCGAGGCCATGACTCCATACACAGGCTTCCTGTTCCTCGGCTCCCCCTACACATTCTGTGCCAGCGCTGGCACCGCGCTGCTGAAGCCCGCTTTTCCCAAAGCAAACACCCTGCAAATCCACCTTCCTCCCTTCCCAACTTCCTCCTTGCCCAGGCCCTGTCCTCCAGTCCACCTCAGCACGGCAATCTCCGATACCCTTCCCAGATCCGTCCGGCTTCCCCGAGGCTCTCCATTGCTCTGGCATTAAAGACCCCATCCAGCCGCACTCTCCCCTCCAACAATGCCCTGTCCCACTCCGCTCCCTTATTCCCCAGGCCTTCCCTCTGCCCAAGCTCTGCCCATCCCCGCCGCCCTCAGCTCAGTTCCCGCACCCTGACCACTCTCCTCCCAGCTCCTGCACCCTGCAGGCCCCCACCCGTGCCCGCTCTGCCCTCCTCGTTCCCGGGCCGCCCCTGGTAGCACAGTACCCGCTGGCTCAGCGCCGCTCCCCGCCACTCTCCAGCCCCACATCCTGCCTTGTCACCATCCCCCGGCCGCCGCCTTCCGCCCCTCTCAGCCCCATCCTCCCCCGGAACCACTCGCCAGGCTCTACTCTGTGCCCGGGCGCCTGGCACGGCCCGGGCCCCGCCAGCCACCGCCCCCTCGCCCCTCCCTCGGTCCGCGGACCCGTTCCCGCCCCGCCCTGGCTCCCCCGTTTCTACCCGGCGGCCGCGCCCTCGAACTTGAGTGTGAGGGTCTCCTCGATGATACGGTTGTTGACCTCGAGCAGGATCATGTCGGTGCCGGGAGCGGCTCTGGGAGAGCCGAGCCCGCTGCGCGCACCGGGGACCCGCCCGAGCCTGCGCCGCCGCTTCCGCTCTCGCGCTCGCGCGTCACTTCCGGCCCGGCACGCCTCCGCCCCGCCCCCAATGTGACGTCACGAGAAGCTCCGCCCCGCGGCGGGCGGGAAATTCGGGGGGGGGTGTCCCCCGAGTGCGGGGGGACACGGGGTGGCCGGCCAATGTGGTGGGACACGAGCGGAGAGGTGGGCTGGGGGTGCTGGTGGTGTAGGCATCAGTTGGGGTGAGGCAGAGATAAGGGGCGTGCCTGGGGTATGGAAGTCCCCAAAAGTGTGAGGTGCCACCCCCTCGTTAATTGAATATTAATGATATTGGAGGTCCCTTAGTGGGTCACAGTGGGGTGCCCTTAGGATTATAGGGACGCTCTAGAAAGTAGTAGGTGTGCCCAAGTGTATGGGGGTCTGTGTAAGAATTGATGCTTCAGGGATATGGGAGTGCCTACAGGGGAAGATGGTATCATGTAAAATGAATCATTTCAGAGCTACAGGGAAACAAAAATGTGAGGTGACACAGGGAGTGGGAGTATCCTACTGTAGTGGGAGTATCACTGTAATGGCATCCTGGAGCTGGAGGTTGCCCAAAACTGGGCAGGTGTTCCCAGAGAATGTGTCCTTGAGTCTGTGGTGATACCCAAGGAATATGACTTAACCCTGTGACAGACTAGCATGGAAAACTGTGAGGATGGGGGTGCTCAAAGAGTTTCTGAGTGCCCCAGAGTAATGGGGGTGCATGGGGAATGCCCTTCTGTATAGGTTTTCCCTAAAAGCAATAGGGGTACCCAGAGCCACAGCATTTGCTAAGTCTGCAGGGCTGGCACAGGGGCATGGCTCTATCTGAGGGCATGGCTTGACTTCACTTAGCTTGGCATGGCACAGCCAGGGCAGCAGGTAATGGGACTCTACCCTGGGGGGGACCCCCACAGCAACCCCCAGCAGAGGGCAATCCAGCCTTGTAGTTCCCCCGTGCATCGCCCAAATGCTGACACCACCCTTGCTCTATCAATGGGAAACAGGCACAGAGCCCTGCATTGCCATCACCCACTGGCATACGGGTGCCTTGAAGGGGATCCCCTCATCCACTGAGGGCCTGGGGACAAACTGGAGACCCCCAGCTGGAGACCCCTGGGGTGCTTCATCACAGGGATGACAGTGAACCCCTGGGTGCACCCCCGTGGCCTGGGGCATCCTGGACAGGAGGGTGGCAGGGGGCTGCGGGCTCATCCTTGGCCAGAAAAGGCATCTGGGGGCGACCAAGGAAGGGTCCCTTTGGCTACCACTTCCTCTTCATGCTGGGAGAAGATTTTGCAATATTTCCTCCCCGGGCAGTATAAATTGAGCAGTGAAGGAAAGGGGTACTGGCACAGCAGCAGGCGCAGGTGAAGGATCCTCTGGCTGGCGAGAGCCCTGGGTCTGGTGCTGCCCTGCATCCCACCACACTTTGTACTGGAGGCCTTTGGGGGTGACATTTGGATTTAAACCTGTACCTGTGTGCTTCCCGGTGAGAAACAACTTTGGATCAGAAGACCCCACATTGGAGGGGACAGCAACAGCAGCAAGTGAGTCCATGGGGTGCACCAGTAGAGATTGTAGCTTTCCTTGGGCTTTGACAGCCCCACAGCACCCATCTGAGCCCCTTTACATGTGGAACAGGCTGGGGGCTGGGGTGGGTTGCTCCAGCTGCCCAAGAGGTTGCTTGATGTGAGGGTAAAGGGAGGTGGTTGATGGGAGCACCCAAGGCTGTGCTGAAGGCTCATCTGGGGTGAAAAACGTCCACAGCCTGCAGGGATGTCAGCCTTGGGTGCCGCAGGGAAAAAGTGCCTGCTCCCATTTCCTTGCACAGCAATGAGCTGTGAGGATCCGTCCCTCTTTCCTCCCCACTGGGAGCCCCAGGGCTACCCCGTTGTCCCCCAGCCCTTCCAGGGTCAGGAGGGGAAATGGAGTGCTTCTTGTTCCCTCCATCTGGGCCAGCTGTGGGGTATCTGTGCGTGGTATACTTGGGGGGAATACCCAGTTCCAGAGGAACCACCAGAATTTTGGAGTGGGGAGAGAGAAAGCAGCCGCCAGAAATAGATGGAGAGGAAGCACTGGCATCAGGCTCTGCCCCGTGCCTGTGGCAGCCCCACTTGGGAGGACATTCCCCCATCAGCACTGGCAGCATCCCTGGTTGTGGTCCTCCAGGATGCTGATGCCTCAGCATCCAGCATCACCACCCTGGGATCACAATCCCAGGATTTCCATTGCTGGATCACTGCAAGAGAGGATACAGCAGAGCCAGGGAGAGATTTTTCTGGGTACTAGCACCAGCCCAGCTGCAGCAGGGAATTCACATCAGGCAAAAGGAGAAAGTTGGTTCCAGGGATGGTTTTGGCTCCAAGGATCAGCTTGGAGCTGGGGATGCCCAGGGATCTGGGACTCAGCACCTGAAGCAGTCCTGGCATCTCCAAGCCCTGGAGGGGTTGGGGGCTCAGAAATGGGACAGAGGGGTGAAGCTGGTGTGAAACAAGAGTCCAGATCCATTCTGGGAGAAGACTGAAAGCCAGTGGTCTCTGGGGAGGCAGGAACAGAACAAGTTTACCATCTCTTATGTGACTGCCACCTGTGATTTCCCCATTGAGGCCAAGCACGGGGGGGACACGGCACTGCCCAGCAGAGCAACAGGAAAACCAGAGATGCAATATTTCCAAAGCTGCCTGTAAAGTGTGACATGCCTTTCCGTCCGGGGCTTGAAACCCCTCCCGCAGGAGCAAGACCAGGAGGTGGAAGAAGGGCACAAAAACACCTTCAGACCTTGAGTGCTGCCTGCACCAGGCACCGTGACCACAGCCTTGCTGCTGGCTGAGGTGGCAGGAGGGGCAGCTCTGTTCCAGGCATCACAGCAGCAATGCTTGAGGGGGTGGAGAGGCTGCAGGGATACAGGGGTACTTGGAGAACTTTGGAGGTGCCTGAGGGGCTCTGAGATGCCCAAAGAGCTGAGAGGCTTTTGAAGGACCCACAGTAAGCAGGGGAGCCCAGGATTTCTGGAGGATCCAGGTGTCTCCTGGAGTGATGTGATGTTACATTGGTGGGTAAGGCCCCCAAACTGAGAAGAGGTGATCAGTCTGTGGGGGAATCCCTTCTTCCACAGGAGTCAGGAAAGGGAGAGGATTGGCGTGAAATGCAGGAGACTGAGGCATGCAGGGGGTGTTTTAAAAAGGGGCATATGAGGAACAGTGTCTGCCTGCAGCACTGACCATTACCTGGCACAGTGTGGATGCTGTGTCCTCTGTCACAGTGGAGTGATGAAGGAGAGCTGCCCACTGGCTGAGAGGGGACCTGGGGGACAGTGGAAATGCCAGAGGACCCAGACATGCTGTCACCCCAGTCCACAACACTGCCCCCCCACACTCATGCCATTTTGTGCTCCACAGGCAAAATGGAGTCCTTGTCCTACAGTGGGGATTTCTCCAACATCTTCTACCTTTACAACTACACCTATGACTACAGTACAGCCATGCCTGACACTGCTATCTCATCCTCTCCATGCCGGCCTGAAAGCTCTGTCCTCAACAAGTACCTGGTGATGGTGATCTACTGCCTTGTCTTCATCCTCAGTGTGGTGGGGAATGGGCTGGTGGTGCTGGTGGTGACCTCCAGCCACACCAGCCGCTCTGTCACTGATGTCTACCTGCTCAACCTGGCTGTGGCAGACCTGCTCTTTGCTTTGAGCCTGCCGCTTTGGGCAGCCTACCGAGCCCACGAGTGGGTCTTTGGCACTGTGATGTGCAAAGCCATCTCTGTGCTGCAGGAAGCCAACTTCTACAGCGGCATCCTTCTGCTGGCCTGCATTAGCGTGGACCGCTACCTGGCCATCGTCTATGCCACACGGGCTGCCACGGAGAAGAGGCACTGGGTGAAGTTTGTCTGCTTGGGCATCTGGATCTTCTCCATTCTGCTCTCCCTGCCCGTGCTGCTCTTTCGTGAGGCTTTCCGCTCACCTAACAATGGCACCGTGTGCTATGAGCGCATCAGTGGCGAGGACACGGCCAAGTGGCGGGTAGTGCTGCGGATCCTGCCGCAGACATTCGGCTTTGTCTTGCCCCTCCTGGTGATGCTCTTCTGCTATGGCGTCACCATCCACACCCTCCTGCAGACCAAGAATGCTCAGAAGCAGCGGGCCATGAAGGTCATCTTTGCTGTGGTGCTGGTCTTCCTCATCTGCTGGCTGCCCTACAACATCACACTGGTGAGCGACACCCTCATGAGGACACGGGCCATTGCCGAGACCTGTGAGAGGAGGAACCGCATCGACACGGCCCTCTCTGTCACGCAGGTCCTGGGCTTTGCCCACAGCTGCATCAACCCTATCATCTATGCCTTCATCGGTCAAAAGTTTCGCAACAGCTTCCTCAAGATCCTGGCGCAGCGTGGGCTGATCAGCAAGGATGCCGTTGCCCGCTATGGCCGCACCTCCTATGCTTCCACTTCTGGCAATACATCCACCACCCTCTGAGCCCTTCTGAGACCCAGCCCTTGTGGGTACCAGCAGGTCCCAGCACCCCACACAGCTCAGCATCTTCATCTAGCCCCCTGGAATGTGGGTGGTAATGCCATGAGGATGGGCAGGGCCACCACTGGATGCTGGACCCCAACTGGAAGGAGGCTTAGGTGGCGAGGTGGTAGGACCCCATTGCCAATGGAGTGATGTCAAGTGTCCACCCTCCCCTCTCTTTGGGACAAAGCCTGTGACCCTGGGAATCCTGTGAGCCTTCTTTGGGGATGGTGTTTTTACCTGATGACCATCCAGCAATAAAGGAGTTGGTAGTTTGGTTACCAATGTCTGGCTCCTCTTTGCCACAGGAAAGGAAATGGCAGGACAGGGCCAGGGCACCTCTCTGGGGACAGTACCAAAACAGTGATGCCTGCTGAACCTGTCAGAGCGTGGGTAACCCTTCTTCCAGGACAAGGTTCAGCATCCTATGCATCCCCACAGGGGACCCAAGCCCAGGTTTTGCTTCCTACAGCTCTCCACAGGTCCTGGCACTTTGATGGTACAGAGGTCTCTATGTGGAGCCTATCCCACCTGGGGACAAAGTCATTGCTTTCCCAACCCTAAGCAGAGCAAATCACTGAAAGATCTCTGAGCAGCCCCTCATACTGAGCCAGCCCTGTGACCCCTGCCTGAAGGGTGTGAGCACCCCAGGCACCCCCGCTCCCCTTCAACCATGGTGTCAGGACATTGTTGTGCAAAGGGCTGGGAACCTGTCCCTTACACAACCGGGATGTTTCCGCCCTGGCTTGGGCAACCAGGGCTGACACTTGACTGGGGTCGAGGAGCTGAAGGAGGGACTGTGACCCTGCTGGGGACTCTCCTGCCACTCTGTGTGCCAGGCCTCAGGATTCCTGCCCCAGCACACCTATGCATCTCTCCACTGGAGTCCCACACTGCTCCTCCACTGACCTTGATCCAGCTTCCTAGGTGTCCATAACAATGGGGACATCAGTGGATGTCACCCATGTGCTGGCTCTTGGGGGGGTATGGGGGTCTCCAGCACCCAGGTGGAAACCCTGGGGACTTGAGGCAGAACAGAGTCAGTGGGGGTACTGAGCAAGGACAGCCCATCACCTTTGCGTTTGAGAAACCTCTTGCCCAAGTGGTTCCTTGCAGCATGATAGGAAGCCAGGGCTGTTGGCCAAGAGCCGTCTACTCTCCCCACTGTGGGATAGTGCAGGCAGTGGCTCACCCTGGCTGCAGCTGGGCCACCCTTTTTGGGGATGGTTTCCCCCCAGGAGGACTTGAACATACCCGCGTCAGCATTCCCCAGCCTGCACCCAACCCAAGCATCAATCTGGCAGTGACTGATAGATGACACAGAAGCCACAGGGGTAGCAGAAATGAGTAGGTTTTCTCTTTGTGGACCAGCCGCAAGAAGGACACATGTCAAACCCAAAATGTTGGGAAGTAGGACCTGCATGCAGGCCTTGGACACCTGGGTACCCAGTAAGTCCAAGAGGAGGCAGCCAGGGCAGGAGGTGTCCCAGCCACGGTGCCAGGGCTGCTGTCCCAGCTCATGTTGCCTGTGGGTGCCTTTGCTGGTAGCAAATGAGGCAGCAGCGGCCGTGCTTGCCCATGTCCACGGAGCATGTGTGGCACACTTTGCCCTGGCACAGCCTGCTGAGACAGCAGGAGGTGAGAGCTGAGCCATGCCTGCACTGTGCCAGTGCCACCCCCATTTCCCCCCCCGTAGCCCACCTGCAGTTGTACCGCCGGGAGAGGAGGCGGAAATCCTTGTGGCAGCGGGCACACAACCCTGGGTCGCGGGGCACCGGACTGAGCGTCGGGGTGTCAATGCCCTCTGTCTTCTGCCACAGGGCATCCTTCTCCCTGCGGGAGGGGAAGAGGTCAGCTCTGGATTTTCCTGGGCTCTGGTGCCCTCCTCTGGGCAAAGGGGTTGTGTCCCCTTGCCCTCGCGTGGAGTCCCCGGCGCCCTCACCGCAGCAACTCCAGCAGCCGCCCCTTCATGTCGCGGATGAGCTCCTGCTGCCGTGCCTGCTCGGCGCCGCGCGTGGCCTCCCGCTCCAGCGCCTCCCGCTGCGCCCGCTGCAGCGCCGATGCCCAGCGCTCACCGTCCTGCCGGGCCCTGGCACGGGGCAGTGGCGACACGGTCCCCCTGTCTCTCAGCTGGTCGTCTCTCCATCCCTCCATGCATGCGGACAAACCTCCCGCCGCTGGTTCCTCCCTCCCTCTCTCCCTCGTTCCCTCCCTCCTTTCCTCCCTCCCTTCTTTTCTCTGCTGTTCCCCATCCATCCTCAAGCTCTCTCCCCATCCTCACAGCCACTTTGCCATCTGCCACCCATCCGTTTCCCCAATGTTCATCCATTTTTTTCCACATCCATATGCCTGGTCTTCTGCCCACCCACCCATCTACTCGCCTCAAATTCATCCCTGAGTCTCTCCATCCACCGTCCCATCTCCATCCATTCATCTTAAATTGATCCCTCCTTCCCTCTCTCTATCTACTAATGCCAAACCACTTCAACTCTCTGCCCACCTACCTCTCCATCTACCTATCAGTCCCAAGTTGGCCCCTCCCTCCAGTCCTCCCCCCTCAAATCCTTCCCTCCCTCCCCCTGCCAATCCCCTGGTGCTGTTCCTCAGTGTCCAAGCAGGACATCATTGGGGGCCCCAAGGGAAACCATGTGGCAGGTTCCTGTAGGAGGTCCCACTGTGGGGTGATGGGTGGTGGAAGTAGGGGTCCTTTCCCAACCTGCTGAGCTCCTCCTGCAGCCGTGCCATCTCCTGTTGCTGGGCCTGGAGCTGCTGCCGGCTCTGCCAGGTCTCCTCCTGTGCTGCTGCAGCCAGGCTGGCCAGGCGCTGGGGGAGAGCGGGGTCTCAATTCTGGACCCCAAACCCCCACCCCACCACGGGATCCCCTTGGACTTGCCCATACCATGGCCATGCTGGTGACCGTGCTGGGTTCCCCTTCTGCCTGGGGAGCTGGTGTGGGCTCCTGGGGACCACGGGCGAGCTGCAGTGCCTGGCGCAGCACCTCCTCCACGGCAGCCACCTCATTTGAGGTACCAGCATGCTTCATCGCGTCCGTCCGTCCTGCCGCCATCAGCGCTTCCTGGCATTCCTGCAGGCGTGAGGTCAGCGCCGCCGCCTCTGCCAGCACCCTGGCCAGCTGGGCACCCCGCTCCTCTGCCACCTCTTGCCAGCCCCGTGCCTGCTCCTGTGCCCGTGCCAGTGCCCCCAGGTCCCCCGCTGCCAGCGCTGCCTCCAGTGCCCGCTCCAGGAAGGTGTTGGTTTCCCGCAGTGCCTCAGCCTCGCGTGCCCACAGCTGGGCCCGCCGGGCACTGCCGTCCTCTTGCCGCCGGTGCCGCAGCTCCGCCCGCTCCAGCCGCGCCGCCAGCGCCTGTGCTGCCGCCTCACGCTGGCCCAGCTCGGCCCTCAGCTGGGACACCAGTGCCTGCAGGGATTCCTCTGTCCCACCCGGCTGCCTGGGCACCAGTGACAGAGACCCCAGCATGCACCTTGTGCCTGTGGGCAGTGGGGACATGCCAGGCTCTCCAGTACCATCAGTCTGGGCTGCTTTGCCAGCACCATGTGCATCCTCCGGTTCCTCTACATCCACATTCTTCACCTCCTCCAACTCTTCATCCTTCTCTCCCAAATCCTCCTCCACATCCTTCTCCATGTCCACTTCCACATTCTCCACCTTCACCTCCTTTGTATCCTCACTGTCATCCTTCTTCACCTCCTCTTCATCCTCCTCTTCCATGTCCTTCTTCACCTCCCCATCCTCTACATCTCCCTCTTCCATTTTCACACTCCCTGCCTGCAGGGCAGCCAAAGTGGGTGGGCACAGATGGGCTGGTGCCCCATGGATTGCCACAGTGGGATGGCCAATGCCATCAGATGATCCACGTGCCACAGTCTGTCTGTCTGTCTGCAGGGCTGTCTTTGCTGGGCTGTTCCTGATCACTGGGCTGGGCCGTACCAGTGGCCTAGAGGGGACACAGGGCTCAGGACTCCTGTTCACCCCAAGGTGAACAGGACTTCACCACCCTCCATTTAGGCTCCCTGGGCACAGCCAGTCTAGGAATTTAGGGGGCAGCAGGACAGGGTGTGCAAGCACATACATGTGTCCCCGTGTGTCATGTCACAGTGTCACAGTGTTGCAGCAGGGATATACTTGGCAGAGGATGGCTTTGTGTGTATGTACATATGCATTTGGCATGTTGGCAGGCACAGGCAGGGTGTGCACGCTGATGCCAGTGACTGTGCTCTCCTGGGGCCACATCTGGAGAGCTGGCACATCTGGAGTGCTGTCTGGGGTCTAGGGCAGTGGGACAATGCACACACACAGGTTTTTCTGTGATGCTAAGCCCCAGGTGCCTCTGATGCCCTTGACCTTCCCAGTGCTGCCAATGCCCTTGGTGCCCCCAGTGTCCCCAAGCTCACTCAGAGAACATGGGCCAGGCGGTGTCCAGGTCACCCCTGTGCAGGGCCAGGTGGAAAGTGACACAGTCCAGCTCGTAGAGGCTGCCCAGGATCTCTGCTCGCCGTTGGGGGCTCAGGAAGGGGCTGCGGGCGTAGTACCACTCGCTGCAACCACAAAACAGGCTCATGCATCCCTCTATGCCCTGGACAGGTACACATGCCTGCAGCACCTCGGCTGACTGGCTGCTGCAGGCCATTCCTCACTCTGGCCATGTCCCCACCACCACGAGCATCCCCTCACTGTGCCCCTGCTCTCACCAGAGGCTCTCAGGGTCAAGGAGGCAGAGCTGCAGGGACTCTGCCAGCTGCCGGTGCACCAGGCAGTACCGCAGAAAGGCTCGGCCCCTGCCCACAGGGGTCTTTAGCTGCAGGGGAGAGGGGGGTTATCAATCCCTGTCACTCCAGTCTGTCCCTCCCCTCCCCCACACCTCCCTCTCAGCCCATGCAGGGGGAAATAGAGTCCCTAGGGCTAGGGTTGGGGTGCAGTGGGGATGCCAGAGGGGACAAAACTGTTTATAGCCCCAGAGGACAAATACTTGGTGCCCAGGTGAGTGTGCGCCTGTGCACAGGTGCATGTGCACCCACAAGCAGGCAAAAGCCTGTGTGTGAGCACAAGTCTCTGGGGATCCCACCAGCCCATGCCCACCTTGTCCAGGGAGGTGACAAAGTGAATGCCTTCGTGCTCCTGCCGGCACCGTGCTAGGCCCTGGCACAAGAAGTCCCAATAGTCCTTGCGCTGCCCAAAGAAGCTCCTCTTCTCCTTGAGGTCAAACTGGCAGAGGTACAAGCTTGGACTTTCTTTTTTGAGAGTGTTCCCTGCTCCCTGCAGCCTGCCCCTGTGGGGCTGGAATCCAGCCAGCTCCCCCAGCAGGGCGGGTCTGGGTGTCCCTCTCTTCACTGGCTCCATACCTCAATTTCCCTTTTGCAGCACATGTAATTACACATGTGGACAAGGGAGAGGCTGGTCCAGGTGGCTGGGGACGCCCAGGGCCAGACAATGCTGGGTGGGGTTATTCCATCCCCTGAATGGTTAACACAGGGACCCTTCTGCTCTCAGCTGTGCCTAAGGGGAAAGAAGGCAGGGAGCAGCAGAGATGGAGGAGCAGCCGTACCTGCAGGAGGAACTCTAGCTGGGCACAGAGGCTGTGCAGCTCCCGGCTCCCATCTGTCACCGGCAGGTTCTGCTCCTGGTAGCTGCATTTCAGCTCAGCCACGGTCTCTGCGGGATGGCAGGGCTGGGTTGGCAGGGCACCCTCTCCCATCCTACCCCTCTCCCCCCTGCCTCACAACTACTGGTCTCAGGGATTTCTGATGGTGGATAAAATCATAGGATCATAGAATCTAAGTTGGAAAAAACCTCCAAGATTGAATCCAGTCATTAACCCAGCACTTCCAAATCCACCAGTAAATCATGCACCCAAATGCCACATCTACATGTCTTTTAAATACTTCCATGGGTAGTGACTCCACTACTTCCCAGGGTAGCCTGTTCCGACGCTTGATAAACATTTCCATGAAGAAATTTTTCCTAACATTCAATCTAAACCTCTCCTGGCACAACTTGAGGCCATTTCCTCTTGCCCTAACCCTTGTAACTGGGGAGAAGAGACTGACTCCCTCCTGGCTACAACCTCATTTCAGATAGTTGTAGAGAGTGATGAGATCCTCCACAAACCTCCTTTCCTTCAAAGAGAAAGAGGAACTTGCCCTGGGATGAAGGAGGGGAGCAGAGGGAGCAAGGAGCATGGCCACCTGCCGGTTCCCAGGGGCTGGCAGTGAGGAAGGGAGCAGGCAGCAGTGGGAGGGTTGGCACGGGGATTCTCTGGAGCACCCCTGGGAGTGATACCCCCCACTGCCCATGGCTTGGGTGCAAGAAGGGATCTGGCATGGCCAGGGTGAGATGTACACTGCAGGGAACATGCTGGCAGGGGACTGGTTGGCAGGCACACTTACTCTGCAGGTCCTTGATGACACGGTTGAGCTCCCCTTCTCCTGCCATGGCTGTTCACAGGGATCTGCAGAGGCAGGGGCAGTGGTGAGAGGTTCTAGCCTGGCACTCCCCTGGCACCCCCAAACTCTGTCCCAGAGAGAGGGTCTTCCCCCCAGCTCTACCCCAGAGCTGCCTGCTGTTACGGTGAGAGGGGCTAGGTTTAGGCACCACTTACCCTGCTCATGTTCTCCCACTACATAGGCCAGAGCAGATGGGGTGACAAAGGTGTCCCATCCTACACCCTCTTAGTTGTCCATGTGCCCTTCCCCTGTATGTCCTCAATCTCTGCTCCCATTTCTTGGGGAGTTCCTGGGGCTGAGCCCACCATGTCCCTAGTGTGTCCCTGTCCTTATCCCTGTCTGCCAGGATTCAGGATGTGGGTTTGGTGCAGGGGAAGTGATGCTTTTGCTTCTGCTCTTGCTTCCCTCACTCATATCAAGGACAATGTGGGGGGAGCAATGTGCTGAGCAAGGGAGCACACCACCCCTGACACGCAGCCCCCCACAGCTCAGCTCCCTGGGCAGAACCCTCTGGCACAGCATGTTGCCTGGACGGCTGGCATGGGGTTTGGGCAAGCTGTGGGCATGAGGTGGGGGGCCAGAGGGCACAGTGCAGGGGATTGATTTTGGGGTGGGTGGCAGCTTGGGGACAGGGTGAGGGAAATAGCTCATGGAGGTGGCAGGTCTGTGACTTGTCACCGCGGGTGGTGTCTGGCGGGTGTGGGGCAGCACATGGNGGGGGGGGGGGGGGGCGTGCCCAGCAGAGTGCATGTGCACACACAGGAGTGGGCACACCAGTGTGCCCAAACGTGCCCAAGCGTGTGAGTGCCCTGTGCCCTCTACCACGGCAGAGTGAGAGAGCAGGACACAGGTCTTGGGCTGCCTGCGTTCCTATTCCAGTGCCCTTGAGAGACCTTGGATGAGCTATCTGCATCTGCCCACTCTACTTGTACTTCAGTTTCCCCTGGGAAGAGAAGCCCCTTACCTGTGTCCAGGAGCTGTGGGGTGCCCTGAGGCGGTTCCCGAGCGCTGTGGGTGTGCTAGCATGTCCCCGTGCCCACGCTGTGCCTGCCTGCTTCTCCTTTTGTACCTTGGGCAGGAGGAAGTGTGGGAGGTCGGTGGGGCTGCAGAAACCACAGCCTGCCCAGCCCACATCACATCAGGCACTGCAGCTTAGCCCCCAGCATCTGGCTCCTGGTTTGGGGGTGTGCCAGTTCTGGGGAAAGGGTCAGCAAGGCTGGTGCCGCTATGCAACTTTTGCAGGGGCAGACAAAGGACATTGTCAGGCATGGGGGCCCCTGGTGCTCTCCAATACGAATGGAAATTTGGAATGTTTTGAAGAACCTGCCCACAGTTTTTGTGGAGGAGGTCCAGGACCCAAACTCTGCTAGAAGCAGCCAGCAGCAGACCCTGGCACAGAGGCCACCCCCATGCACAAAAGCCCCTGAGCACAGGAGCTACAACCCCCCCTAGAAAGGACCACAATCCTCCCCAATCATCTGGCCTCCACATAGGGGCTGTACCCAGAGCCAGTGTGGAAGCTCTTTCCAGAGCATTCTGGACAAGGCTCCCTCTTGCTAGGGAGCCCCCAACCCAGCAGTGCGCCTCATTCACTGCGCCTGGACCCCTGTACTGTGTCAACCCTGTCCTGCAGGCACCTCCTGGACTGGGGACCAAAAATCCCTGTAGGGGAGATGTCAGAAGCGATGCCAGCCCATCCCACCAGTCCAGGCAGGGGGACCCACTGCCATCCCACTCCCCACCACCATCTTGGTGGATGGTCACAGTGATTCTCATGTCCTGTCCTCTGCTGTGCCCCTCCTTGTAGCACACGCTGCCCCTACCTGTGCCACCTGGATGTCTTGGGGGACACCCGTGTCCCTCCGGCCAGGCCTCGCTCAGCACCAAAGTGAAAGTAGGAAGTAATGCTGAGTGGGAGCCTGGGCCTCCCAGCACCCCCCTGGCTCCCCCGGGTGGGTGTTGGCTTGTAGGTACAGCTGGGGAGCATAGGGGAGGCAGTGACAGTACTTGGGGTGACCCCAACCTCTTCAGCACCCCATTGCCCCGTGCCACCCTGCAGTGTGTGGCACTGTGGGCACATATTGAATAGGGGTGTGGGCAGGGTGTTGTGTGGCAGTGGAGCATCAGCCCACTATGCTGGGGTCATGTGTGTGAATGTGTGCGTGTGCAGGCGTGTGTGTGATTGCACGTGTGTGCAGGCTGTGCGAGCACAGCTATGTTCGTGCTGCCTGTGTGGGTGCAAGCTGTACACGTGTGGCGGGTGTGGGTGTGAGGCTGAGAGGGCACCGTGTGTGCCCTTCATTGCACCCACCCATGTGCCCCGTGCTAGGCACTGCAAGGGCAAGACCCCAACACCTGCAGGAGAGACGTGCCCCTGCCCGCCGTGCCACTGCAGCAGCCTGGCAGCAGGTCCCCTCTCCCTGCCCCAGCCAAGGGCCAGGGCGGGGGTGCCGGGGGCTGGGGGGGCAGAGAAGACTCTCACCCATCCTTGGCGTGGGTGCAATTCAATTAACGAGGCCTGGCGCTGGTTCAGTACAGCCAATAAAGCTAATGGCCCCGCACAGGCCTGGCGCTGCCCGCCGGTGGATGGGGGTGGGGGACCATGGAGCCAGCGGTGATGTCACCTCCCTGAGGCTCACTGGCCCCCTCTGCCCGCCAGCCCTCTGCCATTCCCAGGGTGCCAGACAGAGCTATGGGGGACAGCCATGAAGTGTGGGCGACCACCCAAACTTCCTGCACCCCACCCTGATGCTGCTGCTTGTCAGGAGGCTTCCCAAGGCAAATGCAATTAGTGCCCATGCCTGGCATGGCCGCTGCCCACGCTTGGCACCAGCAGATGCCCCGTGGGGATGGGTCCTTGCCCGGCATCATGGCAGCATCCAGGGGTGCTGCTGCCTGCTCCCCTTGGCACTGCCTCGATGGGTGTGTGGTGCCCCGGGGACTGCACCCTATTACTCTGTTCCCCTGCGCTGTGCAAGCCCCATGGCGAGGTGGAGGTGCCTGGGGCGGTTTTGAGCTGTCCTGCAGTGAGACGTTCCCCATGGTAATTCTGTGCCCACAGCACGGCACATCAGTCAGGCAGGCTTTGGGGAAGGGACCCCACTGGAAAGGGGCTGTGTGGGGAGTCCCTGATTGTAAGATACAAGGACTGGGAAGTCCGCCCCCCCCCGTCCCCCCCCACGTGTGTAGGCACTACCATTTAGGGCTAGGGATGGGCAGGGGGTACTGTAAGGAAACTGAGGCAGGGTTGGGCGAGGGGCGCGGACTGAGCTACGATCGAACCCACGGTGGGAGACCTCCTGCTCCTCCAAAACTAACGGCGCTGGAGCGGGGGACCCTGCTAAGGTCTGGCACCCACCCCGGGGGATGCCGTGCCCGAAGGGCAGGCGAGTGAGCGCCAGAGGTGCCAAGCCCCGAGCCCCATGTGCGGAAGGAGGAGAAGGAGGAGGAGGAGGAGGAGAAGAAGGAGGGGGAGGAGGGGGAGCGTGTCGGAGCTGGCTCCCACCCAAGCACTGCAGGACAGGGGCGGGCACGGTGCTCCCTGCCTGGCTGCCAGCGCGCAGGCGACGCGGGGGGACCGGCGGGGGGGACAGGGCCCGGTGGGACCGCAGCCCCCCAGCACATCATTGTCGCACGGCCCCGTGCCCAGGGCTGGGCACTTCGGGGCACTGCCCGGGCACCGGAGCTTGTTGCGGCCGGCGCCGGGGGAGGGACACGGCTGGGTTCGGCCGCTCCTCCGAGCGTGCCCTGGGCAGGGGTCGGCCCCTGCCCCCTCCCCCCGCCGGGTGAGCCCCGGGCAGGGGCATCATGACCCGGCTGAGCTGGTGCTTTGCCACCTTGATTGGCTGGGGGAAGTCCTTGGTGTCCTGCTTCCTGCCCCTCCGCGCCCGCCGCCGCCGGGAGGTAAGCGGGCATCGCCGGGCACGGCGTTAGGGTTAGGGGCTGCAGGGGACACGGAGCTGGGGGGGGTCCGGGGTGCGGAGAGTGGGGGTATGGGGTGCCGCTGGCCCTGCCTGCTCCGGGCAGCTGAGGGTTAAATCTTGCATTTGCATGCCAGGGTGCAGGGCATGTCCTTTGTCCCTCCTTTTGCCCCCCCACCAGAGTGTCTCGCTGTGACCCTCTCTTCCTACACCCGAGGACCCCTGCAGTGCCTGACTGGAGAGGATCTGCTGTACAGCCTTTCATTCTAAGAGACCCACTGGGATCCCTGTGTCCTTACAGGGAGACCATAGAGGCAGGGGGTGTCCCTGTCCTTATAGAACCCACAATGGGAACACTGTGCCCTGCAGGAGGGGACCCCAGTGCCCATAAAGCACCCTTCCCGAGAAATCCCTGTGCCCATAAAGTGGTCAGTGTGGGGGATCCTTGTACCTGTAAACACCTGGCACTGGGAAGCACCGTGCCCATAAAGTATTCAGTCAGTGTGGGCTCCCTGTGCCCAACATGAGAGAGCCCTGTGGGGTCACCCTGTGTAGGGCACCTCTGTGCCCTCCAGCACCTGGCATGTGTGGGGTCCATATGCCAAAGGACTGCTCCACAGGGGATCCCCGTGTCTATGCAGCGCCTGGTGTGGGGTCTTAGTCTGCTCTGCCACCCAGGCTGCGGAAACTGAGGCAGGGAGGGGGGGAAGCTGTTGGAGGGTGCTGGACTCTGACTGCGCCACCCTCACTTCGTTCCTCAGTCTTTGGGAAGCTGTCCCGTGCCTGGCAGGATGGCATGGGACACTTCAGCTGCACCATGCCAGAAAAGCAGGTGCCAAAGCTGCTGCTGGGCAGTGCCTGAGGGAGTCACTGCAGACTGGTGACAATCCAGTATATGCCAGGACAGGGACACAGCCTGGAGGAAGGAGAGGCCTCTGACTGCTTGGGAACCCCAGAGTGCGCCGGGGACTCAGGATCGTGAATTGATGGGAATACTGGGGGGTGGCCAGGGCTGTGGGTGGGTGGCACTGGTGAGATGTGGGTTGGTGGTTGTGCAGTCCCATGTCCACCACTTTGTCTGTGTGTTTCTGATGTGGGTGTGAGAACACGGACTCATGGGGGACTGTAACACATGTATACTTATGCATGTGTGTTCATGGGCATGCAGATGGGGCTAAGGTGAGAGTGAACTGCAGCTTGCACGGGTGTGGGTGCACAGGAGGTCTCTATGGAGCTGCCATGGGGTGTGTGTCCCCTAACACATGCGTGTGTGCTGGGGGCAGTAGCAGGAGGGGTTTATATCAGTGTGAGCTGTTATAGAGGGGTGTCTCTTTCTGTGCTGACAAGGCACCCATGCATGTGGGGCCAACCCACCATGAGTGACATAAGCTGTGTATGTGGTGTTCATGAGTGTGTCCTGGCATGTACACAGGGGGACATGTGTGATGTGTGTGTGTGCACTGTGCACCCAAGAGCAGTGTGCAGACAGCTCTGGTGGAAGGGGGTGTGGGGGCCTTGGGGACGTGGTGACCCCAGGACCCAAAGGAATCCTGCCAAAGCTGGCCCTGCATTAGGAGTACATGCCTACACCAGTAGAACCCGTGGCGGGGGGGTGTCCCTGTTCTAAGTAACCCCGTATGTGTTCACCTGCTGAGAAAACGAGCCTTAAATGAAGGTGATGGGCTGTGTCCCTGCAGCCACCCTGTCCCTGTCGCATGACCCTTGTCCCTGCCCTTTTGAGGCGCCTGGGATTGTCACGGCAGTGAATGGGAGGAGGTGATTTATGGGGGGGTGTGGACACTTCTTTCCACTGGGGCTTTCATTTATGGGCAGTAATGAGGTTGATTAATGAGGGCTGTAATGATAGGGAGGGGTGTGTGAGAGGGGTGGGCAGGGATGGCTCTTTGCTTGTTTGGTGTTGTGAGCACGATCAGTCCCCCCAGCCTCCTTCTGCCCCTGGATCTGGTTGGCATGGAGAGGTGGGAAGTGTTGCTCCCTGTCCCAGCTGGCACATCCCCACAGGGGTACCAACACCACCCTGGGCTGGGTGAGCACAGCATAGTGGTGGGGTGGAGGGCAATGGGACAAGGATATTTTGGGGAGGGGATGCTGCACTTTGGGAGGAGTCAGATGCAACCCCAGTCTCTGGGAAGGGCAGCTCCCCCCCTTCCTTTCTGGGCTGGCGGTTTTATGCAGAGTTTAGATGGGAAACTGAGGCACGGGGAGCGGGGCATTACAGTACTCATGTCCTCTCCCTCCATGCCCAGGTTTCTATGCCAGCCGTGGCTCGTCCTGTCGGTGTGTCCTTCCCCCTGGCACGTCCCGCACCCTGACTCACACCCTCATGGTCACAGCCAGCTGAGCACAAGTTTCCAGGCTGGAGCCGGAGTCAGCAGTGGCGGAGAGAGGGGGAACCGTGTGTGCCGCACGGCCAAACCCCCCAGGAGGGGCTGGAGCACCCCCCTGCCAAATCCATCCCTGTCAGGGCCGAAGGCTGCCAAGCCGCTCTCCCTCCCGCCTGGAGGTTGTCCCCCCTAGCTGAGGCCCCCCAGCTCCGCGCATGGATGTCCGCTGATCCCTCCCCGTCTCCCATCCCAGGACCACCCAGGGGACTCGGCTGAGGATGGGGGGGGTGCATCCCGCCGCAGGACCCGCTGGAGGCCGGAGGAGGGATGAGGGTGACGTGGGTGGCGGGTGTCCCCCGGTCAGCGGAGGAAATGGATCCCAAATGTGTGTGAGTGGGGAAGAGGGGGCCTGGGACACGCACAGCCCCACTCCGGGCCCCCACAGTCCCGCAGCCCCTCTGCTGGCGTTGGGGGGGTGTCCTAGACGCCTCCGGACCGACTCGATTGGGGCGCTGCGGGATNGGGGGGGGGGGGGGGGGTTGCCGCTCCCCTTCTCCCCCCGGCCGGAGGGGCGGCGAGGGGCCGGGGTGGGGCGGGCGGGCGGAGCGAGGGGCCGGGGGGCTCGGCCGGCCGGGGCCGCGCCGCGGGCAGCATGACCGGGCTGTGCCTCTCCTGCCTGCTCTGGGTACGGCCCGCACCGGGGGAAACAGGACAACAGCGCCGCGGGGTCCCGGCGCCGGGGGTCGCGGAGCGG
This sequence comes from Cyanoderma ruficeps, assembly GCA_008694505.1. Taxonomy (NCBI): domain Eukaryota; kingdom Metazoa; phylum Chordata; class Aves; order Passeriformes; family Timaliidae; genus Cyanoderma; species Cyanoderma ruficeps. The sequence goes on along the minus strand of VZDJ01000594.1, from coordinate 13,367,354 downwards.
GGCTGGTCTCGGGAGCGGGCGGTGGATGGGACTGGATGCGAGGGGAGCGGGACGGAGCGGGGGCGTTTGCACCGGAACGGGCTCACTGGGAGCAGGGGGCACTGGCGGGGCTGGACCGGTACCAGGACCGGCTCTGGGGGAGCCGGGACAGAGCGGAAACCGCCAGGGACGGCCGGACATCGGGGTGGGGCTGGGGGGACCGGACCGGGAGCGGGGCCGGGAGGAGCCCTGGGGACTGTGGGGAGCGCAGCGGGACCCAGCCCGATAGAGAAGTGGCGGTGGGCAACAGGCTGGGGGGTGCACGAAGAGGGGACCGGGCTGGGATGCGGACAGGGACACTGGGCTGTAGGAGGATCTGTGGAAGGGTTGTGGGGTTGGGGAGGGTGGGAGGCTGATCCCCCACGATGCCCCAGCCTGCGTCACTGGCCGGGGGCTCCACCATTCCCTGGGGCAGAGGCTCTGCTACTGCACTGAAGGGAAGGGAAACTCGGAAAACGGGGGAGATCCAGTTAGTTATGGGAGTTTGGGACTCTGCATCCTCCCCAGTCGCCAAGTTGGGTCCCGGGGCCCAGGGGGTTGCAAAACTCTGGGTGGACCTGAACCTACAAGACTGCACCCAGGTGTCCCAGTGCCCTTCACCCACCCTGGCTTTGCAGCCTCAGGGGAGCTGGGTGTCACAGGTTTNNNNCCCCCCCCCCCCCCGCCACTGCACTCTCTGCAGTGCTGGGCAATGAACGCAGGTCTCCCAGTTCTTGATTAATTTGGCATCTCTGTCTGGTGCCTCTTCCAGACCAGGACACCTGGGTCCCCTTCTAGCCTCCTTTGGTCTGTGTGTTGGAGGGGGCATGGCTAGGAATGCCTTTGCACCCCTGCTCCTGCACCGTGTGGGTGCTGGTCCCTGGGGGTGGGTACCCATGTGTGGGTATCCATGTGACATGCCCAAGAAGCCCTCCAGCCCACGCCCCTGCGTTCCCCCAACAGTTTCCAGCCTTGGGGGCAGGGAGGCTGACTGGGATGCTGCCAGTATGGAGCTGGGATTGGATTGTTTTGTGGAATGGGCTGTTTCCCTGGCTGACAGAATGGCACTGGGTGGGCAGAATGCCCCTCCAGCAGCAGGCTGGGGAGGACATAAAACTGGGTGCTGGGTTGGTCCCCCTCTGGCACCATGATGGTGTTGGCAATGAGACAAGCAGAAGGGACTCTGGGGGTGGTGGGAATCAAAGGGCCAGCTCTTTCAGTAGTGAAGATAATTGCTGCTAATGAAGCCATGGAGGCCAGGGCAGAGTGGGGGGTATGTGCTTGGGAGATGCGTCTGCATCTCTGGGCATCCCAGTGGGTCCCTGGGAGCGGGGGGCAAGGCCTCTTCCCGGGGCACCCTGCAGCAATGATGCTGCTTTGCATATGCAAAGGAGCTCATGGTATCATGAGGTCTCGCTGTCACCCAGCAACTGCGGCGTGGGAGCCCCTGTCCTGGGGAAGCTTTTCCCACGGCTGCTGGATGGGTGACGCCACGTCTGAGCACACACACGTGTGTGTGTCTGTGTACACACCCACCCTGTAGGGTGGCACCAGCTTTGGGGGTGCCGAGGGACCACCTGTGAGTGGCCCTGTGGGAGCAGGTGCCCAGGGAAGAGGGGCTTGCATGCACTTGGACAAACCTGGGGGTGTGTGTGGCACATGGACCTGCGTGTGGGAACGATGTGTCCATGCCACTGCTGCTGCTGTGGCTGGTGGAGACATGCACGCCTGCAGCTGTGCATGTGCACGCAGTGCCATGACACATGCGCTGCATATTGCACATGCAGCACCCTCACAGCCCCAGGGGTGTTTGCACACATGCGAAGATGCAGTGCACGTGCATGGCCCATCTCCCGATTGTGTCTGCACCGGGGAAACTGAGGCAGAGAATTTTGTGGGGAGGTGCCTGGCCCTCTGATGCTTTGGCATCATCCCTTTTGGCTCTGGTGCAGTGGGCTGGAGGGGAGCGGGGCGCCAAGACAAGGGGGGGCCACCGGGCCTCTGCTTAATCTCATTAGTCTTGGCATGAAAAGGCGGATTTACAGGGGCTCACGTCTTCATCTGGCAGCGGGTGGGTGGGCAGGGCTGGCGTGCTGCCAAAGGTTGTTCCCCCCCCAAAAAAGCCCCCCAGTCAACTGGGGTTCGGGAGGAACACTGGCTGCCTGCAGCTGTGCCAAGACCCCTCCCTGTCCTCAACCCCCATGTGAACACACATGCTCGCACAGGTCGGATCCATCCTGCACTCAGTCACACTCATGGCATCAGCTTCTCCTCTCTGTGGCTTGTGCCAGACAGGGTGGGTGTGGCTGCTCATACTCAGGGGGCTTTGTGCTCCCTTTACTCCCCTCCAAGGGACACCTCAGCACACTCTGCCTGGCATGTATCCCAAACACAGCATGACAGTGAGACACTCCCAGCATGGGCACCCTACTTACAGCACCCGCACGTACCCGGGTGTGCACATAGGTTTTTGTGCACATATTTCTGTACTTACACACACACACACACACACACATGCAAATACATGCATGCATTATCTATACATTTATCTATGCGCATTCACATGTACTCACACGCACACGAGTTTGCACACACATGTGCATTCAAGCATCTTCACCCCCTGTGTGTGCAGACATACACAGTTGTGCCCACACACACATGCTCACAGAGATGCTTGTGCACGGGCACGTGTTCACAGGGACACACGGAATTGTACTGACCTGCAGGGAAGCATGAGTGTGCACACATCTGTGCATGCACACACACACACATATCTGCACACACGTGTACATATGCATGTACACACCTGTGCATGCCTGTGTATGTGCACAGACACACACACACTGCACACACCGACACAAACAGCATGGACACACACATGTGCAAACATACACATCTGTGCACACAATCTGTGCGTGCACACACACGGTATGTGCATACACACTTCTGTGTGCACACACACACGTATATGTGCACATGCACAAATACATGTGAACACACACACAGACACTACACATAGGCACACCCCGCCAGGGGGCGGCAGAGACTATTTAAAGGGGTGGAGGCAGTTTTCCCCCACCCTGCTCCCCCTTCTCCTGTACCCCCTATCTCCCACCTCATACTCCCCCATCCCCTGCCCTGGTCCCCATATCCTGTAGCCCATACCCTGTACCGCAGCTGCAGAGGGCACAGCCACAGGTTGAAGGGGTGTGTGTGTGGGGAACATGGATGGAGGATGAACCATCACCCAGGGGAAACAGGCAAGTCAGAGTTGAGTGTCTGGGTCTTGGTGCCACCTTCTTCCCGCTCACGAAGCCTCATATTCCCCCCAGCCCCAGGACCTGGAGGCCCCTCCAGCACACACCTTCAAGATGACGAGCTTCAAGAAGGTGAAGGCATGTGGGATCTGCCGGCAGGCCATCACGCGCCAGGGCAGCACCTGCAGAGGTGAGCTGGGGCCGTGGGCATGCATGTGCACGGGGACATGCCAGGGACATCAGGACATCGGGCGGGGTGGGGTGTGTATGCCTGCATGCACGAGGATCTGAATGTGGGAACATGTGCCTGTGCCAATCTGTGCACACACATGTGCCTGTGTGTTAGAGGGAGAGCTGTGGCTGTGGGAAAGCACATGCAGTGCCTTTGTGGATGGGAAGGTGGCTGGGAGGCAAGGGTAGTCCGTGGAGACACTGAGGTGTCGCACATGTATGTGGCCGTGTGTCAGCTTCATGCATGTGCAGTGAGTGTGCAGCGGCCACCACGAATGTGCCCAGGGTGTGGGTCTGTGCACACATGTGGGTGCTCACCCCCTGAGCTGTGCTTGCTGCTCATGGCACCCAGTGGGTCACAGGCAGAGCCGAGAGCCCTCGCACGTGTGTGGTGTCGCTGAGCCCCGTGCGAGGGGTGGACAGAGGAAATAGGAACAATGAGGCTTCCTGCACTGCAGGAAACAGGCCCAAGGGGAACAGGGACTGGGGTGCGGCCGTGGCCTGGGCCATGCTGCGTGGGGACACCCTTGTGTCCCCTGGGGATGGGACATGTGTCTTTGTAGGGCTACCCAGGTGGCATGGTGGTGCCCTGTACAAGTGCATGTCCCCAGCAGTGGCAAACACACCTGCGCTCCCTGTGAGCACATGCCCTTGGTGGGGGTGTGGGTGAAAGTGTGCAACAGCAGTGCATGGAAAGGAGGGAGAGACCACAGGCAATGGCAGCACCCCTGTGGTGTTTCAGCTATGTCAGTGTCCATGGGAGGCCCTATGAGACCTGTCTGTGCATGGTATCCCTTCATGCTATTCACCCTGGCCACTAGGACTTGCACGTGCACACACTTACTGGCATATTGCCACCGTGTGTGCCCCAGAGCCACATTTTTTGTGCCTGCTGCAGTGCCATGCTGGTGCCACCTGGAATGTGTGTGCACCAGTGCGAGGTGTGGGCGTCCCTGCATGCATGTGCATGTCCTGGCAGACATTGCCCAGTGCCAAGGCGGTCTGTGCCCTGCAGTGTCGGGTGCTCCCCCTTCCTGCCCTGCATGTGGGGTGCCTGCAGACTGCCCCCCGGCACTGCTCCTCCTCCTGCTTCCAATAACCCTCTCTCCCCTCTCTCTCCCACAGGCTGCAAGCTTTCCTGCCACACCAAATGCCAATCAAAGGTAAGGCCAGTGCCCTGAGGTGTCCCCAACCCTGCCTGAGGGTGCTAGGGACTCAGAGGGAGGATGCCAGCTGATCCCACTGGATGGGCACCCAAATGGGCTGCTGGCACTGGCCTGATCATTGTGGCACTGGTGTCACCGCTGAGTGAGACTGACAGTGCCATCCTTCTGCCTGGTCACTGACAGCATGTGCCTGTTTGTGTACGACGCTGGGTTTTGGGGTACAGCCCTTCTCAGAGCATACCAGCAAGTATCTGTGCCCCAGTGCCTGGAGCGGAGTGCCCTTTGCCAGGGTGAGTGCTGCTGCGCGTGGGTGCCATGCGCCGCAGCCGAGCGCTGCCAGCTGCATGCACACAGGCTGAGCACCTCTGCCGATGCCCAGCTGGGGGCGGATCTTGCTGGCAGGAGACAGTGGAACTGAGGATGCCCAGTGGTGTCTGTCTATCCAGCTGCTGCGCTGGCAGAGGGGGACCCTACAGCAACCCAGGTTCTCCGAGGAGCTGGAGGTGGGCATGGTGCCCATCACTGCACTGCTGGGGCAGGGGAGGCTTTGTGTTCCTAATCCCTGGGGAGGCGTGTATGCCATCTAGCTCTGGGGCTGGCATCCTGGGCGGGAAGAGGCTGGCATGCCCCAGGCAGACAGTGTAGGCCGGGACATGCCTGTTCCCGTGCCCATTGCCTGTGCCCAGCTGGGCAGGGAGGGAGAGGAAAGGGGGGGTGCTGTGCCAGAGGCTGGGCATACGTTGGGCTTTGCAGGGTGCCACAGGATGGGTGGTGGCCCAGGGCAGGTGTTGGCAGCAGCCCTGGCACTGAGCCCCAGCTGGGCTCCTGGGGGAAGTGGGGGCCATGGGATACCCTGGGCCTTGAGCAGGCTGGGCAAAGGTGGATGGGAGGCTTAGTGGAGCTGTGCCAGCTCCAGGATCATCTGTCAACTCTGGGCCACCCCAGGACCCTGTGTCACCCTGGGCAGCCTGTGCCAAAGATGCCAGGAAGGCTGAGGTCAGAGAATTTGGCCTTGCCGGGATGCTGTGGGGAGAGCTGGAAGGAGTGCACGGTGAGGGGATACCCGTGGTATCCCCGGGGTAGGCGGTGGCAGGGAGCATCTGGCAGTGGTTTCCAGGCAGGAGGGAGTGTCAGGAAGTGTGTGTGTCTGGGTGTGAACCTGATTCCCTGATGTCTGATAGGGGGTTGTACAGCAAGAGAGGGTTCATACCAGGCTCCCAGCATCTGGACAGACTGCGCAGGAGCAGCCCATGGCTCACTCTCGCAGCCGGCTGCATTTCATTAGCCTCCATCACCCTTCCCACGCTCGCTGGAAGCTGGAGCCCCCTCGGTGGGGCCAGCTAGCCGAGGGTTTGCTGCTGGGGGGGAGCGTGCATGGGGCCAGGGCCAGGGGCCTTCCGCAGAGCTCCTTTGGGCCAGCGCCCAGGGAGGGGCTCCTCCGGTCGGGCAAATGGCCAGCTGACTCACACGCCGGCTTGTTATTGTAGGGTCTCCGGGGAGAGTGCATGTGGGGAGGGGGCTTGGCATGGAGCAAAAATGGCCTCTTGTATACCTGAAGTCCTCCATGTTTAACCCCTGCACCTCCAGGATACTTTGGAGAGGGAAGACGGACGCACCCCCAAAGTACTGGCAGCTGCACCCTGCAGTGCTTCCATTTCCTTCCCTGGATTTGCTGTCAGGTCGTGGTGTCCCCTGGCTCTGATGTCTTCCGGCCCTGGAGTCTGCCCTGCCATGCTATTGGCAGTGTCTGCTCTTTGATCCCCATATTTACCTCCCTGGGACTTGCTCCACCTCTTTGTTCTGCCCCCTAGTATGGCCAGCTCCCAGCCAGCTGCATCCCAGCCCAGCTGGGGGAAAGCCCCCACTTACATACCTCAAATGGACCTCAGGTATAGGGGAGTGGGGAGAGATGGGGGTGTGGGTGGGGTGTGAAGAGTTGTACTGCCAGAAATCAGTGTGGGGTGCCAGGTGGTACCATGGGTGTGATGGGGATAAGGGGAGGGGGGCACTGGAATGTATGTGGGGACACCTGGGAGCTTTTGAGGTGCTGGTGAGCATGAGAAGGCAGTGAGCAAGCAGAGCTGTAGCAGGGAGGGCAGGACCTGTGCCCTGGCAGTGACCTGCATCCCTCAAGTTTCCATCCTGCCTGAAAGACAGTGGGGGAACAGTGGTGGAACCCTCTGCCCTGTGCTGGCAGTGAGGCTGGTGGGATGCCTGGTGCCCATGGGTGGCTGTGGAGGGACCAGGGCAGCTGCACACTCATCAGCTGGGAAGCACAACACTGTTCCCATGCCCATGTAAGGCCCTTCTTGCGCCCTGTGCCTCTGCTCAGGGATTTTTCCTTGCTTAGCAAACCTCCCTCCCTCTCTTCGAGAGGGATGGTTGGATAGATGGACACTGGTATGTATGTGACACACACAGCCTGCCCCCTCCCTCCTTCCCTGCACCAAAACTGCCTGCCCAAAGCAGGACGTGTATCTTCCTTTGAAAAGTGGGGAAACTGAGTCACTCAGCCCTGCCTTGGGGCAGCAGGAGGCAGGGAACATGGTGTGGGGTGCAGTACTTCTGTGCCTGTGTTCAAGCGTGGGTAACCCTGTGTTGTGGGTGGCATGTGGTGGCAATGCCAGGGTCTGGTGGTGACACTGCTCTGACCGAGGATGCTCCGAGCAGTGGGGCCATACAGGCATATCCCAAATCAAGGGATATCCTAGGAGTGTCCCTGTCACTCAGGATGCCTTCACTCTGACTGTGGCTGGATTTTGCCATGATGCTGGCTGGAGAGGCTGGGAAAAGATGGGGACTATGCTGTTTCCCGTAGTGGGAGCTGGCCCCATGATGGATGGTTTGGCTGGGGGACAGGAAGCGCTGTGGTGTTTGGCTGGTGATTGCTGGTGCTTGGTTCTGGGAAATGGCGCCTGTGCCAGCCCCTGGGCCTGGCAAGGCTCCAGCCTGCCCTGCTCACCCCTGCCACCCAGGGGCCCACCAGTGCTGGGGGAGTGGGGGTGCTGGGCTGTGCCAAGAGGAAAAATTGAGGCACGTCACACAGCATGGGGCCAAGGGGGTCTATGGGTTGTCCCCACAGTGTCTCTTCTTGGGGAGCTGAAAGTGTGGATTGGAGCCATGCCAGGCTGCTGGGCCAGGTGTGTGTATGCGTGTATGCCTGTGTATGTGAACATGTGTGTGTGTGTGTGATCGTGTATGCTTACGATGCATGCACGAGTGCATGAGCTGCAGGGAAATGCGCATGTGTGCAAGAACATCCATCTGTGTGGGCGAGCATGCTCGCACACAGGCGAGTGGTCACGTGCATGTGCTCCCAGTTCACTGCCATCCATCCCCGCTGGCCTCATGCCAGGCCTGGGTTGTTTTTCAAGTGCCCCCTGGGATGGGACTCTGGTGGGGGCAGGTTTGTCCATCATTAAACCAGGGCCTGGAGCAGGGCCAGGGCTGGGCAGCGAGGCATGTCCCGGCCAGAGCAATCGCTCCCAGTGCCCGCGGCGTTGACGGGACCTTGGACGGCTGTAGGACTCATGGCAGGGTGTGGTGGTGGTGGTGGTGAGGGGATGTGGCACCCCTCGGCTGGTGCTGGGGATATTCCCTGCTTGTAAAGCAAGTCAGAACTAGGAAGGGAAACTGAGGCAAGGAGTTATTGGACACTTCTGGGGAGGCTTGCCTCCTGGTGATCAGCACCCTCCAGCCGTGCCATGGCCAGGGCCCAGGGAGTGTTGGGGGGTATGGCCAGGCCATGCATTGCAGGTTCCCGGTGGCTGTGCCAGGAACAGGGGCTGCAAAGAGGGGACATCCATGTCCCAGCTTGGGAGGCTCTTGCTGTGGGACTTGTGGCTGTCCAGTCCCTGCTCCCTGCCCCAGCCACTCTGCTTCCTCCCCATCCTGTCGAGGGGATGACGTACTGGTCACACAGGAGCTGACCATCAGGTCCCTGTCTCCAATACCCCCACTCAAAGCCACCTTGCCAGTGCTTTGGCACAAGGTATTTAGCAACACCCCTTGTCTCCACAACAGAGTGGGCGGGAAGGAGTAGTGCAGGAATATGTCCTTGACTCTGGCATGGGCCCAGCTGGGGGGCTGTGGGGTGCAGCCCTGCCCCAGTGCTGTGCCAGGTCGTATCTGTGCAGCAGGTCCTGGAGGGGTGGTGGGGTTTTTTTGTTTGTTTATGGTTTTTTTTTTCTTTTTTTTTTTCCCTTGCCTCTTTTCTTTTTCCCCTTCTTTACGTCACTGCCCAAATATTCGGCCTCTCAGCTCCAGTGGGGGGCCGGCTCAGCTGCTTGGAGGACTTGGGGCCCTTCTCTGCACCTTTGGGGTGCCGCACAGAGAGGATGGGTAGGGGAGAGGGGATGCTGAGACTGCCTGTGTTCGCTGCACTGGTGAGCGCTGGCCACGACTGGCCTGAGAGGTGTCAGATGAGGCCGCAGGGACCACCAGTCTCCCGCCTTGGCAGCTGCCAGGGCTGCATCCATCTTCCCAGAGCCCTGTCATGGTGGGAAGCAGGGTCAAGGCCCGCCTCATTTCCCATTGATTTTTCTCCCTTCCCAGATCAGTTTGCCTCCCCCACAGCCACTCCTCCTGAGACCTTCGCTGTGAAGGGTGCTGCATCCCTGGGGACTCCCAGGACCCTCCAAGAGGTGGCAGTGATCCCAAAGCAGCTGAAAGGTCTGGCTCAAGAGGGGCTCTACAGACCCTGCACTGGAGTTTATCTCCTGCGTGCGTTAATCTCTGGAGATGAACCACACCTGGGTGCCTGGTCCCCAGGTCTCCTTTTTTCCAATGCCATCTGGGGTAATGATGCTCAAGGATGTTTGTTTCGGGTCACAGAGGAGCTTTTTCATGTGAGGGGTGGTTCGTCTGCAGGGCTGGGAGTCCCTGGAGCCACTTTGCAAACCGCTGGACTTGCTCCCACTGGCACTTTGACCCTATGGCTCCAGGAGGTACTTTGGCAGCTGTAGTTCAAGGATGTTGTCGGGGCTTCTCTGGCTGTGTCCTGTGAAAGGGACACGTCATGTCCCCAGGGGACAGTTCCTGTCACTGCCCCGGGGACCAGGACAGGGAACCAGGACAGGGACATGCTATCAGTGCCCTTCGCTCACCCACTCATTTCCATCCCACTCGGTTGCTGACACTTTCCCATCTGGCCCCAGCTCTTCCTCTGCTGATGTTTCCCAGGGCCTGGGAGCCATCCTGTGGCCTCCTCCTGAGAAGTTTGGGCTGTGGGGCCTGTGCAGGGGTCTGTGTTGGAGCTGGGCTGGGGTCCATGCTGTGCTCTGCTGGTGCAGGATGTTTGTTGACACCCCTCCATCCTTGTTGCAGCACTCCCATCTCTTTGGGATGCCTGGTTTTTGTGGGCTGTGGTGATGGTGGAACTTGTTTAGGGATGTCAGTGAATCCTGGCCTGGGACTTGTTTAGGGGTGTCAGTGGATCCTGGCCATGGGATTTTGTCCCAAGAGTGGTGGCTGTTGGGATGTGACCCTGTGCTGTTGTGTGCTGGGGAGGGCAGAAGAGTTGGCTGGTGCTCACTTGGGAGGGGGATGAGGAGATGCCCTCCAGAGATATTTGGCTCTGGTGCTTTGTCCTTGGCAGCAGGAAGGGTCCACGGTGCCTTTTGATGCTCCCACCCTTGGCAGTGTTGAGTTGCTGTGGCATGGAGGGACTGGGAAAGATCTCCTGGAACTGGAGTGTACTCACAGGGGTGGTGTCCCTTAGGGGTACCTGGAGGTGGGCAATGGGACAACTGCTTACCACAGATCCTCCCTGGTGACTTTTGAAGGGAAGGTGAGGTAGGAGGGGTGTTAGGGTCCTGCACCGCTCCAGCAGAGCCAGTTCCAGCCTTTTGGCTGAGCCCACAGCTTCAGGACGGAAATGCAAACAGGAACGGGGAGGCGTTGGGTGAGAAAATGTCAACAGCACTGGGCCGGGTGCCTGTCTCACCACCTCCCTGGCCGGTTCACCACTCTCTGGGCCACTGCTGGTGGGCTTCCCCTCTTTGCTCTGGGGTCTCCTGGCACTGAGCACTTGCTTGTACAGCAGGGCTGGGGCTGGGTTGTCCCAGGGGCAGCAAGGGAGACCAGGGCTCCATTCATCGACATGCAGCTCCCTGAGGAGGAGGAGGAGGAAGGGAGACAGGAGGAAGGCCAGGGGGATGCTGGGCACACTCCAGGTTTGGGACAGGCAAGCTGGGACTGGCATGACTTTACATGCTGAGGGACAGATGGGGTTTTTCCCGCATTTTGGCTTTGATTTTTAATTGAGAGGCGGGCTGATAAATCTCCACATCCTCCCCAACACTGGGGGTGTGGGACACTCAGGGACCATTAGTTGGGCACTTGGTCCCGCATATGGCAAGGGGGCACCAAGTTGTGCCAGGGGGTGCCAGGCAGGCCCCAAGCAGGGCCCCACACACCGGTCCCTGCCACCCCCCCGCCAAGGGCACAGGGACGCCGGTGGCGTCACGCGGGGCGATAAGGCCCCGACCCCGCTGCACCCCGCCGCCCGCCGCGGCCCCTCGGCACCGGGTGCGAGGAGCTTTGAACGGGGAGGTGGCGGAGGTGTGGGGGGGGTAAATTTTTTTTTTGGGGGGGGGTCTGCCCACCTGCCGGCACCCCTACCCCCAGCCAGCTGCTCGAGTCAGGCTCCCGGTTGCCTTTAAGGGCGTTTTTGGGGGAGGCGAGGGGAGCGGAGCGGGGCCGGACTTGGAGCGTGCCGTGCAGCTGGGGAGAGGGAAGAGGAGAAGAAAGAGGGAGAAGAAGCGAGAGAAGGGAGGGGAGCGGTGGAAAAAGTCGACCGGGACCCCATTCCTCCCCAGGGCCGGGGCCGGCGCCCCCGGGCTCCCCAGCCCCGGCCGCCCCGGGGGTGCGGAGGGGAGCGGGGAGCCGGCGGGACCTCCCTGCGCCCCTCCATCGCCGGGGTCCCGCTTCTGGGGAGCGAAACCCTTCGGCTCTCCCCCTCCTTCCCTCCCCTCCCTCCTCCCTCCCTCCTTCCTTCCTTCCTTCTCGAGGCTTGGCCCGGGGAGGGAGGGGGGCTCTGCCTGCAGTCTGCCTTCACGCCTGCCCGCCCGGGCGACGCCGGGCTCCCGCCTGCTCCCCGCGGCCCCTCCGGCCGCCCCCCGCGCCCCCGGGGCCAGGTGAGGCTGCGGTGCCGTCCCTCTCGGATGTAGGCAGACGAGACCCCGGATGGATTTCGGGAGCGTCATGAACCAGGTACGGGCGGGCGGTGAGGGCACAGGGGTTCTCAGGCTCCCCGGGACGGGGGGGTGCTGGAAGGGGTGTCATCTCTCCAGGGGGCGGGGGCCACGCGTGATATCCGAGCGGTGATGGGGTGGTGCGTGGAGGAGGGGGCGCTGCCCCCCCCGTGTTGGGGGGTCTGCAGCTGTCTGTCCCCAGAGGGGGTCTGGGGGTGCGGGGGGGGCTTGAAGAGGGCGGTGCGGTGCTCGCAGGGAGGAGGACTTGGGCAGGGGGTGAGGGCCGGTTTGCTGCCGGCAGGGATCTGTGAGCGGCTCTGGGGGTCGTGCCCCCCGTGCCCCTCTCCCCGCCTCGCCAGGGCCGGTGACTCTCAGGGTGTCCCTGAGGGGGACACACGGGCGCTAGGGCTTGCGTCCCCCCCTCTCTCCGAAGTGCGTAGGGACACGTCCCCGTGGAGCGAGGACTGCGCGGGAAAGCGGGGTCCGCCCCCAACACCCCGCTCCCGCCCCGCAGCTGGGGGGGCGATGCCGGGCGCCTGTCACCCCGGCGGGGGGACACACTGGGGGCTGCCTCTCGGCCGGGACACCCTGGCAGCCCGCGGGTTAACTCCCCTCCCGGGCGGGACCGTCAATGGTTAAACTCCGGGTTAATGAGTGGCGAGGCAGCCCCGGCGGGTGCCAGCCCCCCCCCGCCGCCCCCCCGGGCAGGGATCCCCGGCCCCTCGGCGCCGCCGGGCCCGCAGAGGGTTAACTCCGTCAGGGCAGGTCCCGGCGCAGATGTTTTTGGGCTGTGCTTCTGGGAGAGGAAACAACCGAGCGAGGGAGGCATCAGCTCGCTTGGGTTTAAGGGGAAAACATGGAAAAAAGAGAAGTGCTCGGTTCCCGGGCGCCTGAACCCGCTCGGTGCTGGCTCAGCCCTGGTGCGGGATCGGTGACCCCAATGTGTGGGCTGGGGGACATCTGGCAGGGACAATGGGGGGACCGTGGCTGCGCCCCCTGGGTGCTCATGGCACTTGAGTCTGGGCGTTCTGGGGGGCAACCAAGCAGTTACCTCTTGTCCCTACAGTATGATGGCACTGGTAAGACAAAAGTGTGTCCTGTCTGGAGTCTGAAGCCACCCTCAGGGAAAGTGTATGGGTAGAAAACAAACCTCCAGCTCTCACCCTCTCTAACGAAGCCTCTTCTTAGTGATCCTGCTAGCCCTACGCAGGGTGCTGGGCCTTGGAGTGGTGCTCTCCTGTGCGCCCTTTTGGGCTCCTGAGTTGTGGGGCTCCATTTGCTCCTGCCCTTGGCCACCCTACTTCTTGCTTTGCCACTGTCTAGTCCCTGGCCTTGTGCAGCCCGTCTCCAGGGTATCTGGTCACAGTGCCAGCAGACCTTGATCAGCACTGGTGCTTCCCTGATGGGTTTTGGGACACAAGAGAAGAGCAGTCCCACAGCACAGCTCCTGGGTTGACGGGGGAGTGTATTTCTTTGTCTCCACCTCTTCCTCCTATTCCCTCATCTTCTCAAAACTACACATGGGGGGAACACCAGTTTTGGAGGTGCTGCTCAGCATTTCAGTTTCACTGTAGCGTTCTCAGCTCTGTCCTGCAGGGTGAGGACACAGCGCTGACTCATCTCTATCTGCCTGGGCCTTTCCCTCACAAGTAGAGCCCCTGGGCTCAGTAGTGGGGAACTATGACCCCTTGGGGCAGCCAGGGCTTATTTTGGCACCTTAAGCATTGCTCAAGGTGGGTCCCAGACCCATGGGCACTGGCAGATGCCCCTGATGCTGGGAGGCAGCCCAAAGTGTGCAGTGGGGTCTGAGTGCACAGGAAGGGGTCTGCCTGATGCTCCACCAGAGTGGATCTGTGGCAAGGATCCTGCACTGGGCTCAAGGTGGGGCACAGACTGCTGACAGGCTGGTGTGGTGACAAGTCCCACAGGAGTGCCTGTACTCCAGCCAGTCCCACGTCAGAATCCATTTGTTGATCAGTTCCATGTGAGAATCCGTGTGCTGGCCAATCCTGTGTGGGAATCTCTGCTCTGACCAATCCTGCATGAGAGTCAGTGCTCTGGCCAATCACCTGTCAGAATCCATGGATTGACCAGTCCTGTGGGACAATCCCTGGAGTGATTAATCCCGTGTAAAAATACATGTGTTGGCCAATCCTGTATGACAATCCATGCCTTTACTAATCTCAGATGAGAATCCATGCACAAACCAGCCCCAGATGAGAATGCAGTTGCTGCCCAATTTCATTAAGAATCCATGCATTGACCAGTCCAATGTAAGAATCTGTTTGTGGACCAGTCCTGGTGAAACCCCCTGCAGCAGAGTCTGTCCCAGCCAGTCCTGCTGTGTCTCTGTTCCTGGCCTGTCCCTGGTGCAGAAGCTGCTCCCTGGCCAATCCTGGTGTCTGGTTTGGCTCTGGGGAGTTGGTGAGGGTGTGTGGGGGATCCTGGTGCATTTTCTTGGGAAGGCTGGTGCAGAGGGGGCAGTGACCCTTTGCTCTCCCTTAGGCTGGTTGTGGGGTCCCCATGGGACTGGAGTGAGGGGTGTCCTCCCAGTGGGGTGGCAGTACACGTGTGTGGTGGCAGAGCAGGGCAGGGCAGAGCAGGGCAGGGCTGGGGCTGTGGGGCCAGAGCCAGGCAGGCGTATGCTGGCCCGTGGGTCTGGATCCAGACCTGCTGCCTCCAGATGTTGCCTTTTTAGGCACTGGAACACAGCATATCCCTGCCTGTGGCCGGCCCCGTGCTGAGCCAGCGTCTGCAAGCAAAGTATGGACAATCCCTGTCCTGGTCATGTGGAGGCATCTCTGTCCCCCTCCTGACCCCCAAAAACACCCTTCTGCCCCCAAACAGGGTCAAGGATGCTACCTTCTCTCCCTTCCCCTTATCTGCACTTGGCAGCACTGAGGCTGATTGCTCAAACTGCCCCGGAGCTGGGACCTGCCCTTATTTGGGTTGAGACCAGGGCTATTTTGGTGCAGCTGCCTCCATTGCAACCCCTTGAAGCTTCTCTGTACGTTGTTTTTCCTGTCCTGTCCCATATCCCCGTGCCAGGGCTGCTGGCCAGGCCAGCCGTGGGCTGCTGGGAGCCATCACCCTCCCAGTGCGCTGTGTGTCCCAGGGTGTCTTGGGGTGCCACTGGTGGCCCCAATGGCCACTGTGGGGTGGAATGGCTGGTGTCCCCTGTGGCATTTCACCCCTGATTTGCAGGGCTGTGTGTACTGGGTAACCTCTGTCCTGGTCCTGCTGTCGCCTTCCTGGCGGGGATGGGCCACAGGGCGGCTCCTCATCAACATACCAGGGGAGAGAGAGAGGAGATAGCGTTTGTCCCAGCTTGGGGGACATCCCTGAGCATCTCTTTGCTCTGTGGTACTCTCCCTGGTGCCCTCAGCATCTCTTGGGCAGTACAGGGGCAGGGTAGACTTGATGGCTTCTGCCCTGGCAAGGGTGCTGTCCAGGCATCCAGGCATGGAGGGGATGGCACAGTGACAATCCCTGACCCAGCCGCAGGGCGGGCTGGGGATGCTTGGAGGGAAGCCTGGGAGCAGTGAGACCTCCGTGCCCCAACATCAGCCCAGTGTGACTCACCCTGAGCTGTTGGCCAAGCCGCTCCCCTGCACTTCGGCGCATCTGCCAGTTGCCCCCACCCGATGGAAGAAATCCCAAAAGCAGCACACCTGGACACTGGTGGGGGCAGAGAGGGGCTGTGTGGTGCACGGGGTGCTGCCCCCTCCCAGTGACCCCCATGCTGGACGTCTGGGGCTCTGTGTGGCTGCCCTGTGCTTCATACACCGGGGCTGTGCTGGGCAGGGTGGAGCTGGAGTGGGGGGGGAGCGGGTGTGCATGGAAACATGCCGTCCTCCCGCCGGGGACATGTTGCATAAACAGGAGTTTTGCCAGAGCTGCAAAAAATGCGAGGGCAGGATCAGCCAGCACGTGGTATGGGCAGAGGGTACCTGACCCCTGTGCTGGGCAGGGGGGTGACCAGAGCACAGACACCATAGTTCCTCAGGCCTGGCAGGGGAGAAGGATGCTGCAGCTGGAATGGGGAGCAGGGGAGCTGGAGAGGGAAAAACCTTCCCCAACATCCCCAGTTTAGTGGTGCCAGCTGTCCCCTAAAAGTGTCTTCTGCTGGGAGGTGCCTGATGGCAGCTCACACTTTGCCCCTCACTGTAGCTAAGAGAGGGCTTGGCAGGGCTTGGTGGCTTTGGCTGGCCTGGAGGGACTGGTGAGTAGGGGAAGGGCTGTGGGAATGGCTGGGGAAGTTGCTGTGGCCCGTGGCTGTCCTTGGGATCTCCTTTGCTTGAGTCAGGGTCTCGAGGTGAGCAGAGAATTGTGGGCTGCATGGGGAAGTGATTCGCAGCCCAGCTGGGATGTAGGTGAGAAAAAGCTGAGATGAACTTGTTTGGGAGGAAGTGGTCCCTCATGGGGTGATGTGGGACCCCATGAGGTGGGATCACATGGGCTGAGCTGGCATTTATGCTGCCCAAGCATTATCCTGTGAGAGGCCAATGTGGCCACTGAGTCACATTCCTCTTTGACAACTGCATTTTCAGACTACAGGGTGGCTTGGGCAGGGGAACCACTTCCACGGCTGGAGGGAGTAGGGTGCCTTGATTCCCTCTCTTGGGGTCCACATTCTTTTTAAATAGGGGGGCCATGAAGCTGACTTGCTTTGGGGGGGTCTGGGATGTCAGTGTCCCTTTTGACAGCATGTCTCCAGCTCCAACCACACCAGCTGGGCTGGCTTGCCAGCATCTGAGTGCTTGGCCATAGGGAGCATCTCTGGTGTGCAGGGGTCTGTGTGAGGGCTAGGGTGGCTGGTGCTGCATCTGCTCCTGGCATAGTAAGGGTCAGCACCAGCCCGGATATTGTCCGGCTCCGGAATGTTTATTGGAGCTCCTGGGGAAGGGAAAAACAAAAACCGCCACCCAAAGGAAGGGATATGCGTCAGAGATGGGCCTGGATCACCCACCAGCAGCTGGACGGGCCATGCTGTGGGCTGTGGGCCAGTGCTTGCCTTGCTCCAGCAGCCTGGCTGGGGAGACCCCAGTACTACCCTGATCCAGCTCATGCCTGAATCACAGGGCCCCTCCATGGAGGTTTGTTTTCCCCCAGCCCTGCTGGCATCTTGCAGGTTGGGGCTACAACCCGCGGGGATGCTCTGCTGGAGCAGGACCTGGTAGTGTCCCTGGGCACTTCCATGGGTGCAGTGGTTGTTTTACTCTGGGAGGAGGAGGGAGAGGAAGGAGGTGCTGAGGGAGGGAGGTGTGAGCAGTGGTTGCAGCATGGAGAAGGCTCTGAAATGTCTCATCCCTGGATAGGAGGTGGATGTCTGCATTCTTCCAGCCTCGCTCAGTTCTTGTGAAATGGTGCTGAAGTCCTGTCGGGATCTGTGGTGCAGAGGTCAGTCCCTGAGCTGCAGCTGGAGGGGTTAGGTGGAAGAGGCATCTCATGAGCTACTCTGCACTATGATGGTGTGGCCAGGGATGTCAGGGGTTTGGCAGCCAGGTGTTTATTTCTGGGCTTGGACATGTCAAGGGTATCGAGTTTCTCTAGGTATAGTGACAGCTGGTGATGAGCGAGTGAGCCCATCATTGCTTTCCAGCGGAAGGCTGCAGGGTGTGCCCAACCCTTTATGAGACATCAGAGACTGCTATCACTCCTGGCCATGGGGCCTCGCTTGCTGGGAAACTGATTTTTCTGCTTGGCAAAACTCGGGTCTCAAGGCAGCAGCTCGTGGGATGTGGCTTCTGGGAGGGATGGGGCTACGACCTGGGGGGCTGAGTGGGCGGGTGGGGGACCATGGGGGGCTGGTGGGGTGGGCGGCAGCCCTGCTGCGCCTCGTTCCTCACATTCCTGGGCAGGGCTGCTGGGCGGCGGGGTCGGCGGCGGGGGCCAGCCGGCAGGAATGCAAACACCGGTGAGGGGGAGAAGAAAGGCCGCTGTGTCTGCCACGGCAAAGCAAAACCTGGACCAGGGGTGTGCGTGTCCCCCTGCCTTTCCCACCCCTCCCTGCTCCGAGGGATGCAGGAAGCCCTGAGGACAGAGATGGTGGCTGTTCTGGGGGTCGCTGCAGTCCTGTATGGAGTGATACTCTCACTGGTCCCGTGGGGGAGGAGGGGTGCTCGTGCACCTCTAGGTCAGGAACTGGACTGCCCTAGGTAGGGGTCCATTGTCTGGGGCAGGGTCTTCCTTCTTCTGCTTGAACTGCGGGCATGTTTGAGCCAACTTGAGAGAGGGAAACAGTTTTACATTCCTGCAGTCCTTGTAAAACATCCTTTCTGGGATGCGAGAGTGCCATACAGCCTGAGTTGTTGTCTCCTGTGGATGAGAAGAGTGATGTCGGGTGAGCACAAGCTCATATTAGACATCAGAGAATCCTTAAGGGCAGGGAAGTACTACCACAGGCACCCCTGTTTTTTCCCTTTTCCAGCCAGAGGTGCATTTGTAGCCTGCAAACTTCCTCATGCCGACAGCAGAGGAGGACTGAGCATGGACCCTACCTGGCTGTGGGGCCAGTGTGTCCCGTTGTGGGGGAGCTGCACATTTCCCCCCACCTCTGTGCCTGTAGCTGATGCTGGGCAGGAGTCAGGGGCGCTTGTTGATCATCCCCAGGGGAACTGCGTGGCGGTGTGCGGGGCACGGTGCAGGGTACGGCGCGGCCCTCGTCGGCTCCGTCCGCAGCAGCAGCTCGCTGCCGGAGAACATTCCAGGGAGGCTGGCGCGGGGCCAGCGCCGCGGGGCAGGGAAAAGGGCCTTTTATGGAAGTGTTTCTGCATTAGAATAAAATCATAATAATAATGCGCAGGGGAAGGGAGCGGGAGGAGGAGAAACCCCTGAAGAAAACACTGAGACGGGACAGGAACAGGCTGGCAGCTGGGGTGGGGAGCAGGCGCTGGGCATCGTGCTCTGGGGACCAGGATGGGGTGGGATTTGGGTGCTCTAAGTGGGGTGCTGGGGGCAAATCCTTCTTTTTATGGCCTGGGGCAGAAGAGGCAGAGTGGGGTGCATGGGTCCCCATGCTACCATGGTAGGGGATCAGCCCCTGAGTGGTGTTTGCCATCTTGGCTTCATCCTGGGATGGGGCAGAGGATGGCTTACTGTGTGGGTCACTGCTCCTGATGGGATTTGTAGAGGACAAAGTGCCCCGAATCACACCCTCCCGCTACTGTTGGCATCTCTGGGCCAACACAGAGCTGGAGTGCCTGTGCCCACTGCCCCAGCACCAACGAGGCGCTGCCTCTCCCACCCTGGCATGCTGCTGCTTTCCGACAGACTGGGGTGCACGCAAAACCCAAGGTTAATTGTCAGTAATTGCCGCTGGTAATTAAGGTAACAATAGCCGGGCTGTTCAGCTGGCGGCTGCAGGAGCTCACGAGGCTGGGCTGGGGTTTGTTCCAGGAGCTAGCTGCTCTTGGCATCAGGCACCCGCCCTGCGCTGCACTGTGCTGTGCTCACTATGCCCACCCGGGCTGGGGCTGCCCTGGCTCCCTGGCCAAGGGTGAATGGCACAGCCACCAGGGCCCTGAGCCCACTCCCACTCCCAGGAAGCCAGCCTTGAGTTTGGGATGCTGCCTATGCTCCTGCCTGGGGTGGCAAGGCCATGGATGCCCCTGTCACTCGCTTGAGTGGGTGCTGTTTTCCCTGTGGGGTGGGTGGGAAGTGAATGCTGTATTCCAGCCTTTTCCTGTGCCCTATGTTGGATAGGGATGTTCAGGGACTAATTCTGGCTCTCTTCTGCTTCCTTGCAGGCTGTGACCCCCTGCTCCCCCACTGTCAACTATGAGCTGGTGAGTGACGCCTCTACTGTGAGCCACTGGTGACAGCCAGGGCTCTGGGGATGCTAGAGCATCCTGCTCTGGGTATAGGGCTTTCTTTGTCCCAGGGCTTCAGGACATGAATCTTCCACTCTCAAAACCACAGGGGTCCTGAGTTGGGGGTAAGGGCACTCCCATTTTGGTGCTGTGCCCCCCACCATTGCAGGCTGAAGGGCATCCCACAGCTGAGCAGCACAAGCTGGAGCAGGCATCATGGGACTCCTGGAGCTGGAGCTTTCAGGGACGAGGGACTTGCGGGATTGCTAAGAGGCAGATAGGACGTGACCATCCAGGGCTCTGGGGTCCCCTGGTGCAGAGGGCCTTCCCTCCCTGGCCAGAGCTGGGGCCGTTTCTTGTACACCCGGAGATGGCTGTACCAGATGTGCCTTTGGCTCGGGGCGCCCGAGGCTGTGCATTTGCAGCTCTTGCTATTGTCACCCTCTACCATTGTCTGTCCTGGGGGCCTTTAATAATCTGCTGGGGCCAGGGCGACACAGGCTGTTCCCACCCTGTCCTCTCTGGACCCCAGGAGAACAGCTGGATGCATCATCTCCGTTCATGCTGTCCTGGGGAGGGCGGGTGTGGGGGTTACTGGGCAGACAGCCACAGTCCTTTGCCACAGTGCTCCAGGCTGTCACTGGGCTCTGGGGTGTCACCTGGAGCAGGGCTGTGCCCAGCAAGAGGTGTGGGAAGCATGACACGATGATGCCTACCAGGCAGCATCTTGCCAGCAGAGCAGCTCCCCTGCCCCATCCCCAGCCTGGTGATGCCCGTGGCAGTAGGCAGAGCGGGCACGTGGCAGCAGGGAGACTGGCATAGCCCGGGGCCGGTGCTGCAGCCCTTCCTTTTTGCTCCAGACGTGTGCCAAGGCTTGCTGGGGCAGGCGCCAGGGAGAGGAGGCCCTGGCAGGGTTTCAGCTCGGGCTCGGCAGCCTGGCAGTGCCGCAATATCCGTGCCTCACACGGGGCCCTGGGCTGGGCAGCCCAAAGCTGGGCAGGGGTCTCACCTGAAAAGTGAATGTAGGAGATGAATACCTGCAAGCTCACGAGGGCAGCGCAAGAGCCCAGGTGAGCGTGGGCATGGGGTAGGAGTGGAACATGCTGCCTGCCCTGGGGCCTCGTGGTGGTTATCTACCCCAGGTTTAATCTCTGCCTGCACCCCCCGCCCCTTCCAGCCTCCTTGGGCACTTATCGACGGCAAAAATATGTTGGCTTTGAGCTGGGACCGTTACTGTGGCTTTGGGAGGAAATTGAAAGGGTTTGCCCTGCCTCATGGATGGAAATGTCTGCTCTGGCCCTGCTGCCAAGAGTAGAGCAGCCTGGTTTTGGGGGTGACCTCCATCCTCTTGGTCTCAAGACTTCCATCTGGGGACCCACCCAGCTGGGTCCTTTTGCTGTGCCACCCCTAGGCACCACAACCATTCCCAGACAGAGGTATCTGTCTCCTGCTTCCTCTATTTGGAGTCCAGACACTTTTCCCCACCCCAGGAAGTTAATTCCTGGCCCAGCCTCCTTTCAGAGCTCTCTCTGGTGGCATGTCACCAAATTTTTTGCCTGTTTTGAGCATCTCAGACCCTGACTCTGCTCCCACTGGGGTCTTTCACTGGCCCTGTGGGATCAGGCTTATCTTGGGGAGCTGGTCCTGTTGGTGGTCAGTTGCCAGGCTGGATGTGGGACTGCACTGGGCTTGCACTGTTGTTTTCTTCCCAGCTATAGGGTCTGACCATGGAGGATCCATCTGGAATCCCAGATCTGTGGGGGGTACCAGGTGCCCATCATGGAACAGGCTCAGGGTTCAGCCAAATGCTTCTCATTGGCAACAGTGGTTCAGTGCCAGTAGTGGTGGCTGAGAGGCAGGATAGCAGCATCCTTGGTACCTGAGTATCCTAGCTCTGTGCTTGGGTTTTGGGGGATTCCCAACCTTTAGGAAGAGTGGACAGGCAGTGTTGGAAGTGTTGGCAGGCAGGGAAGGGAATGGAACTGTGATGTATTTCATAGGAAGCACCAGAAATAGCCAGGGGGAACTGACCCTGGCCCTGCTGTGTGTGTGTGTCCCTCTCTCAATCTCTTCTCTCTCTCTTGCCTTTCTCTCACCCTCTATTTGCTCCTGTCTGCAGCCATCCCTGGGGGAGACCATCACCAAGCAGGTAGAAGTACTGGTAAGTGCAACCATCCACAGAGGCTGGTCACTGCCTCAAGACCTCCTAGGGGGTCACTCCTACCTGTCCCATTGCCACAAGCACCCCCTGCAGCCAAAATCCCCCAGCCTGGAATGCTGCTCTAGTTTCCCAATGTACCTGGGACCCTGACGTCCTCTCGCCCTGCCAGCCAAGGTGATGATGACCATGCCAAAGGCCAAGTGAGATGCCCAGGGTTGGTGGCAAAGGTGGTGGTGGAGCCCAGCATACTGGGGGCTGAGGCTTTTGCTGCAAAGCTGGCTTTCCTGTCTTGGAGCTGGGGATCTGTTACTTAATCTGTAGACATGAAATTGCTAAGACTGTGTAGACAAATGCACTGCCAAAGTCAACGCGGACAGCTTCCCCCCCGCCTGCAGCCAGCTTCCCAGCCTCCCTGTGTTTTGGGGCTGAGACCCAAGGGATGCAGGCATGATGGTTCCCATGAGGAAGAGGATGAAAGCCTTCTTCACCTGAGATCTGGCTTTGCCGAATCCCTTTGGTTGTCCAGGACATGTTTCCAACCCTGGGAAAGAGCATCCTCAGAAAAATCCAGTCAGAAGCCTCCTTTGCTGGCTTTGCTGTCTTTCATGGAAGTTTCTTGGTATTTCTGTAGCCTTTCTTGTGCCTTTCTTCACTCTTTCCAAGCAGAAGGGACCTGCAGGTTTTGGATGCTGCCAGGAGCTTGGGGTTGTGCCAAGCTAGCTTGGGACTGGAAGGCGTATGCTTGATGGGGTTGGCAGAGGGATCTTCAACCCAACGTAACTGGGACCAGCCTGTCCTGGGCTGGGCTGGACTGGGTTGTACTGGCTTGGCTGGAGTCTCTCTCCGTAGGGGACGTTTGCAAGGTCTCGCAGCCCGGCGAAGGGCAGGAGTGTTTAATAACAGCAGCGCTTGCTCCTATCAGCTGATTGCAGGCTGACTCTTCCTCGTGCAGGGGCTGGCTGCAGAGACGCAGCGTGGCGGTGGTTGGGAAGGGGGGAGCAGGGCAGAACCCGGGGAACGGGGCAGAGCTCAAGGGCTCTCGCCAGGGCAGGGGACACTGCAGGGCCCTGGCTGTGGGCACCCGCTCCCCCGGGTCTGGAGGGTGCCAGGAGTGGACCAGCCATGGCGTGGAAATGGATTAGCAAGGGGCTCACTGCTATCCAGGTATGGGGAGGGAGAGGGGCTCTGGTGTCCCCGCCTTGCTTGCCCTCCTGTGCCTCAGTTCACCCATGTGGGAGCTGGGGGTGATTTCTGGTTTCCCCGTGTCAGCTCTCTGTTGGGAAAGGCTGTGGTTTTGGGAAGCTGCTGCAGCTGGATGAGGTGACATGGACTGATGGGGCTCCCCTGGCTGGTGGGTGTGGGACCCCAGAGATTTCCATTATAAACGTTTTGGGCACTGCACAAGCCGTGGTAGGGATCCCATCCTGATCACCTGTGGGTGATGCAGGGACAAGCCCATATTCAGGTTCAGGCTTGTTCCATGCACCCTGACTCTCCCAGGAAAGGTTTTACCTCTCTTTTTGTTGCATTTTAACTCCTTATTTGCCCTCAGCATTGCTGGAGGGTTTCTGAGGTGAGCAGGCAATTTGGGACACCCTGAGGAAAAACTGGAGGGGGAACTGTCACTCTTGTTCAAGCACCTCTGTGCACTGATACAAAGCTGCTGCCTTCTGGAGTGGCTTTGGCTGGGAGTGGCGACATTGTCCCCAGGCCCCGGGGTTGCTGAGCCTGGCTCTGCTGTGCAGGGCAGCCTGACCTTGAGAGGGGCATGCAAGGCTGGTGGAGGGTGACGCTGGCTGTCCATGGGAGCAGCTCGGGGACTGTGCTGGGTGGGCAGAAGGTGTCAGGTGAAGGCTGTCAGGAAAACGGCTCTCCCACCTCCTCCCATTCCCTTTGGCATGCTAGCTGTGGGATGTCGCAACCCTGAGGAGAGGAATGGCAGTCTTGCAGCTCTGGGACCAATAGGGCATCCCGGGAATCAGCTGGAGGATGCATCTCTTATTTCTGATCCTTCCAGGCGTGTTGCCTGTGTGAGATGAGTCTTTAAATGACTGCTGCTTATTAGCTGGAGATACTAAAACTAATGAGGTGCGAGTGTGTTTTTCCTCAGCGTTTTTTTTGGAAACCCTGCTTTGTTTTTCGGCTGAGGTCACAAAGTCACAGAGCAAGCCGGCTGCAGATGAAATTTTCGAGGCCGGAGAACATGCATAAATAGAAGTTTCCTGCTCCAAGAGCTCAAACATTTCCTCCAGGCGTTTAGCTTGGTGGAGCTGGGGCCAAAGCAAACTGCCGTGCCTGGCTGCCTCCTTGATGCCGCTTGGGCAGCGAACCTGCCCCTGCTCGGGCAGGCCAAAGCAGCTCTGTCCCACCAGGTGTGCCCACAGCCTGATGGAGACAAGAGGGATTAGTGACATGTCTGAGACAGTGTCTGCCTGCTCAGCATCCTCCCAAAAGGTCCTCTGGAGCCCTTTGGCAAGGCACCGGCCCCACAGTGCCCATGGCAGCTGGTCCCAGAAGCATTGGGGTTGTGAGAGTTGGGTTTTGCATGTGGGATGTGTCAAGCTGCTTGTGCCACTGGGATGCTTGGTGGGATTTGGAGACAGCGATATTTTGGGGGTGTTAGGATGCTCAGCGCAGTGTGGTGGAGGTGGGATGCTTTGGCAGCACCATCACATCCAGGTCTAGCAAGACCTCTGTGCTGGCTGTGGCTGGGTCATGGCAGTAACTTGCTTTTCCTCCCTGGTTCTTTAGGATGCCACAAAATCCCCCAGGACTGGGCAGTCACGCTGCAAAACATCCAGGTACTTGCCTCACTTTCTCCTTCTGATGACCATCTCTGCTCTGCCTGAAGCTCCCCCCCACCAACACCTGCTTCTCCAGAGGTGCTATACCTGGGAGATGCTCCCAGTGAAGAAGACACGGGAGTTATGACTCACCATCCCCAAGCTGGGTCCCCAAGACTCCCCAAGACGACTGGGAGAAGGGGAAAGGCTGCAGGCAGCTGTGTCTCCATGTGTCCCAGCCTGTCTTGCAGGGTGGGGAAGGGTCCCTGTGCCCCCTCTCCATGCTGTGTCTTGACAGTGGTCCCCTCCCCTGCCCAGGAGCATGAGTCTGACTGCAGCCATGGAGAGCACCTGTGAGCTGGACCTGGTGTACATCACGGAGCGGATCATTGCCGTCTCCTACCCCAGCGTGGCCGAGGAGCAGAGTTACTCCAGCAACCTCCGTGAAGTGGCCCACATGCTCAAGTCCAAGCATGGGAACAACTATGTGGTGAGGGGCACAGCCAGGTCCCTGTCAGGCTGGTGGAGGGGCTGGGGTGCTCAGCTGCTGGTGATGGGTGCTTGCAGGGGATGGATACTGCATCCTTGTCTTCATCTGGGCTCTTTGAGGGAGGGTCTTTGCACTATGCTGGATAGATTTTATTTTTTTTTCATTGAAGTCCCTTTCAGACCCCAAGGGAGATTTGGGTCATTGTACTGCCCTGTGGCAAGGTGTTACTTGGGATAATGTATCTGGGGAAGCCTCTCATGGCAGGATTTTGGAAGGCTTTGAAGTGAGGAAGAGGTGAAGTTGCAGCAAGGAAGAAAGATGTCCTCTCACTCTGTTTTTCATCTTCCCTAAAGCTTTTCAACCTCTCTGAGCGGAGACGTGATGTCAACAAACTTCACCCCAAGGTGGGTCACAGCTGTGAGAAGCAGTGGGGGTCTCAGGGGCCTCAAGGCAGGCCTGTCTGCAGGACCAGCTCCCTGCTGCAAGATGTCTAGGGGAGAAACAGCCACCTTTTCTATTCTACCCAGCTGGGAAAAGCCCTGAGAAAAGCACTGAGACTTCACACTGTGTTTGTGGTGTTTCAGCTTGACTCCTGTTGCCCTCCCAGCCCCCCATTCTCAGCCCAAAAGTGACTGTTTGGAATCTCCTGGGGGCCTCCCTAAGGCATTGTCCTCATCCCTCTGATAATAGGGGAGCCCTCAGAAGCTGAGCCAAGTTAACCTGGGGTGAGGGGCCTGAGATCTGAGACCGTGGTGGCCTCCCTGAGCAGTGGGGTGCAGGGTTGTGGTTGGGAGGTTGCATGTCAGAGCAACACAGTAATGCCTACCCTGTGTACGTGCCCTGGGCTTTCCCTACTGGCAGGCTGGGAACTCTGCATGGGAATGCCTGTGACCCCAGGCTGTTTGTTCCCCTGTTCAGGTGCTGGATTTTGGATGGCCTGACATGCACACCCCTGCACTGGAGAAGATCTGCAGCATTTGCAAAGCCATGGACACGTGGCTCAACGCAGCGGCACACAATGTGGTGGTGCTGCACAACAAGGTGGGCAGGACCCCTCACCAAGGCACAGCAATGGGGGTCTGTGGGGCTGTAGGGATCGGGCTGAGCAGCCTCAGGGGCTGAGAGATGTCGAGAATGTGGTGGAGAGAATTGTGGTTTGAGGTAGGTAGGTGGGTAGGTGTCAGCACATACGTGTAGATTGGTGTGTATCTAATAAGGGTTGGGGCATCTGTGGGCTGGCGTATGCCTATAGGGACCAGTGTGTGCCTCTGTGGGATGTCTGTGCTCACAGGCCCTGCTGTCCCCATGACACCCCTTCTGCTGTGTGCCTGCAGGGGAACCGTGGCCGGCTGGGGGTGGTAGTGGCTGCCTACATGCACTACAGCAACATCTCAGCCAGGTGAGAGAGACATGAGGTCCTGGGTGGCCCTGCGACCCACCGGTGATCTCCATCCCAGTGGTGCTGGGGTGCTGGTGCCAACACTTCAACCTCATCTGCCCTTTCATCCCCACAGTGCTGACCAGGCTCTGGACAGGTTTGCCATGAAGCGCTTCTATGAGGACAAGGTGGTGCCAGTGGGACAGCCATCCCAGAAGAGGTGGGTCCTGGCACGCCTTTGCAGGCTAGATTTTTCCCCATAGGGGGTTGGATGCAGGGGTCCAAGGTGGATGTTCTTCTGTGGGTTCTTCCCCCTGAGCTGGCTGTCTGCCCTCCAGGTACATCCATTACTTCAGTGGGCTCCTCTCTGGCAGCATCAAGATGAACAACAAGCCCCTCTTCCTCCACCATGTCATCATGCACGGCATCCCCAACTTTGAGTCAAAAGGCGGTAGGTGTCCCCAGCTGCTTCCCCAGCCTGCTTCTTCCCACACCACCACCCCACACTGCCTGGCCAGGCCTGTCCTCCTTGGGTGATATTTTCCATCATTTCCTTGGCAGTTTGAATTTCGCTTTCCCTCTCAGAGACTGTTCATTCATATTAGCAGGGTGCTACCCTTTTCTGGCAGAGATGTCCTCAGAGGATGCCCTCCCGATGCTGGACACTAACTTGAGCTGTGAGGTGGCAATGTTTTTCTGACAGCACTATCCTGTCTGGTGCTGGTACCTCACCCAGGTCATTATCCCACCCTATCCCCAGCACTTGCCCTAGGTCCTACAGGACCCAAACTGAGCGCTTTGCCCTTTCTCAGCTCATCCACAGCATCCTTTCTGCCCATTGCAGATGTTGCCCTTGATCAGTGCGGGCTGGCTGGGGCAGGGAGCGGCTGTTTGCTTTGGCTCCCTCCCTGTTTGGATTTCTCCCCCGTGACTAATCCCTCCCCTGGCCCCTCCGCCCAGCCGGCTAACAGCAGTGTGCCTTTTCTCCCCGCCTTGATGTCTTCCAGGTTGTCGGCCCTTCCTGAAAATCTACCAGGCCATGCAGCCCGTCTACACCTCGGGGATCTAGTAACTATCTCCTTGCCATGGGGCTTTCCTACTACCCAGCATGGGGGGGATGGCAAGCAGGGGAGGATAGAGAGAGTCAAGGACAAGTCTCCTGTGGTCTTGTGCTCTGTGCTTAGTCCGTTTGGGGGCCAGGAAAAAAAAAAGGGGCTTCCTTTTTTTCGGAGGTGGTAACTGGCTATACTGGGCCATACTGGACCCTTCTGCTGCGAGGGCTGTAGTGACTCCGCATATCAGCAGAGGGAGCCTGGGGCTGCGCGGAGCCTGGGGCTGGGTGTCCCCAGAGGGAGTGAGGAAAGGGATGGGGACATCTGGGAGAGGAAGGCACCCTGGGAGATGAAGGCATTTCTTCTCTCCCCGCTTAAAGAACTGCTCTTCCTGCCTGGACTAGTTCTCACAAATCGCAGAGTATTCTTATTTGGAAGAGACCCACAAGGATCACTGAGTCCAACTCTAAAGTAAATGGCCCATATGGGGACTGTACCCACAACCTTGGTGTAATTAGCACCATGCTCTGACCAGCTGTGCTAATATCCTTTCTTTCTCCAAGAAAAAGATTTTCCCTCTGTTTTAATCTCCCCACAGCCTTTTTTGGATGCTGATTCTGAGAGTAGGCACGGGCAAAAGGAAAGCAGGAGTTGATTTCTCCAGCCTTCCAGACACTGCCAGCACCACATCCCAGTCTGGGTGGGACCCCTGGTCTCCCTGGAGGGACCAGAGCACCTCACCTCTGGGATATTCCTATCTCATCCCCCAGGACCAGATCTCACTTCCATACAGCCATGGGTCCCCGTTAACTGAGATTTACTGCCATCCTGGCCTTGCCTTTCAGCTTTTAATAGACTGTTTATGGGATGCCTGTAATAAACTCCAGGTTTATCTTGCCTGTGAAATCCAACTCCTTTCTTCCCTTGTCCCTGGCTGCTGACGCCACCGCCCGTCGGCAGTCTGTCGGTGGTGCACTGGGCGGGGGGAGGGCTTCCCGCAGGGAAACTGAGGCAGGGAGAAGAGTCTTCCCAGAGATTTCTCCCTCTGTGTCCCAAGCCCCAGTTGAGCTGTGGGAGCCGGGTGGATGGCTGATAGTCCAGCCTCGTCCCTTGGAACCTGGACATACCCTCCCGTCCAGAAGTTTTTGTACTCTTGCTGAGCTGTGCCTCAGTTTCCCCTTCCTGTCCTCCTTTCACTGGGAATGGGTGCTCCTTGAGGTGGTGGACGGGACCCCCCTCAGTCACAGGGAGGGCAAGCTCTGTGCTTTGCTAAGCTGGATTTCGGTGGAAGGGCTGGTTGAGGTGGGGCCAGGAGTTTTCTGTGCAGGAGTCTCTGCACCACAGCTCACCTCGTCCCACTGTTACTCTCTGCAGCAATGTGCAAGGAGACAGCCAGACGGGCATCTGCATCACCATTGAGCCTGGCTTGCTGCTCAAGGGCGATATCTTGGTAAGGATCGTCAGCTCAGCTCCCGGCACAGGAAGCAGATGGGTTGTGTGGTTGCCTTGCCTTGCGGCCTCCAGATTCCCCTTGCCCAGGGTCTGGGGGCTTATCCTGATGGCCCATCTTCGTTCCTCTCTGCAGCTGAAGTGCTACCACAAGAAGTTTCGCAGCCCCACCCGTGATGTGATCTTCCGTGTGCAGTTCCACACGTGTGCTGTGCATGATCTTGATGTCGTCTTTGGCAAGGAGGACCTGGATGAGGCCTTCAGAGGTAACTGCCCTGGCACTTCCCTGCTCCAGACTCCCTCATCCTCCCACCCCTGTAACTCTAGTGTCATCATGGGGACAGCTGGGCACCCATCCCAGATCCACCCCCGCCAAAACAGGGCACCCCTGCTCCATCTGCAGGGTGTGGTGCTGCTTGGAAAGTGGTGGCACCATCATCCCTTTCATTGCCAAAACCATTACTCGTGCAGAGCGGTTGCCTCAGGGTTGTTTCAGGGGCTATGATGTACTGCTCCATGTAGGGATATCCCCTTGCAGCTCTCAGCCTTAAGTTGATCTGTAGGCATGTTTTTGGGGTGACTGGATACTACTGGAGCTATGGATGGAGATAGTCCTTTTATTGTGCTCTCTCCTTGCCAGATGACCGCTTCCCTGAGTATGGGAAGGTGGAGTTTGTGTTCTCCTATGGCCCCGAGAAGATCCAAGGTATGGCTGGCTCAGTGCCATGGGGGTTTGGAGGTGGATGCTGTCTCCTTTACTTCCCCTCATCCCCTGTATCCCCTGCTCCCTCCCTTGTGACCTCCGCCTGTCCCCTTGAAGTCCCTTTGTCACCAGGATAGGGTGAGGCATCCAGGCAGTAAGGCTGATCTAGGAGCACCCATGGGTGCCCTATCTGTCTTGCTCTCTTCCCCAGGAGGCTGTTCTCCGTAGCCCTTGCTGGCCCAGGAGAGATGGAAGGAATGTTTGGGAATGAAGGACTCCCTTGCTCAGGAAGTCCAGAACCATGCATACTCACTGCCAGTCTGTGTGCTGGTCTATAGGCAATCCCAAAAATCCCAGGCAATGTTGTACACCTTGTTTGTGAGTCTTGATGTACATCCTGTGCTCATCCATCTTTTGATGCTGCCTTTCCTACAGGAGTCTCCTGCCTTGCCCTATGGCTCCTGCAGTTTTTTCCTTGCATGCACTTTACTCCACCTATTCCCCCATCCTACCCTTGCTGATTATATTGTCATCCTGCCTGACCATCCTGCCTCTTTCCAGGCATGGAGCACCTGGAGAACGGGCCCAGTGTTTCTGTGGACTACAACACGTCTGACCCACTCATCCGGTGGGACTCCTACGAGAACTTCAACATCCAGCGTGAGGAGAGTGTAGAGGGGGCCTGGGCTGAGCCACCGCTGCCCAGCAAGCACCTGGAGAAAGGTTAGGGCTCACAAGGTGGTCAGTGGCCAAAGTGTCCACATGGAAATACCCTCTACCCCAGGACTGGGGACTCTGATGGGCAGCAGAGCTGGGGACAGGTGGCTGCTGATGGGAGCAGTGTGGCCGTGGGATAGGAGAGCAAGATCTCATGGACTTTGCCTTCTGCCACAGTGTCAGGGAGCTTAGGCTCTTCTTTTCAGCATTTAGCTGTCAAAGTCCTGTTTGCACAAGCAGAGTCCAGCCCTAGTTTATGCCCCGGACCTCTAGGAAATCCAAACCCCATTTCTGGAGGATCATTAGGTATCCCTGCTACTTTGTCATGCTGCAAGCATGGCAGAAGGTAGATCTGCGTTAAGTATCCCTAGGGGATGAGGATGTCTGATTGGCCTTCGATGGTCTGCTGCATCTCTCGGAGCTGGGAAAAGCCCTTTGAGCACCCATTTTGTTGCAGCAAATTGACTGCTGTCACCCACTTGGCAGGAACGGGCAGTACTTGTATGTCGAAGGGTGGTGGGTCGCTGTCCTGGAGGCAAGGCCACCTGTGGCCAAGCAGATGCCTGGGCTTTGCAGGTCAGATCTGGAAAGGCGTCCCTGGAGCAGGGACAGCTGCGGTCCCTGATGTCCCTGAAGGTCACCGGCTGCTTCGAGTGGGAGTTGTGGATGGCAGTGCTTGCAGTGGAGGGTGAGGGCTCTGGGTGCCTGGGGCAGGCAAGGGTGTCTGTGCTGTGGTGGTCACACTGAACCAGACCTGGGGCGGCTCTGTGGAGCTGACACGGGCACTTGCCTTGGCACAGGGCAGTAAACAGGCAACTCGTGATGTGCAGGCTCAGCTGTGGGCTGTGTGCAGGCTGGGGAGCTGTAGGTGCAGCCTCAAGCTGGCAAGACTGCCTAGCAGTCACCTCCTGCCTGCAGAAACCTGAGTGTCTCATTGCATGTGTTCTGCTCTGGACCCTGGGCCAAAGTTTCTGCACCCCAGCCCCTCACAGCGCTGCAGGGTTACCCCAGGACTCATCTCTGTACTTTCATGGGGGTGTTGGTGAATATTAGGGCTGCAGAAGTACCCCAGGGCTCCTCTCCATTCCCCTTTGGGGGTCTTAGCAGGTGTCAGCTGTGGAGGTACCTCCCATGCACCGTCTGGGCTGTCCTCTGTGCTAGGAAGGGTAGCAATAGAGAATGAGGGCACCTTGAATTTGTAAACACTGCCCCAGTTTGGAGATGAGCCGAGACTGTGGAAGGCTGAAGCTGCAGGCAGAAGGCTGCCCTCTGACCCGTGCCAGCATAAGCAGCTGCAAGAAGCCCATCTACGAGGGGTCTTTCCCAGCTGTCTCATGGGCCACTTTGAGCAGTGGTGGTGGGAGTCAGCATGGGCTCAAGGGGCTCCCATCTTTTTCCCTCTCTGTTGTCACTTTTCCTCTTTTCCAGCCTGTCCCAAGCCAGGATGGGGACTCTGGTGTCCGGCTGTGCAGGGGGGGTCCCTGTTTATGGTCGTTCTTGCCTTATTTGGTCAGGGAATTGCACGCCGCATTTTTGGCACCACCAGGCGTGAGCAAGCGGCGTCTGGGGGCGGAGGGGGGTGAGGTTGGCACCAGGACCCACGCCGGGCTGGGATCAGCCGCTGCTCCTTGTCCCTGCCACTGCCCGTCCTGCCACTCGGCGAAGGCTCCCCACAGACGGTCGCTGCAGCCTGGGCCAACGGGATCGGGATCGCCTGCCAAACGGTGGGTTCCTCCATGCCGCGTCTCTGCTGGCCACAGCCGCTCTCAGTGAAGGTGGATGCCCTTTTTCCAGCAGCTTTGTCTCAGCATGGAGCACCCATGAGGGCTAGGGGGTGCCTGCCAGGGTGGGATGGTCCTGTGGGACCCCAAAGCTGGAGGGGCAGGTGGGTGGCTGGGGATGGTGCCTGTCCTGGTGTTCCCCTCACCTCTGCCCTGCTTCTCTGTGGGGACTTGGAGAAGGGGGAACTCATTTGCAGTGGGGTCATTGGTTGACTAAGCTCTTCCAGAGTAGGGGGCATGGCAGGGGGATCTGTACCCCCACATCTTGCTCTCTGTCTGAGGGGGACACAGCTGGATTCAACGGGCTCTCTGTGAGCCACTTCCATAGGAAGTGCTGGCCCCAGCAGTGAACTTGCCCTCCTGCTTTACTCAGGCAGGGTCTCTGCTGCTGACCATGCTTGGGCTCCCCCATGGTCCTTATGGAGAGTGGGGTATGCTGGGATACCCCCACAGTCTGTCCTTCTGCCCCTCAGACATGTCTGCACAGCCTCGGGAAGGCGAGTGGCTCTGCCTGCCCTCCTTCCTCCTCCTTGAAGGGGCTTTCAGGTCAGTGGTGGCTGCTTGGCAGATTCCTGCTGCAGTCCCCATGGCCATTGGTTGGCTGAGGGTGTTCAAAGGCTGAAGGGAGGTGATGCTTCATACTCCGGCTGTTTCTGTGGTTGCCAACACTGTGGTAGTTCTCCTTGGGGTGCCAAGCTGTCTCCAGAGAGGCAGGAGGAGGCTGGCAGCTGGATGTGGCATTGCTGGGTTTGCAGCTGGTTGGAGGATCACTGCAGAGAAAGTTTGGGGTACTGCGGATGCTGTAACTCTGTATGGAGATCATTTATGGCCTGCTTTGGTTTTGCTGAGAAAACCACTGCTGATGGAGAACAGGGTGCTGGAGCTGGCATGGGTCATGTCAGTGTATGGGAGTGGAGTCAGTGTATGGGTTGTCCTCGAGGTCTGGATGCGTGACTCTTGTGGGGGGACCCCAAGCTCTGTCATCCTGGGGTGGTGTGGGAAAATCTGAAAGGGCCGGATGTGTCCTCAGCCCAGCAGCTCCCTATAACCAGTGGTCCTTGCATACACCCTAGGCTGGCCCTGCCCTGCCCTGTCTTTTTACCAGGCCGGGAAGAGAGTGGCCAGAGCCTGGCCAAATCCAACATCTGTGAGAGAGTTGCTAAATCCCCACCTGAGTCATGGTTCTGGCATAGGGCTTCCCTGCAGCTCATCCCTGTCTTCCCACACATCCCCACTCGCAGGGCAGGACTGGCCAGGGTGGGGACTGGGATGAGCATCCCACCCTTCCAGTGAGGGGAGGTCACCTCAGAGCCTGAACCACGTGTGGCAAAGGTCAGGAGGTCTGGAGTCCCAGAAATAGAGCAGGATACTGATCCTGCACTTTTCCAGGGAGGAGAAACCCCCTTCATGGGGTTGCTGACATCTGATTGTCCCCCAGGAAGGTTGGCATCTCATGGAGTACACCATTCTTAGGGGGGGTCAAATCCAGTCCCACATACTAGGAGGGGCTGAGGCTGCCTAGGAGGGCAGGCCAGGCTGTACAGAGGTGGAGAGCCAAATGGGCCAGGCCAGAGCTGTTAAATCCATTGCTGGAGCTGCTGGCAGGCTGCTGCTTTCCCCCTGCGGCTGGATTGGTCCCTAGGCCAGGCTGGGTGGGGAGGGGGGCCACTGGCTCTCTTCTTGCCTTCACCAGCTGACTAAAGCTGAAGGAATCCACTTCCCCTTCCTTATTCCTTATTCCCTCTCCGCTGCTCTTTGCTCTCTAAGGTAGGGGTGTGTTGAGGTGGGCATTTTGGAGGGCAGTGGGGATCTGCGTGGGCTGGATGGGAATTCACAGGGAGTGTCCCCCTAGCTTCTGGTTACTCCCCATGGGTGAAATGCTGGAGCATCTACGGGCTTGGATAGACATTTCAGCTGGAGTGCGGCTATTCCCAGGGCAGGATCTGTCCTCTGACCTGGTATTTGGGGTTGTCATGTGGGGTGGTGGTGGAGTGTGTTCTCACTGGGACTGGGAACCAGGCATGCAGGGAAAGAGAGACCAGTTGGTGAAAACTCAGCCCCTTCTTTTCCCCCTTTAAACTGTCCTTGAAGTAAAAACAGTTCCATGCTTAGGGCTGGGGTTGTCCCATGGCAGGAGTGAGGAGCTCTGTCTCTGCCCTCCCGCAGCTGACACAGCTGAGACAAAAAGTAGGCAAACTTTGGAGGTTTTGGAAGGATGCTGGCTTGGCATGTGCTATTATCTGGGAGCAAACAGGGCTGTGAGTCAGGAGGCTGGCTGGAAACACTGCTCTCATCCCCTGCCGTCATCCATGGGGGTGTGGGAAACACGCCGTTTGGGGGATTAGAGTGGAGGGAGCCTCAAGTTTTGCTGAGTATAGTGATCAGTTGAGGAGCGGAGTCCTGAGCATGGGTTCTGGCGGGGGCCTGGATGTGGAGTGGGCTTGCCGTCACCTGGACCAGCAAATTGTCAGCACCATCCAGCATGGATTTTGATTGGGGTGGTGCAGCTTGGTCCCAGACAGCTCTGGAGTGGATGGGATCATGCCATACCTCCTGTCGCATAGCAGGGCAGTGTGTGCATCCCGAAAACAGGGGTGGCTGGTTCATGCTGTGCCCGTGGTGCTGGCAGGACAGGCAAGAGGATTGTGAAAATGGGTCGGTGGGGTCGGTGGCTTGCTTGTGGCTGGTTTCCATCCCTCTTTAGCTGTGTAGTTATTTCAGATGGAGAAACTCAAGTCTCCAGCGAGACATTTGAATTTGCAGACCCGTCTGGGTTTCAGCATCGTGTGTGGTTTGGAAGGACATCCCCACTCTGAATGTGTCGCTGCTCCTTGGGGACAGGTGTGACGCGTGCAAACAGGAGCTGGGCAGGGCTGGGTGTCTCAAATGAGGGGATCACCCAGCAGGGTGATGCTCAGTGCAAGGTGGGCAGGCTGTCCAGCTGTCCGGCTGTCTGTCCTGCCTAGGAAACAGTTAACGCGGCGGAGCCCTGCCTGTGGAGGAAGTAGTTAATATTCATAGCTGGAAGCTGTCTGTCTGGCTGTCCTCCCTCCATGGCTCCCACCCTCTCCGCACCTCACTGAGGTTAACTCGGGCTGGGACTGGAGCTTGGGCGGCCCCGCCGCCGTCCCCGCGCCGCTCCCCTTCCCCTCCCGCTCCTCCCTGTGGTCCCTGTGTGGTCTGGGGCGGAGGGGAGCACAGCCGCACCTCCTCGCCTCCATCCCATCTCCGGCCTCTCCCACCTTCGGCTCGTCCATCCTCCTCTCCAGCTCCCCGTGTCCTGGGGTTCCCCGTATCCCACCCCTTCCGGCGCCCCGCCGCCGGCCGGGTACCCCTCTGGCGGCCCCGCGGGACACGGCGCTGGGAAGGGAATAGCTCCCTCCGCGAGAGGGAAAGCAAAGCCAAAGGGACAAACGCCAACCCAAGCCAGCTCCAGGCCGTCGGCTCCTGTCCTGGACGGACACACGGGGCTGGCTGTGGACACCGTCGGAGCTGCCACCACACCAGGTGCCCCTGGAAGGCTCTGGTGCTGAAAGAGGTGAAGGAAAGGGATTTTGCTGCCTGCTCCTTCCCTTCGCCTGGGATCTTTTAATCCCCGTCCCTTCTGGTAAGTCTTGAATTCGCTTTTCTTTGGTCTGGGGGCTGGGTGGTGAATTCATGGTTGTGGTGACCCCCGGCTCAGCGGCTGGGGCTGCTCCATGCCATCATACCTGGTTATAGGATGAAACAAGAGATAAAGCGGCTAAACTCTTGCCCGTGAGCTTCAGCTCACACCCTAAATCCTTTAAAGGGTCTCGGGACCCCAGGGTCTTCCCTGCGGGCTGGTGCTCCAGAAATGCATTGGGGCCGGGGCTCTGGGTGGGGAGTGGAGGCAGCAGGTGGGATGCTGCTGGGGGCACGACGGGGAGACAGAGTGATGCCTCAGCCTTATCTTCTTCCCTGGTGCAGAGTCGTGGACAGGATTTGTGCTGGTGCAAGATGCTGTGTGCTGCACCCCATTGCGTGCGAGGCAGATATCTGGGATTTGGAGGTGCACACTCACTCCCTTGGTGTTGTCACACTTGTCCTGGACCAGTTTTTTTACTGGCTGTAGCCACAGGGTGCTGGAGAGGGAGAGGACAAAGTATTTCTTCTCCAGGGCAGTGAGCCTGGCAGCAGGGCTGGGACCAGGCTGGGCTCAGCGCTTCCCGCAGCTGCCTCCATACCGCTGGAGCAGATAGAGCCAGAGCAGAGCTGCGTCCGGGGCTGAGCCCAGGGCAAACCCAGCCCACGATGGGATGGCACAGTCTGCCAGGCAGGAGCTACTCCGACCTTCAGGGATGAAATCTGACCTTGCTGGGAGCTGCAGACACTTTGCAAATGGGGTCCTGAGAGCCTGCTGCTTTGAGGGTCGCTGGTTTGGCTAAGGCTTTCTGTCCCATTATCCCTTAGTATTTTATTTTATTTTATTTTATTTTGT
>VZDJ01000594.1:13258013-13330695 GCA_008694505.1 Cyanoderma ruficeps | reverse complement strand
TATTTTGTTTTGGTTTGTTTTGTTTTGTTTTTTATTCAACTTCTCAGGTGACAAGCAATAGATAGTCATATGAGAGATAGTGTGGCCAGGGATAGTGGAGAAGGCTTTGGAGTGGCAGTGAATAGCAGTATTTGTCTTATGGCATTAGAGCCCAGGAGGTACATGGGGTTGAGGATAGGATGAGCAATCAGGTGTGGGGCAGAGCGACTGTAGGACAAGGGGTTGGCTGATGTCTGAGCTGTCACAGGCTGTTCCTTGCTTACCACTCTGGTACTGCTCTTGTAGGGTGGCCACCAGCCACCCTGTGTCCCCTCCTCACGACAGGTTCTGGGGAAGGTGGGACATAGCAGTTGGGTCTTTCTGTCTGTGCCACAAACTGCATTGTGCCCCATCCTGACCTCTTTTGGAGACATTTCTCCCAGCTGTGGGGCAGTACCCAGCCCAAAGAGTAATTAAAGCCTTTCCTGTCTATTTTTTCCCTTGGCACCACATGCTTACATTTATATTTATTTATTCCGTTTTCCTTTCTATTCCTCTGCTGTTGTTCTCCCAGCCCCCATCCTGGCTTTTGCCCTGTTTCTTGAGACCAGCCAGCACCCGTTGCAGCCTTCAGACAGGAGGGCTGTTCCTTTCCCCGTCTCCAAGCAGTGTCTCAGCCTGTCCAGCATTGACACTGCCCCTGGATATGCTGCTTTTTTCTTTTTCCCTTCATGGAAAGAGTTTCCCTCCCTGTCTTCCCCTTTTCCCCAGTATGGGAGGTGTTGTGGAGACAAATGCTACTGGCTCCTGGCTTTACTGGCTGGATGAAGAAGCTCTGAGTCTCTGTGAGAAATTCTCACCCTTTCCCTTACCAAGTGCCCAGAGAGGACCTTGCTGCATGGTCCTGAGACGTCTTCAAGCTGACGGGAGGCTTGGGGGCTCAACTGCCTCCTTGGGATACTGCCAATGGGGATTCAGGAGTGTAAAAACAGCAACAAGGAGATGGCCTTGACTTTGTAGGACTTGGGCTCAGTGTTATTGCCCTCCTCTGCTTTATGGTGAGGGGGGTGTTGGCGTGGGAGCTGCCGGGGTGCGGGTGCGGCAGCGGGGGACTGGTTAAGCTGTCCCGGCTCGGAAGTGTTTTGCTTGCAGATAGGACCGCTCTGATTTCACACTATCGTGCTAGGGCCGTCTTCCGTCCCTGAGTCAGCCGCCTGGCCCCCCGCCAGGGAAGAGTCATTTTTTCCTCCAAAAGAACGTGTTTAACACTGCTCGCGGGACCTTCCAGGAAACCTCGTCAGGGAGCTGGAAAAACAAGAGTCTGGAGCCTGGTCCGTGCTGTGCTGCTCTGGCAGGGGGGATGCAGCTTGGGAACTATTCCCATTGCTGTCAGTGGCCAAGGTCCCTCTGTATCCCCAAAATCTGTCTGCCCCACTTGGAAAGATTTAAAGGGTGCAGCTGGTTGCGATGTTGGTACTGATGGATGTGATGGAAACTGAAGGGCTCAGAACTGGAGCGCAGGATTACTGGTGGTGATGCTGCCATGTCCTGGATGCCCCTCAGCCTTTAGGGGCTGTGGAGCAGAGCCAACTGCCCACACTGGACTTGAATCATGGTGCCAGGGCTTTCCCAGGGGGGAGATGCTGCATGTTCAGGGTTGGGCAGTGTCGGGCACTGTCAGTGCGGAAGCTCTGGGGCAGGCTGACCTGGCCTGAGAGAGAGAGGGGTTAGAACAAAAAGGGTGGGAGCCTCTGTAGCTAGGGAAGAAAACGTCAAGGATGTCTGGCTGGATCCATGCATCGTCTGGGAGGAGAGTGGGCAGGGGGAGGGAAAGTGGGTCTGTGGTTCATCTGTCCTTCACCCGTGGGCTGAGTACATCCATCCAGCTGGAGACACGAAGAGCTACAAGGGTGCATACTGATTGCCTCCACC
Organism: Cyanoderma ruficeps; assembly: GCA_008694505.1. Lineage (NCBI taxonomy): Eukaryota > Metazoa > Chordata > Aves > Passeriformes > Timaliidae > Cyanoderma > Cyanoderma ruficeps. The sequence continues at coordinate 13,328,784 of VZDJ01000594.1, read as the reverse complement.
TACGGCCTGTGGTGCATCTCCTCCACCCTCCTGTTTGCCTCCCTGGTGCCACATGGTCCTTTGGGGCTAGACGAGCCCTGCGGAGCAGCGATTGCTGACGATGTGGGTAGCCCCGGCCTTGCCAGCCATGGAGGAGAATTGCCAGGAATGATGCCTGGAAGTAGTGCACGGGATATTTGGTGCATCCCAGTGGAGCAGGCAGTGCTTGCGTGTGAACTGGGGGGCTGTGGGGGCCCTGTGGGGGTTGGGAAGGACCTGGCTCCGATGTCTCTGCATGGTGGCGCCGGTGGGAGTGTGGAGGGTGCTGAGGAGACATCAATGCTGGTCATTAAGTGTTCTGGCACACGGAAGAAATCGAAATCACCGGCTAATGGGACCCATTAGCTCCGTGCAGAGAGCCAGCAATTGATCTGGGGTCTCGTGTTCATTTCTCCCCTTGCAGAGGTTGGGCACACACAAGGGCCCCTGGATGGGAGCCTCTACGCTAAAGTGAAGAAGAAAGACTCCCTCCACGACAGCACCGGTGCCGTCAACGCTGCCCGACTCCCGCTCTCAGCAGCACCCAACCACGTTGAGCACACACTCTCAGTGAGCAGCGACTCGGGCAACTCCACCGCCTCCACCAAGACCGACCGGACCGATGAGCCGGCGGTGACCGGGGCACCTAGTGGCCAGGCGGTGCTGAGCCCCGAGGAGAAGCAGGAGCTGGATCGTCTCCTTGTTGGCTTTGGCTTGGAGAGTGCGCCAGCCATGCACAACCACGTGCCCGGCCCTGTGCCGGCACGCCTGCCTGCCATGCCGGGCCGCCACGTGGTGCCGGCTCAGGTGCACGTCAATGGGAATTCCGCGGCACTGGTGGCCGAGCGAGAGACGGATATCTTGGATGATGAGCTGCCCAACCAAGACGGGCACAGTGTGGGCAGCCTGGGCACGCTCTCCTCCTTAGATGGCACCACCACTGCCAGTGACACCGGCTACCAGGAGGCACCCCGGGTGGGCAGCCTGTCCTCCCTTCCCAATGGCCCCTCCAGCTGCAATGGGGCTGAGAAGCTGCTGAAGGAGGGGATGTATGATGGCGAGCCGCTCTCAAATGGTGGCTACCCCTACAACAACCAGAACACCCTGATGGGCCACCACCTCCGTGACACACTGCCTTCCTTGCGGCCCTCGGCATCCACTCAGGAGCATCTGGCTGGCTACCCACAGCGCCTGCCGGGCTCCCACACCTCCGGGTGGCTTCAGCCTCAGCCACTGCCCAGTTCCCAGCCCTATCTGTATGCTTACGACCACCCTGGAACCTTCCGCTCCCGGTCCTTCCCGGCAGTGGACACTGCCAAGTACGACGTGAACCCGGTGCTGCCCCAGGCCCCGGCTCGCAGTACCAGCAGCCGAGAGGCTGTGCAGAGGGGCTTGAATTCCTGGCAACAGCAAGGAGGAAGCCGGCCACCTTCCCGGCTGCTGGAGGGCGGCATGGAGAGCCACAGCCCCAGCATCTCTAGCTGCAGCCCCCAGCCCAGCCCGCTGCAGACGGTGCCCCCACACAGCCACAGCATGCCTGAATTCCCCCGGGTGCCCTCTCGCCGGGAGATTGAGCAGTCCATCGAAGCGCTGGATGTCCTCATGCTGGACCTGGCACCTGCCGTCCACAAGTCGCAGAGTGTGCCTGCCACCTCCCGTCAGGACAAGCCAGCCGGACCCCTGCCCTCCTCCCTTTCCACCCAGCCCATTGCTGGTCTCTACGCCCGGCCAACTCCACAGGTGGCCCAGCCGAGGTCCTTCGGGACATCTGTGAGGCCTGTGGTCTCTGAGCCCAGGGGCAAAGCCTATTCTCCCGGAGAGCTGGACTATGGGGTGCATGATTATCGGGAAACCTATTCACCCTACAGCTACCAGCTGACACCGCTGCCAGAGCCCAGGAGCTACAGCCATGCCCCAGCCGAAGCACAGATGGGCACTGTCCCACTCAGCACCTCCTGTTACAGCCCTCTGGGGTCTCAGCAGCAACTCACTTCCTCCCCACCTTCCCCCACCGTCCCATCACAAAACCAGATGCCCCTGAAGGGACCGGAGAGCTATGAAGAGCTATCGAGGTCGGCAGAAGAGCCCTTGAATCTGGAGGGCCTGGTGGCCCACAGGGTGGCAGGTAGGATCCTTTGATTCCTTGAGGGGATGGGGAGGATCCATGTCCCGAGGTGCTGGAGCACACGGGGGTGGCATGCATGGTAGAGCTGGGGATAAGTGATGTGGAGGCTCCTTGTCCGTGCTGGATCTGGGCTTGGGACTGAGCCACCTGCCATGGAGACATGCAGGGCAGGGGAGCAGCCTGTGCTGCTCTTCTTTGCTGAAATCCTCCTTTGCAGCTTGTTGTCTGCAGCAGCATTGCCCAGAGGTGGGAAGGGGTGGCTGAGGGTGTCAGATCGCCCCCATCCTGTTAGGGTATCAGGGTTGGTCCGTCCCTGGTGGTGGGGCCAGTCGCTGGGTCTCGGGATAGCTTTCTTTTGGGGAGAATATGGAGAGTTTGGAAAAATGTTTTCATCTCTGGTTGAGGTTGTCCTGCCTGGACCCCACTTGGACATAGTGTTCTTCCTGCCTGGAGCATGATCTGGTGTAGGGTCCCAGCAGAGAGCTTGCCTTATGTTTGATGTAGCTGTAGTCATCCCTGATTTCAGTCTCTGCTTTCCCCCCTGGATTGCTGGGTTCAGTGCTTGGACCTCCTCCTTGGGCAGTTGGGGTGCTGCTGGAGTGGGGACTAGGCTGTTGTCTGTCAGCTGTAATTCTGCCCAGCTTGGCCCAGGGTGGTTTGATTCTGGACCCAGCCGTGAGGCAGTGGTCAGGGGCTGGGAAGACATTTCCCAGCCTTGCCAGAGGGGTTTGGTGCTTGGCTGGGTGCACTGCCGAGTGTTGGTGCTGTGGCTGGATGAAGGCATTACCTCCATGCTGTGGAGGGGAAGGGAAGCTGCATCCACCAATCCCCTGCCCTCCTGCAGCTCTAGCTTAGGGGTTTGTGGCATAACAATGTCCCAGGGACCCAGAAAGAAGGTGCCATGGTGCTGTGGCAGCTTGGTGCCCTCCCTCTCCACTGCTTCGGCTGCAGTTGTTCAGTTGTGGAGTGACATTTGGGAAGGGTTTGGGGCTGTGGGCCAGCTCTTGATGCTGGGGCTTGGCAGCTCCATCCCTTCCAACTCTGTGCTCAGTCCAGAAGCTCGCCCGGCATTAGAGGGAGGGGGGAAAAGCTTGGCTGGAAAAATCCAAGAGCATCAACCTCCCAGGAGTGGGGACTGAGTCATGGGGTGTGGGCAGGAGGGGTGGCAGTGGCAGGAATGGGATTGAGGAGGGTCATAGAGTTGTTGGAAGAAGTTTGCATCTGTCTGAACTTGACCTCTGTGATCCAGATCAGATTCACAAAGGGTCACGGGGCTTTTGCAAAGAATTTAAACAAACCTAAGGACACATGGATGCCCAAACCGCGCTGTATGTCTGGATTTAATATTATAAGCAGCACATGCCTGCCTTCCTCTGTCACCCCATACAAAGTATTAAAATGGGCTGGAAAAAGGGGCAGTTGTAAGGAGAGGAGGAATAGTATTTGCAGTGTGTGGGAAATGGATTTTTGATGTTGACTACCAGAAAAATCCATCCTCCTAGTCCTTGAGTCAGGTCCTCAGGGCTGGGCTGGGGTCACTGTCACCCTCTTGTAGCCAGTGGGTTTCCTAGGGAGGAGACAGGCATCTGGGGGATGGTCCCCAGCCTGTGGCCACCTGTCTCTGCTGGGGCTAGGCCTTCTGTGCTGAGGTGGGGACAGTGCTGGCAGGTGGCCTGACCTCTGGCGGGAACGAGGTGTCCTGGAGCCAGCGCTGGGAGGGGACAGCCAGCGGGGACAGTGGGGCATGGACATGTTTGTTTACATTCCCTGCTGCTATAAATTGCCTGCATGTCCTGGCGCAGAGATGAGGAGCATCTCGCACCTCCTCCGTTCTTGGTGTGGGAATGCTCCCATTCCTTCTTCCTGCTGGTGATGGAGGTGAAAGAGATGGCACAGGGCAGCGCTGTTATGCCCAACATCTCCCCACAGAGGAGAGGTGGTCCTGTCATCCTGTAAGTCCCTCTCATCTTCTAGCAAGGCATCTGGGGTCACCCCTTCTTGTCCCAGCCCTGAGCATTCTGTGACAAAGGGGACCTGCATGGTGCCATCCATAAGGAGATGGGGCAATTGTGGTGTTGCACAATGCTGTATATGACTAGGAGCCACCATTGATTTCCCATGTGGGTTTATGTGGTGCCTGGAGCCGGCAAATTGGCTGGTGGAAACGCAGCTCCAAGCAGAGACCGAGCTCCTTCTGACCCCAAATGACCCCAGACTCATCTGTTAGACCCCAGCTAATATTTTCTCTCCTTTTCTCTCTCTTTTCCCCCCTCTGTTGTATTTTGTGACATTTGTCCTGTCTGCCCCTTCCTCTCTGTGTGGGGGACTGTGTCTGTCCTCTGTGACCTCCCATCCTCCTTGCACTCCCTGTCCTGGTATGCTGGCAGAGTACAACGCCAAGCTCAGGGAACTCAACAAGAGCACCAAAGTCCCCCGTCCTCCTCTGAGCCAGCAACGGTCCTTCTCTGGTTTGTTCATTCCACCTCCTTCCTTTTCCCTCCTGCCTTGTTCTCCAGCCTTTCCCATCCATCCTTCTCCTTCCCTCTCTTGCATTCTTCCCTCTCATCCATCCTTCTTTCCTTTTCCCATCTTCTCTCTCTGCTTCCCCTTCATCCCTTCTTCCCTCTCATCCTTCCTTCCTCCTCTATGCATGCTGAGTGATCTGTGTGTTGCATGGATGTGGGATGGAGGGAGGCTCATGAGACCATCTCTATGCAGGATTGCTCGCTTTCCTCAGCAGAGTCATGGTCAGGGCTCCCATTTAGCTCCTCCAGTGATGGGGGACCCCCTGGCCTTTGGTGCAGACTCCCCTGCCCACCCTTGGTTTTGCATCTCTTCCAAGCCTGGCACTGCTTGCTGGTGGGGTTTTCATTGCTGGGCCAGTTCTGGACCCTTGCTGCATCTCCTCCAAGCTTTGCCCTGACCATACCTCACCCCCTTGGGAAGCAGGGGCTGGGGTTCAGCTCCACAGAACCCAGGTTTAGCCAGTTGTCAGCCCAGGAGGGTCTCTCCTGTGTGAGTTTAGGGATCCCCATGTCTTGGTCTGCAGCTGGGGGGTGTGGGCTGCTGAGGCTGGATTTCATGCAGTGTGACGTTTGCTCCTTGAAGGTGAGTCTGCCATGGGTGATGTGTGCTGGTGACCTGCTTGGTACTTGTCATGCACCCACTTGTCCCAGGGCAAGGAGAAGGTGGGAGATGGAGTGGGGCTGGCACCTTGGGTTTCTCCCCAGGAGGACCAAAGAGGTGTGAACTCTCCCAGTCCTCAGTAGAGAGTAAGGTATTTTATCCTACCCATTTGGGGTAATCAGGCAGGATGTGGGGAGCAGTCTGTTCCAGGATGGGGTGAGTTGGGCTCTGATGAGGAGCAGCACAGGACAATGTCTGTTCCTCATGCAGGCAGGGAGTGAGTTTGCATCTCTCTTCCCTGGGGGCTGTGTGTCCCTGTCTGGCTTTAACTGCTGAGTGCACATCCCGAGGGCCTTGGGATCTTTGTTCTCTCCTGTCCACTGTGGGGGTATCACCTGCCTCTTGCCTGACAGTAGTTCTAGTTCTAGTATCTCATGGCCTAAAAGCAGCTGCCTCCTGATTTGGCCTAAAACCTGGCTGCCTGGTTACAAAATTACCTGGGTTTGCCATCGCTCCTGTTTCCTTTTTCCCCAGCTGTTGTGCTCCCTGCCTTTCCCCAGCCCTAGAGCTGTGCTGAGTTTGAGGGCAGCGGGTTGGTACTAGCATAGGTACTTAAATGAGCAGCAGGAGGAGTGACAGTGCCACAGGTGTTGGGTGAGAGGGTGAGGCTGCTGCTCCCCCTCTGTGAATGGGAATCTGCCATGCATGGCGTCCTTGGGAGTCCAGTGACGGTACCATGGCTAAGAGAGGCTGTATGTCTGCTGAGGGGGCAAAGCAAGCTGGGGAAAGGAGAGTTTGTTTTTCAAGCATAGTTTCCATCCCATAAATCACCCAGGGGGTCGGGGGAGCCATGCTCAGAGCCTGGGTTTCCTCCAGGCTTTGCTCCGGGCGGCCTGTGAAGTTTCCCACTCTCTGCTCCTGAACAATGAGTCCCTTTTTTCCCTTCTCCTCCCTCCCCTCCCTGTGGCCCCGGCTGCTTTCCATGTCTGGGGAGTGGAGCAGCCAGAGCTTGCTGAGCTCCTGGGTGTCCCAGTGGGCCAGATCCAGCACCCTGTGGTTAGGTGACGTGAAGCCCTGGGGATGGAGCAGGGGGTCCCAGGCTGCAGATGTGTGATGTGCACATCTGCCGCGTTTAGTACTTCCCAAATGAAAAATGCAAAGCAAGGTAGGCGTGCACAGCTCGAGGAGCCAGTCCCTGCCTCTCTGAAGTGCTCGGGCTCTGCAGCTCACTTTGGAATGGGCCACGGGATGCTCCGGGTGATGCTCATGTAGTGTTCAGGAGAACCCATAGTGCACAAAGTAGAAGGAAAAAAAGAAAATATAAGAGTTTGGGTTTTTTCCCCCAATATTTTGTTTTTTCCCTGTGCTCACAACTGCGGGATCCAGTCCCTTAAAGTGAAGAATAGAACAAACGATATGGGGTGCTTCCCATACTTGCAAGACAGCTTCCCAGGGACCCTCTCTGTCCCCCTGTCCTCTGCATGAGTCTTTTTAATGGCCATCCAGCGTGCTGGTAAGCACCTGCAGAAGGGATTGGGAGTTGTGTTTCAAAGCTGCTCTTAGTGGAATTTTCCAGGCCGCCTCCGCGGCTGGAGCCAGCCCCGTTGGCTCGAGTCCCCCGCCTCGCAGCCTGGCCGCCTCTCCGCCCGAGCCGCGATTTTATTGTTGTTGCCATTCACTGGGCTGATTATTTAGAAATGTGCCCAGGCCACCTCCTTCCCTCCTGCCCTCCCAGCCCTTTCCCCGGGCCAGGAAAGCTCTGGTGTGTGTGCCCAGCAGTGGAGAGGGGAGGTCAGCGGGCGTGAGGGGTGGGTCCCATGCAGAGCCCCGGGGAGAGAGGGGAAGCAGCTGATAGCTGGTTTTCCTCCGCCAGCCCGTGGGAAAGGAGTTGGTGTTTGAAAAGTGCATTTCCTGGAGCGTGATGCTGGCCTTTCTCCTTTTTTTTTTTTTTTTCTCCTTTTCTCTGTTCCCTAATGTGCTGACCAAGGGGAGCATGAGTGCTTAGCAATTCTGTGGGAAAAGTAGAGGGGATGGTGTTGTCACCTCTGCTAGTGGGTAGGAGTGTGAGTCCCACGGGGCTCTGATCTGTGCCCATGATACTCTGTGGGGTTGCTGTGCACTGAACCCGGCACCTTCATCCATGAGCCCAGATTAACCTCTTAATCAGGAGAGGTGGGGTAGAAAGTGTGTTTGGGCACTGTCAGGTGCTGGGAGAGTTGAGCTGCCCTGCCCTGTGTCAACTTTGTCAGTATTCCTGGGCTTTATCCCAGGCAATGAGTATCTCCACAGCCCAAGAAACCTATTCTCCTGTGATGGCTTGGTTCCCCTGTTCTTCCCCCCAGCTGTGGACATTGGTGGCTTATACTGCTGGGACCTGGGAAGGATGTTTTGGGGGGAGAAGGAGGGGAGATGCTGATCTCTCCTTCTAGAGAGACTTTGCACTGGGGACAGAGCAGCAGTAGTCTTCTAGGATTCCCTGCTACATTCCTCTGTTGGGTTCTTTCTTCTTGATCCAGTGCTCCCTCTGCCTCAGGGATTCACAAAACCAGGTTTTTTCCACTGCTGTGGTTGAAGCCACATCTGGCTGTGGGAGCAGGGATGCAGGCTGAATACAGCTGTCCTTGTGATGGGTAATTTGGTCCTTTCCCACTATGATGCTGTTGAGAGACCCTGTTGCTTCTCTGCTCTGCAGGGCTGGGCTGTCTGGACTAATCTCGGGATGCTCTTGCCCCTTGCACCCATTGCTGGAGGTTGTTGTCCCTGAAAATCTAATGGTGCTCGTGGCAGGGCGAGTGCAGCAATTCAGCCACTAGCCACAACCCTGCCTTGCTTTATCACCTGGTCTGGGGTCGCTGTTGTAGGGTATATATGCTCCAGTTACCCATGCTGGTTTGGGGGTTTGACGCAGGTGAGTGCTGAAGCTGAGACCTCTCGGGTCAGGCCTGGAGCATCTCCTGCTGGTCCCCATCTCAGCTGGCAGCTCCTCACCCCTCTGCCATCCTGTGCTTGCCCTGCAGGGGTGCAGCCCCGGGAGAAGCCTCTGGAGGAGAGCGCAGTCCCTGCCCGCAAGCGGACCCCCAGTGACAGCCACTATGAGAAGAGCTCACCAGAGCCCAGCTCGCCCCGCAGCCCCACTGTGCTCTCACCTGAGGTGGTCAGCACCATCGCAGCCAACCCTGGAGGGAGGCCCAAAGAGGTGTGCTGGTGTTGGGGGGTGGCTGGCTGGGGAGACATGCCTCCAGGGAGGGGGATGGCGTGGTCAGCATTCACAGCAGCCATAGAGTTGAGGATCAGTGATGGTTCTTGTGGTGGTAGTTAGCAGGGAGAAGGTGCAACCCTTCCCTTTGTCCCCTCTGCCCTATCCTTGGGGTGTCCTAGAGGTTTGTGCCCATCATAGGGATGGGACTGACCCTTTCTCCTGCTCTCCCCAGCCTCACCTCCACAGCTACAAGGAAGCCTTCGAGGAGATGGAGGGTGCCTCCCCCACCAGCCCACCCTCCAGCGGCGGTGAGATTTCTCCCCCTACCCCAGCCTTCCCTGTGTCACCACAAACCCCTTACTCCAACACCTGTAAGTGCCATGGCTCCGGGAGGCGGAGGGGCTTGGTGGGTGGCTCTGGGCAAGCCAGAAATTTGCCAAGGGTCAGACAGCTCCAGGTTCCAGACACCCACCGCCACGTTAACCACTCCTCCTCTCCATCCTCCTTTCCCCTCCACATCTGCCACTCCATGCTGCTGTCAGCATGCAACTTACTTCAGCATCCCATGCTCGGCATCCTTGTCTTGGCTTTTTCCCACCCTCCACTCACTGGGGTGTTTTTTTTGATCAGATCCCAAGGTGGGATGAGGAGAGAGGCATGCTTTCACCCCATCCCAGTCCTGCATCTCCCCTTTTTCCCTAATGGCATGGCATGAAGAGAAGCAAAACTGCAGTGGCAGGCGAGTGGGAGGGAGGCAGGAGGGACTGAAGGTCAGGAGGGCAGACTTGCACACCATGTCACTTCTTGCTCGCATTTTCAAAGGCAGGAGGGGAAGAGGCTGGGATGCATGCTCTTTGCATGCAGCTTGTCTCTGCTCCTCCAGCACAGTGTCTCTGTTCTGACTTACCCTGTCTCAGTTGCGGTGGGTTTGTGTGGACTGGGTTTGTGTGACCAGCTTGAGTGACGCACCCTGAGGAGCAGCCACATGTTGGCACAGCACGGCTCGGGCCAGAGCAGTACAGTGGAGCAGCCAGTCAACTGGGAAACCCATTAAAAAGATGGCAGCCCCCCATCCCCTCTAAAACACTTCTGTAGGCTGAAGGCTGAGGGATGCTATAGGGTTGGGGATGCTTGGGCTAAGTGCAGCCCGCTCTGATACCATGTCCTGATTTCAGGGAAGCCACCTGCTCCCTACAGCTCAGCCTGCAGGACTTGGGGGTGTTTTCTTCTGTACTGTTGCTCTTCCTTTCCTACAATCCTCTGATGTTTGAGCCCTGTCTCTTGGGATAAGGAGACGAGTGTGGGAGCATTGCTGGGGTGCTTGGCAGCTCGGAAATGGCCCTGTTGTTCCTGGGGACTGTGAGCTCAGCCCTGGGGTAGCAGCAGCTCCTTTGGCAGGGGGTCAGTGGCTTTGGGGGATGAGTCACTTGTAGAGGTGACAGGAACAGTCTGACTGGGGTCGTGGCCCCCGGACAGTGCTGTTTATCCAGCACCAGCCAGGGAAGCCTGGGAAGCTTGAAGTTGCAGCTTTCAGGCTTTGCCAAAGTGGCCCTGAGGGATACAGGAGCAATTCCCCTCTGTTGGGTGATTGTGGTCCCGGGAGAATTCCTGGCTCTGTGAGGACCCTGCTGCTCATCAGCCAGCTGAAGTGTGAGCTGACATTGTGGCTTGAGGTCAGCTGGATTTGAGGAAATGAGACACCCACTAGGGAAGGTGCTGCTGTCTTAGTTTCCCAGGGACTTGGCTGCTCGGCTGCTCCAGCCCCAGGCTGCTGGGTGGACCTGGCCTCAGGGCAAGGGTCTGGCTTTCCTCTGGACCTCCCACCACCCACTTCATCCCAGCCTTGCCACAGGCCCTGTGCCTATGCCACCAGTCAGAGACATTCAGACATTGCTGGAGGCCTGTGCCCTTTGGTCTCTCTTGCTAGAGATGTTGCCCTGAAGTTTCCCTTGACATGGGAAAATACATTGTCAGGGTGATGGGGCAAACCCAGTGGGTATGAGGGGAGAGGAGGTGCAATCTGCTTGGGGTGGTCTGCCCTGCCCTGTGAAACCCCGCTGCCATCCATACCATAGCCATACACACATATGCAGCTGCTCGTGGTGTGTATGTCTGGGCACAGGGGTGCAGAACTCACATGTACATTGTCAACCCTCTGTGTGAACATTCTCACCCACCCATTGAGCTGGTCTGGAGGGCAAGATTTCTTTGGCAGTCCTTCTGTCCCTTATGTGGGGGTGGTGAGCTGCTCAGGGGCAGCTGGATTCCAGCTTAGCCAGATGTGGATATTGGCAGAAAGGAGTTCAGGTGTGGGAGAGCTGGGTTGGAATGGCTGCTCACGTAAGGGAAATAAAAGGGGCTTCATGCCTTTATGGTGGGACTTCATGGGAATGGTGCTGGGAGATGGGGTCTGGGCCTCTCCTGATGGCAGTTGTCCCCTTTCACCATCCTGCCAGCTTTGCAACGGGGCAAGGGGCTTGTACCCGGTCACCTCCCGCCCTGTGTCCTCTCCCAAATGAAGAGGGGATGAGTATCCTTCTGTAGGGTGTTGCTTCATATGAGGGCATCTCGTGTTCTCAGCAGCCCTCCCTTGCAGCCAGTGGGTGGGATGAGCTGTGGGGGCTCTGAACCCATGGGCAGCTCCTGCCTTTCTGAAGCATCACCTCCCACCCCTCCACTAACATTCTTGTGTCACTGTGCCGACAGTGCGTTCTCCCCCTGGCCTGGCCAAGACCCCGCTCTCAGCACTGGGGCTGAAGCCCCACAACCCGGCTGAGATCCTGCTGCATCCAGTGGGAGGTGAGTATGGACATGGGGACTGCAGGCAGGTTTTTTTGTGCGGGTGTCTATGAGGATACCCTGGAAGGGTCCCTAGTTTGGAGAAGGCACTTCCTTTTGGGGCCAGGTGGCCATGGGGGGTCCTTGTCACCTTCTGTGGGGACTCTGGGACTGTGTAAGTGTGGGGGATGTTGGTGCTGCCCTGGGGGGCTCGGCACAGTAGGGTCTTCAGCGGTGAAGGCTAGATAACCCTGTGGCCTTGTTTCCTGCCCAGCCCCATATTTTTCCCTCTCCCACCCCCTACATTCCTTCTCCTCCCTAGGACAGCTGGAGACAGTTTGCTCTCTGGGAGCTGAGCCTGTCAGCTGGAACAATATCCAGAGCTCTTTCCATCCTGGACAGCAGTCTCTGAGTGCAAAGGCCTTGCTGTCCTGGAGATGTGTCCTGGATTAGCCTGCCAAGCCAGACCTTACTGTTCCCCAGCACCCAGGGCCCCTTCCTGAGCCAGCTCAGGGCTGAGTGTAACCTCCTCAAACCTATCTGAGTCTGGGGGCCACAGGTTGATTGAACTTGCACTGCAAGACCCTTCTCCCTCTGCCCTCAAGGGTGAGCTGATGCTTTTTTGGTGCTTACTGGGCTTCTTGGAGCAGCCCCTTGGTTACTCTCTGCTGCACTGTTCCCTCTTCCCCATTTGAAGCCAGCCTCCTGGGTTTTGGACATAATTTCTGGGATGCTAATATGATGGGGGGGTGTCAAGACTGGCTTTCAGTTTGGAGCACAGTGTTGGGAGGTTTGGGGCTCTCCTTTGTGCTCTGTGTGCCCCTGCCTGAGCAAGGCAGAGCTGCTTAACTCTAATTTCTCTTTCTGTCTCACACCTCCCTTCCTCCTCTTCCCACTCCCATCACTCCCCTGCCTCTCCATCTCTCAGAGCTAGAAGGGGAAGCAGGCAGTGACACTCAAGAAGGTAAGGAAGGCTTTTCTTTCTCTGTATCCCTCTTCCTCATGCAACCTCACTGTTGGGACTGTCACTCAGAGCAAGCCCAGGTGACTGTTCCAGCAGCCCTTCCTTGCGCTGTCCCTCAGTAATGTAGGAGTCTGAGTTGCCTGTCCTGCTCCCTTTAGAGGAGGGGCACATCATGCCTTGTGTCATGGTAGGATTTCTCGGTGTCCAAGTTGGACCTGAAAGTCTGTCACATTGTGTGGCAGTCATCCGTGGGGACTGAGAGCTCTTTGTCAGTGAGTGGCATCCTTACTGTTGGCATGCTGGGGATGCTGGCACGCTACAGCCAGCTTTGGATGAGCCTGGAAGGGATCTGGGAGCAACAGCCCCAGTTTTAGTCTCCTTCCCTCCCCTTTTGGCTTTGCTGTTGCCATTCAGAGTGAAAATAAACCAAAGTGCAGCACAAAAGGTCAGCAGGCGCAGAGGCCACCAGTGTGTTGCCAGCTCGGCCGGCCAGGCAGTGGTGCAGCACCAGCAGCTGGGGCACATCTTCCGCCCGCCAGGCAGCTGCGCAAATTCCTCTCACCTCTTCTGTCTCTGGGTTGTGCCACTTTGGGGATGCCAAGGATGGGGCGGAGCTGGGAGAGCAATGCAAGAGTGGCTGTGCTGATGGCGCAGGCACTGTGGGCTCTGGGATGGCACATCTCGTGTGGGGACAGTGGTTTTGGGAGTGGCTGTGATTCCTTGGAGTGCTGCCTGCTAGGTAACGGTTGTTGGGTGGTTTTGCTTCCTCTTTAAATGAATTTTTGGGCTCTCAGAGCTGGGATGAGGAACTGTGTGTTCAGGACGGGCTTTGGGGAAAGGGTGTCTCTTGGTGGGTGCGGTGCTTCCTCTAGCTCTAGCAGCCATCAGCATTTCTCCTTGGAAGTTTCTGAAAATGCACACAACCAAAACCTGAACACTCTGTGATACTGGAGAAAGTGTTTGCTTGAAAAAAAGTTCTACTTTCAGAACTGATTTTTCAATGATGGCTTTTTGGATACTTTAAAGGGAGCAAAGCTGGGATAAAACCAGGCTTTCCCCCCAGTAAGTTCCCCCAAGCTTTACCATTTCTGTGCAGCTTTAAGCTTCCAAAGACTCAAACATTGCCTCTCCTTCCCACCAAACCCTCAACTCAGGCTCTCAGGAACTCAGGCTGTCCTGCATCTCTGTCCCCTTGCATGATGGTTGACCCCCAAGCAACGATGTCCAGTGACCCTGCACTGCATAGGCTGAGTGACCACCATGGGCATTTTGCTCTGCTTCATCCTCTCTAAAATGATATTTTTGGGCATTGAATCTACAGTTCTGAGAAGGGGCTGGTGTTTTGGCTTATCTCTGGCTTAGGACCCTCTGCACTGAGCCACACATCCAGGAGCCACACTCCAGGAGGGGTAGTCCCTGCCCCTCCGTGCTCTGCCTAGCAGATCCCAGGTGGAATAACTGCCCTGTGTGTGGGGCTGGAAGATGCTTTGGCAGTGTGGGAGCTCAGGATGTGGCTGTCAGCTCTGAGGAGGCTTTCAAACAGCCTGACACAGATGCAGCGCTGGGGATTTCTGGCCAGAGTGCAGCCCTGCTTGGATTTGGGATTCCCAAACAAATGCCCATCTCCTTGGTTACTCAGAGCTTCTCTATTTTCCCACCCATTTTCCCATCTCCAGAGTCCCTTCCAAGAAAACACAAGGAGGCAAGATGAGATTTTTCAACATAAAAAAAATCCTGCTTGCAACTTCTTAACTTTTCTTTTCTCCTGACCTGTGTTGAATCAGTACACTGGAACCTGTGCCCATGGTCCCACACCTTACTGTAGCACAGCCCCCAAGCCCCCTGGTCCTGCCTTCTTAGGAGGGGTTGGCATTTTCACAGCCTTATGGTCTTAACCTCTTGCAGGCTGACTCATTTGTACTGTCTGGCTAATTTTAGTCTGGGCTGGGGAGCTGGGAAGGGGAAAAGTGAGTAGCTGTGAAATTAATTTAATTACCTAAGCTGCAATGAATTTCTTGCAGCTGCCCTGGGTAGTGCCTCATCCCTGTCACTCAGGATGTCCTGCCTTAGGTGCTGGTACCCAGTCTGTGTAGAGGTCCATTGTCTGGTTTTGGCTCAGATCTTCCCTGGGGTTGTTGGCCAGGAACATCAGCCCAAGGGAGGGACTCATCCTCCCCTCTACAGACAGGTGGGGCACAGAGGTGCTGCGGGGGAAGGAGTGGGACCTGTGACTTTTTCCTTACATGTCTCTGCTCCAGCTCTGAACGTGGAGCTGTGCATTGGCATTGCTGACTTCGTGCAGGCCAGCTTGGCAGCAGGCTGAGCCAGAGCCCAGCTGTTAGGACTAATAATAACATTAATAATGTTTGTCATGCTAATTACTGCTGCAGAGCTGCTTTGGGCATGGCCATCCTGGAGCCAGAGACTGGCAAGGCTGCCCAGCCCATAGGATTTGATGCCAGTGGACCTTGTGTAGGGCAGGCTGAGGTGTGACATGGCTGCGGGGCTTGGGAGAATGGGACTAAAGCTGCAGCCCCTTCCTCTGGTGCAGCTTTTGGTGGGGGCTGTGGGGGCTGTCATAGGGATGGGGACCAGCTTGGGTGGAACAGGAGGTAAGGGGCAAGGTATGAGGACTGGGTCTGGTGTCTGCCATGGCTGGTAATAGCCAGCCCAGCCTGCTGCTCCTGGCACGGGACATCTTGGCGTCTCTAAAGGAAAATCGTTTTTCTTGGTTGTGCTCATAGGCTCCGGTTTCAGGCTGTGCTATGAGTGAAAGTGTTGGATGCTGCAGTGGAAATAGCTAGAGTTGCCCTCTGGTCTGCTGCTGGAGATGGCTGGGAGAGGTGGGCTGCAGGAGGCAGGGACCAAAGGGCATTGTCATCAGTCCCGTGTGAGTCAGCGAAGGCTGGGCAGAGTCACCAGCTCTATTTTTAGGGGCTGTGGATGAACAGGGAGCAGGACGTGTTCTCTGTGGCATCCTGGGTGGGAGGGACGCTGACTCAGAGCAGGGTGAAGGGGCTGTGGCAGGCAAAGGGATCGTAGTCCCATGTTCCAGTCCCTCAGGGAAAGAGGTGACCCCCCCTCCCTGTGCCCTGGCTGGGGGTCTTCAGCATTCTTGAAGCGACTTCAGGGTCTTGAATGAGCCAGATGTGTTTTCACACAACCCCTGGTGGAAGAGGTAGGGGGAAATACTCAGCTGGAGGAGGTCAGCTCAAGCACTTCACTGGTGTGAAATGTGGATCCTGGGAAGGGTGTGGCCCCCTTCCCATACAAGCTGTAGGCTCATCTGTTTTCACTTCTCTTTTTCTGCAGAGCCCAGGAGCTATGTTGAGTCAGTGGCCCGCACGGCCACAACGGGCAGGGGAGGGACACTGCCCGCTGCCCAGCCTGCTGCCCAGCCTTCTGCCCAGCCTGCAGGCCCAGAGGTGCCCATCAGGAATGGCACTTTCTCCAACTCCTTCATTGCCCCCAGCCCTGTCTCCACCAGCAGCCCTATTCACAGCATGGATGGGTAAGGCAGTGGGTGCAGGTCCCCGGGACTGGTGGGGCTGGGGCTGAACCCTGCCTGGTGCACAGGCTTAGAATCACAGTCACAGAGTCACAGAATCATTAAGGTTGGAAAAGGCATCCAAGATCATAGAGTCCAACCTTTGACTGAACATTGGCACTAAGTGCCATGTCCAGTTGTTTCTTGAACATCTCTAGGAATGGTGCTTATTCCCACATTGAAACTGCCTTTGCAAAGACTGACATCTCTCCATGCAGGTATCCTGGCCAACTTCGGTACCCTGAGAACACAAATCTGGGTCACTGTTGGTCACTTGGTCATTATTGGACCTCAGAAACCTTTCACTGGGAACCTGGGCCCTGGAGTGGGAGGAGGGGTGGGTTGTGCTAACCCCTAGCCCTGGGTTAGGCTGAGCATTAGTCCTCGGGGGTGAGATGGAACCATTGTCCCTGTCCCCTGTCCACCCAGCCCATGAGGTGTTCTGCAACCACACAGGCTGGCAGGGCAGAATAAATCAGGTGTTTGCTGGGCACAGATGAAAAAAGGCTATGTTCCCCAGGAAGTCATATTTTGAGATGGATCTGGGATTCATGGTGGAGCTAAAGCTGCCTCTAGTTGCTTCCATGAAGCTGGCTGGACCCATCCCATGGTTGCCTCCAAACTGCCAAGTATCTGACTGGCTCTGTGCCTCAGTTTCCCTGTGTGCCACATGCAGGAGGGTGCCAGTACCGGTCAGCAGCAGGAATGAGTGGTGGAACTGAATTCTGCCTTTCTTTGTCTCTCCTCAGGGGCTCCCTCCGCAGCTACCCGTCAGAAGGCAGCCCCCACGGCACGGTTACACCTCCCCATGCCTCAGCTGAGCCCTCGTACCGGTCACCTGTTGGCTCGCAGATGCCCTCTGCTCACAGCAGCTACCAAAACTCGTCTCCATCTTCCTTTGCAATGGTCCAAGGAGGGGTCCCGGGCTCGGCATACAGCAGCCCTGACTACCCTGATGGCCGAGCTGGCCTCCAGCCAGAACCTCAAGCTCGGCCACAGCCACAGGTCAATGTGGTGGGGGTCCACACTCTGCCAGGGAGCCCCCGCAGCCTGCACCGGACTGTGGCTACAAATACACCGCCTAGCCCCGGCTTTGGGCGAAGAGCCATCAACCCCAGCATGAGTGGTGCTCCCGGCAGCCCCGGGCTGGGCAGGCATGCTGTGGTGGCCCATGGCAACCTGGTGGCCCCGCCAGGGAGCCCCAGCCTGTCCAGGCACCAAGCAGCAGCAGCTACATCCCCTGGCAGCCCCCTGTATGGCTATTCCAGCCCAGAGGAAAGGCACCTGACACTCTCTCGGCAGAGCAGCTCCTCTGGCTACCAGCCTCCCTCCACGCCGTCCTTCCCTGTCTCCCCAGCGTACTACCCTGGCACGAGCACGCCGCACTCCTCCTCCCCAGACTCGGCTGCCTACCGCCAGGGCAGCCCCACGTCGCAGCCGGCTCTGCCTGAGAAGCGGCGGATGTCAGCCGGGGACCGCTCCAACAGCCTCCCCAACTATGCCACTGTCAACGGCAAGGTGTCTTCACCCCTCTCCAGTGGCATGTCCAGCCCCAGCGGTGGGAGCGCCGTCGCCTTCTCCCACACGCTGCCGGACTTCTCCAAGTTCTCCATGCCGGGTAAGGGATGCTCTTGGAGGTCCCCGTGTCCCCCTGCCCTACTCAAGGCTCTCCCTTCCTCCTCCTTGCTGGCCATCAGGAAAGGGATTGCAGCCATGTCCTGATTTACCCCTCTTGTCCATCCGCAAACCAAAGGCACCGCTGGGGCTGGGGCCATTTCCTGCGCTTTCTGACAAATCCAAACAGGAAAAACACCGAACAGCATCTCTGGCATAAACAGCTTCCAGAGATGTGTATGCAGAGATCAAAGCTCCTGGCGGCAATTTTTCTCTGCCGTGGGGATGCACTGACCTTTTGGCCCCATTCCCAGAGAACTTTACCCCAGTGAGACCCCACTGTGGTGCTGCCTCCTCATTTTAAATGGTGCCGTGCCTCAGGTGCCATCCTGCCTGGAACACTTCTGCCAGCTCCGGTTACAGACACCTTGGTGACGTCAAGATGGGGCTGATAGGACCAGGAGAATAAAGCTGTGGGGCAGCGGTGGCTCCGGCTGCTGGGCCAGTTTCTCTGCTGAGCCGGCAGCCCTTTGTGGGCACTCTGGCACTCATCCTGGCCCCGTGACTCCTGTGGCCAGGGACCTTTCCCAGTGGGGAAGCCTGAGCAATTTAAACCCTTAACAATTAACAAGCAGCTTGGAGAGGGGAGTGAACCCCCTGACTCTCCCAAGGTGACTAGATTGCTGAGGGCTGATAGCATGTCTCCAGCAGAGATGCTATTCAACCCTCTTGGTTGTTTGCCTGGTTGTTTTTGGAAGGGAGGTGATTTTAAGTGTTGCCTGAGTAAATGAAAGCTTCACAGCCAGAGAACCAGCTCCTGTTGGGACTGTGCCACTGGTGGGCACTGAACAAGGCACAGTCAGGCTGGGGCTGGGGCTGCTTTGCCCAGGCGAGATTGACCTGTCCAGTTCCACTGCACAGAGCAAAGATAAGGGAGGACATTTATTTTTATGAAGTGTCATCCAAATCTCGAACATTAGAGAGCAATGAAGGTCATCTGAAGTCAGGATCTCCCCGTCACCTCCAGACATACCTCTTCCCTCCAACAGTTTTTATTTCACCTGGTCAGCTTCTTTTAAATGAAGACTTTCCATTTTGTGTCTGGCTACAGTGTGCCACAGGGGCTCATCTGGTGCACAGCCCTTTGAAGGCCCTTGAGCTTGGATCTAGCTTTAGATGCCCAGCAGCCCCATAAGCTCAGCCTGTCTGGGGCTGGGGTATGGGGAACTGGGACTGGGCTGAGGTTAGTGCAATGTGCTGGATCTGAAAGGAGATGGATGTATTAATGTAATTAATGTATTAATGTAATTAATGTATTAATGCTTTGGCTGGATGTAGAATTTCAGATACAGCATCTTTCAACTTTTTCTTGTCTTGTCTTCTCTTTCCTGTAGACATCAGTCCTGAGACTCGTGCCAATGTCAAGTTTGTGCAGGATACTTCCAAGTACTGGTACAAACCAGACATCTCCAGGGAGCAAGGTAAGTAGATGTCATAAGATTGGGAACTGGGATGCGTCTGGGATCACAGGGATTAACAAGGATTTTTCTTATGGATTGTTTTGAGAGTGAAGGTGAATAACAGCTGCTCAGCCTGTTGCAGATGGGGGTTAAAGTCCCATTCAGCTGCAGGTTTTTGTGATGTGGGCTCTCCAAACCTTCCTCTTGGTAGAGGAGCTCCAGTCCCTGCAGTGTGCAGTGGATCTATGTTTGCAGTTTGGGGTGCAAAACACCCGGAACTTGAGTTGATAATGCTCAGAGGTGTCTTGGAAATACGGCTAAAATGAGTGGGGAGAACAAGGAGGTGGCAGGATGCCTTCAGGAGTGTGATCCCAGCATTTGGGCCTTGGTTCCTACTTCTCTTCAGTTCTTGGTTTCTCAGAGATAGGCAGGATGGGAATTGGAGATGCCCACACACGGGTGGTGGAGGTGGGGGGAGATGAGCCTGTGCCTGGCAGCCCACTCAGACGTGCAGGAAGTGCAGTAACATTGTGGTGCCTGGCTATAAGGTGTGGAGCTGGGGCACCCCATCCCAACCCACACCTGCTGGTGTCTTGAGGGTGTGTTGGTTCTTACTGTGCCATCTCTGAGCTCTGCCATTCTCTCCTGCAGCCATTGCCCTGCTGAAGGACAGGGAGCCAGGGGCTTTCATCATCCGAGACAGCCACTCCTTCCGGGGAGCCTATGGCCTCGCCATGAAAGTTGCTTCTCCGCCTCCCACGGTCATGCAGCAGAACAAGAAAGGTATTGTGTGCCCTTCTCCTTCCCACGCTGAGATGCTTTCCATCGTTCAGCCGGAGCGAGCGGGCAGCTGGGGCTGCTGAGCCACTTGTGCCCTTGGGTATGTGCTGATGTGGCAGGATCCCTGCCTCCCAGGGCGCAGGGAAGCACCAGACACTCTCTGCCCTGAGCTGTGGAGGGCTCAGGAGCACTTAAATCTTGGACTTTGGTATAATGACATGGGTACAGCCTCTCCAGCCCACTAATACTGTGGGGGAGTTTGGCTTGGGGTTGACGTGTGCAAAGGGACAGATTTGAGGAGGGCGTGTGTAGTGTTGGGGACCCCACCCTTGAGCTGAGGCACTGGTTTCTTAATGGTACTGCATAGTAGTAGGAGGAGGGTGGCTGTGGTGTGAGAACATCTTCTCTCTTCCCAGGAGACTTAACCAACGAGTTGGTGAGGCACTTCCTCATTGAGACAAGCTCACGAGGTGTGAAACTAAAAGGATGTCCCAACGAGCCTAATTTTGGTAAGTGCCTCCAGCATGCTTTCCACATGTGGGGTTGAGTTTGGGAGAGCCTTGTCTTCACCATAGTGTCAAAGCAGAACTGTCAGGTGTCTGGGAGAACCTTTTACTGCCTCTGGTCCCTGTATAACTGAACCCTGTGGGCACTTGGAGCCTCTACGTTCATGCACGCTCATGAGAGCACACAAACGTGCCTGTATGCAAAGGTACATACCTTTCTACACACATGTGTAGGACAGCTGATGCTCCTGGGAGGTTAGAGGGTAGGGGCTCCCCTTGTTCCATTTATTCCAAGGATAATGTTATCTGGGGAGCTGCACAAAGACCTTTGTTGCATTTTTTGTTCCTAAAGTGGCCCTGGCACCTCTGTCCCCTCCCTGAGCCCTCTGTGGAGGGCTACATGATGATTTCAGTGAGGGGAATTGCCACATGTGGCATTAGGTCCATTAGTGAAGAAGCCCATCTAAAAGCCTGTTTCTATCCAACCAGAGCAATGGTCACCTAATCAGGGAATGCTGGAGTTTCTTACTCTTTTCCTTGGTTAATGATTATCGTACTTTGGATTGTGCAGTTCCATAGCCTAATGATTTTGCAAAAGGATCATTGTATTAACGCAGCAGGTGCAAACAATTCTTCATCTGGCAACACTGGCCCTATGCTGACCATCTTCCCTCTCTCCCCAGGCTGTCTCTCAGCGCTGGTGTACCAGCACTCCATCACACCCTTGGCCCTGCCCTGCAAGCTGGTCATTCCTGACCGAGGTAAGAGCTGGGACCAGAAGGCATTGCATCTGTCCCCACAGCCTGCAGGGAGGGTGTAGGTTTCCAAGCAGGGAGCACCAGTAACCATCCCTTGTCTTCTAGATCCCATGGAGGAAAAGAAAGACTCTGCATCAACCACCAACTCAGCCACAGACCTCCTCAAACAGGGTGCAGGTGAGTTGGGAGGGGTTGTCATGGGGTGAACTTGGCTTGGAGTACTGGTTGACCCAATGTCTGCTGTCT
Source organism: Cyanoderma ruficeps (assembly GCA_008694505.1). Lineage (NCBI taxonomy): Eukaryota > Metazoa > Chordata > Aves > Passeriformes > Timaliidae > Cyanoderma > Cyanoderma ruficeps. The sequence goes on along the minus strand of VZDJ01000594.1, from coordinate 13,307,663 downwards.
CACTTTCCAGCCTGCAATGTCCTCTTCATCAATTCAGTGGAGATGGAGTCTCTGACGGGCCCTCAGGCCATCTCGAAGGCTGTTGCTGAGACGCTGGTGGCTGACCCCACACCCACAGCTACCATTGTTCACTTCAAAGTCTCCGCACAAGGCATCACCTTAACGGACAACCAGAGGAAGTAAGAGCCTCCATGGCCACATCTCTGGCCAAAAGCCAGTGTTGGCTCGTTCCCAAAGCCAACAGGGCTGTGATTCAGGAAGTGTGTTGGTGAAGGATGTCCCTGGGATGGCATCAGCCTGGTCATGGACATGGCTGAGCTTTGTCCTTGACTCTTGGAACATCCTATGGGAGACTATGGCAGTGTCCCCTGGGCTGGTGGAGCTGGGTTGAGGTGGCCCTTACATTCCCTGCTTTATGTTTCAGATTGTTCTTCCGAAGACACTACCCGCTTAATACTGTCACCTTCTGTGACTTGGACCCCCAGGAACGAAAGTGAGTGCCCTAACCTGGGGGGAGCATGTGACCCCCAGCCCTTTCACTCCTCTAGCCTCCTGGGATGCTTGGAGCAGGGACTTTGCTTGCTCTTTCCCATGCTCTTGCAGAGAGCAGGAATGCAAGGTGCCCTTGGAAACTGTGGTGCAATGCCAGCTTCTTCTGGTGACTTTTTGGTGTCTACAAGCACCTTCATGCTGAGAGAGAGGTGCATCGTTTTTCCATAAAGCCAAGCCTGTGCAAAGCCAGGCTGGCCTTCCAGCATTGGTGTGGTGGCTCCCATTGTGGCCCTGTCTCTCTGTGGGGTGCAGGAGGGATCATCTCTCACACCTTCTCTTCTCCTTGCAGATGGACTAAAACTGATGGCAGCGGCCCAGCCAAGTAAGTACTTTCTGTGCTTCTCAGCAAATTCCTCCCAGCTGCTGTCAAGGTGGCTTGTGCCTGTGTTTGGGCATTGGCTGGGAGATGCCCTGTGCAGGGCAACCTGGCTGTGTGTGAGATGTGCTCAGCTCTTGGGGACTCTGGAGGCATCTTTCAGCCCCAAATTCTTGGTCAGAGCAGGCATGGCTCTTGCTGAACTGACCAAACTGAAAACGCTCTCGACAGAGTCATTGGGAACTAGCTTATGGAGCACAGCTGGGGTTATGCTGATGGCATGTGAGCTACTGGTCATCTCTTCCCTTTCTCCCTGTCCTTCCTGTCCTGACCCATGGGAGCACAGAACTGTTGGCTGAGCCCATTTCCAGGGGCCAGCTCCCACTAATTTTAGCCATTGTGTGAGCAAAGGGGTTTTTATTAGGATGTCCAGCTGCTGGGATATTTCTCCTCCCCAATTAGAAATGCCGTAGCCTGGGCCTGTCTCACATTCTGTTCCCCTTGTATTTATAACTTGAGTTTGCACATTCTAATTAAAAAAAAAAGGGACGTTTTATTCATCAGGGGAGAGACAGACAGAAATAACCAGATGGTCTCACTCAGCTTCCTGTGTCCTTGCATGGCCGTCATCTCTTAGAGGGTCTCCCCCAATGGCCAGCCCATCTCATGTCTGGCTTCAAGAGGCCAAACCAAGGCAATGCCATGGGCATTGGAAGGTCCCTTCTTTGGGACGAACTTGGGAAGGATGGCAGAGATGTTCAGAGGAAGGGCAGTTTGGTCAAGAAATGGTTGAAAGCTAGCCTTCAAAGCAACTGCGGCAAAGGGAAGAGGAGATGGGCCTTCATGCAGGCTGGTTTGGGATTATCGCTCTGTGTTGTGAGAGGTGGATGTTAAAGAGGGGAAGTGGGACAGGACCGTGTTGGAAGAGGGTGATTGTAATCATTGAAGGAGCAATATTGAGCCTCTTGCCTTCTCCCCACACAGGCTCTTCGGCTTTGTGGCCAGGAAGCAAGGGAGCACCACAGACAACATCTGCCACCTCTTTGCTGAGCTGGACCCAGACCAGCCAGCTGCAGCCATCGTCAACTTTGTCTCCAGGGTCATGCTTGGCTCCGGCCAGAAGAGATGAGCTGGCACTTGCGGGTGATTCTTGAATTTTGGAGAAGGACTTGGAGCTGATCCGAGAAGGAGTGTGAGGAAGTGCATTGTGGGAGAGGGAAGTGAATCGGGGGGGAAAGGGTTGGAATTTTGGAGGAAAACAGCAAACAAAAAAAAACACCCACCAACAAAACCCCTAAAAACTCAACACAAGCCAAACACACACGTAGAGGAACCAAAGCCACGCACCTACAAAAGTGAGCCACAAAGTCACGCCAGACAGGATTCATGTCCCATTGCAGGGAAGGTGACCAAAGCAAAGGCAGCAATGAGAGGTGTGTTTCCAGCTTTCAGCATCATGGCCTCAAGTGGTGACATCCATTTGGGACTGAATGTGGGACCATGACTGGTGTTTTCCATCTGAAAAAAAGAAGCAACTGGCAAAACCCATGGAAGAAGCTTCATCCCAGCAGCACCATCTGCTGTGTGTTTGAACTGACCTGTAGGAGATAATGACATGTGCTGGTTCTATGGGACACCAGAAGAGATGCTCTCAGAAACCTTCCCTTGTTCACCTGCAGAGGAGGGTCCTCACTGGTCCCTGTGGTTTCCCTAAAACCTGCTCACAACCTGGTAACTTGCTGGGGGCATGGGGAAATTGGTCCTGAACCTTCTAATCCCTGGGGAGCTTGGCCATGGGCTGACCTTTGCTGACCTAGAGCCCAGCACCAGTCACAGGTGAGACGCTGTGAGTCCACCCAGAGAGGCGGGTCACGCTGTTCTCCACTTCCCCAGAGGTTCTGGTGCCCCCCAGCCTGTGAGGAGGTGTGGGGGTTCCTACCACCCTGTGTCTGTGGAAGGTGGATGCTCCCCAGGAACCTAGAGGATGCAGAAAGTCGCCTCCTCTCCCATCTTCCCCTTTTCCCTCCCGTCACTAGTCCTCTTTGGCAGTTTTCTCCTGCGGCCTGTCACATTCTCTTAACACAAAAAAAAGCAAAACAGAAAGGAAAGGAATAGTTGTAATAATAATAATGATTATAATAATAGCGGATGCTGGCACAGGTGGGTTCCCTGTGCAAAGCAGCAGACCCGTGGCTACCCCTTACCTAGCTTTTCGGAGACACGCAAGCGGTTTTTAAATTGCATGGACATTCAAGTTGCACGAAAGGCAAACGACTACAAGTAACTCAGGCGCTTTTTTTCTCCTTTTGTTTTGGAGGCCACGTTAAAAAAATAAAAAGAAGGAAGATAATTTTTTTAAAAATGGGACCTGCAGTGGTTGGGCATGTCTGGCTCAGTGGGGAGGTAGCAGGTCCTCTGAGAGCCACCCTGGTTGACACATGTGTACCCCCAAAACCATCTGGTTCGAGTCTTGTGCCCCTGAAATGCACCGTAGTTTCGCAGTGATTTCAGTGCTGTTGGCTTTTCCCTTAGATTTGGTAGGTGAGGAGGGCAACTTGGGTGGACAGAGGGGCAGAGTGCCCTGTGCTACTGCAGGGGGAGAGATTGTGGTGGGGGTGCAGCAGGTGGAGATCCTTGCCCTATGGTGCTGGGGAGGGGGCAGAGGATGTTTTGGTCACATGTGCAGGTTTAGGGCAGGGGGAATGGTCCAGCTGGAGCTGCAGGTCATTGCTGAGCCCTCTGCTGCAAATATTCCCCCGACAGCTTTTTTGGGCGAAGTTTTCAGTGCAGAGTGGCCCAGATAGTCTTTTGGGGACAAGAATTAGAAATATAGCACTGCAGTCCCCTGGAGAGCTTGTCTCCCGTGGACCACCCTTGCCTTGATAGCTATAATATATATACAAGCTATACTGACAAAATACTGTAAGCTAATGAAATTTTAAGGAGGAAAAAAAAAAGGTTAAATTTACACTCGAAAATATTTGGTTTTGCCATATCGCTTTCTGCGCATCATATCTCCCCTACTATATCCCGCCCTTCCCCTGCCCTGGGGAAACACCTGCATGTTAAAAGAAAATCCAGAGCAAGGCAAAATACAGATGGGGGAAGAGGCGGGGGCCCCTGTGTCGGGGTGGCTGCGTGTGACCGGTGTGCAGTGTGTGTGTGTGTGTGTGGGGGAGTGAGCGGCTGGGCGGCCGGACGGGGCTACCGGGGCCAGAGGCTGTGCTGATGTACTGAGTGTGAAAGGATGGGTGGCGAGGAGTTGGTTGTGAGATGGTGGTGGGACAGGAGGTTCTGGGGTGGGGGGCTTTCCCCCTCCCCAGTTCCCTGGCCGCACAGATGCAGAGATCTTTTAATTCTTTGATATTTCCAAAAAGTGATTCCCTCCTTCTGCGAAATTCAAGTCAGACAAGAGACGATCTCACCCGTAATCTCCTCACCCTGCTGTTCACCCATCAGAGAAAACACTGTGTTTATAGATATATAAAGATATATTTTTGAAAGCCTCTATTTTTCAGACTTGGTTTTCTCACTGCTAAGAAAAGAGATGATAATAATGTAATTTTATTTTAATCTGCTGCCTTGGAAACTGGTGCTTGGAACTCCTATTTCTGTTTTTCTCCCCGTACAAACGAAGCAGATCTAAACACCCCAGAGATGTTGCATAGATACCGACCCCAGCAGATACCTGCCAATAGCATCACGCCTGCTTTGGGCCCCGAGCCTCTCCCGGCTTCCCCACTAACCCACTAGCTGAAAATTTAGACTGTATCCAAATCTCAAACACTAACAAAATCATCTGATGATTGTAGTATTTTTTTAACACACACCTAATCACCTTCCAATGATGTAGCTGGGTGTTTATCAGCTCCCTTTAAAGGCACTTTTTTTCCCTTTAGCTCCTTTTTTAAAGAAGGTTTTAAGGTGTAACAACCCTTTCTGTCCCCGGGAGAGACCATCAGCAGCATTTAGGATTGCCCAGGTCCTGGGACTGGTAGGGACTTACAGCTGGTATTTTTTCCTTATGAAAGGGAGACAGAAAATACTCTTTGGGGTTTTTTTTTCCTTTTTTTTTTTTTTTTNCTTGCCAAAGATATCCTTAAAAACGCACTTTTCCCCACATATATATAGATATATATATTTTTTTTTGTTGTGTGTGTGTGTAAATTTATTGTATGTGCCCTTTTTGTGTCAGTTTGTTCTTTGGAGAAGCCCGTCCTCCCTTTGCTGTCGATATAGCTGTCTATTGGGAAATGCTCCCTGGGGAGGTAATTTGCTGTCTGTCCTGCTCAGTGGCACCTGCAATGCACAAAATATGGGGTTCCCATTCAATGGGGCTGCCTCTGGCTCTGCCCCTGGGAGCCATTTTGGGAGATGATCCATGTCATCAAATGCTGATGGGATGTACCACTGCATGGTCTTCACCAGTCCCTCATCACTGGTGGAGACAGCAGGGCTCATGGTTTTGAGCAGAGTTTGGGGTTGCTCTGAATGCAACATTTGCTGGCTGCCTCCTGGTCAAATTACACATTAAAAACAAACCAGGGAGGGAGAAAAACCCAACCCAGCCTCTGGGCATTGATTTTTTAGTGAATCCAACCGCCTGAACCAAAGCGCAAAGTAAATCCCCACCCAGCAGGTCGGGCAGGTAAAGAAACCAGTTGCCCCAAAAACCCCAGACAACAGCATCAACAAAAGGCAACCCTTCCCGTTGGAGCAGGCAGGATGATCAGACAGCAAAGGAGCCCGCAGGGGCTTGTTTCATTTTGTTCGTTTGTTTTGCAAATTGCGAGGTTGGTTTGGGGTTACTAAATTTTTTTTTCTTTTCCTTAAAAAGGAAAAAAAAAAGAAAAAAGGAAGCAATATGACATTTCATTTGGCGGATCCTGTGCCGCCGTGTTATGCGTGGGGTTTTTTTTTGTTGTTGTTGTTGTTGTCTTTGTTACTTTGGGAATGTTACAAATTTATTTGCTAATCAGTGTTAACAAACAGTTTCAAACTTTTAGACTTCCCCATTTCTGTGTATTTATATAGATGGAAAAAAATACATTATATTTTGTATCTTTATGCCCATAATGTTGTCATGCGTGTAAGGATGACTTTGGTCACACCATGTCCGTGTGTGAATGTCACTCCGCTGTTGTCTTCCCATTGTACAGATGTTGGATTCTTTGCAGTTCATTGTATGGCTTTATAAAGTGGTAAAAACAACAAAAAAAAGAACCAGTTATATAAAATATACTGTTGCTTGGAATGCCAGCTTGGTGTTTGGATTGCTGGAAATGTATCTTGCAATTTAAGGGAGCATAGGAATAAATGCTCTGTTTTTTTTTTTGCACAGGGGAAAAAAAGAAACAAACCCAAACCCCAAACCCGTATGAAAAGCTGGCGGGTGCTGTGTTTTCTCCGGGCTGTCGTTCCCCCTGTTCCTCGATGGCAGATTGGGGCCCCCGGACAGATGCCGGGCGGTGGGTGTGGGAAGAAGGAGGGGTTGTGCTGCTGCTTGTCAGCCTCCAGCCGCAGCTTGTGTTCACCAGATGCTGGCTAACCAGACAGCCCCCGAACTTCCGACATGGCTCCAGCTCCAGCTTGGGCTTTTGTTTACCAGCAGGGATTTCTCTGGCTTGCCCTGCAGCCACTGGGTGCTCTTCAAGTCCTGTTGCTTTTTCCCACGTTGCCTTTAGTGCTGTCTCTCCAGCCTTGGCCATCCCTTTTGGGTCCCTCTCCTGCAGGTGAAGAAGGTAGGGGTGATGCTGGTATGGGGTCTTTGCCGAGGTGGCAGTATGGGCTCTGCTCCCATTAAATCCCACTCCCTATGCCTTTCAGAGCCATCCTGCTCGTTTGTGCCTGGCAAAACTCCCCCCAAAGTCTCAGGCCAGGCTTTTCCAGCATTTGCGGAGCAATTCCCAGCATCTGTCAGAACACTCAGCCCCTGTCTCTCTGGCTCCACTCCTTCCCCTCCTTGCTGAGTTGGTGGCCAAGACCCAGCCCCCTGGATGGATTGAGTTTAATTATACAAGAAATATCAGCCAGAGCAGCGGCAGTTTCTCTGGCGCCAGCACTGCTGCGGCTCAGAGGCTCAGAGTTTCTCCCGGGAGCCGGCAGCACTAAAAATACCTCCTGCCTTTATTTAAAATAGCTGCAGGGCGAGGGGCGGATTGCGGGGACTGCTTGCGTGGGGACCCCGTGCTGTGGGGCTTGTGCTGGGAGGCAAAGGCAAGAGAGGTAAAAAAAGAAAGGGGCGGAGATGGAACGGTTTCTGGCTCCTCCGAAATAGCTGTGGGGCTGTGGGTGGGCACCCAAGCAACCAAGTGCCCTCCAAGCCAGGCTGCACCACGGGACCTTGTGAGGTACCTGGCGTCTGCCAGCCTTGGCCTCAGTTGTCCCTTATCTACCTGCAGGCAAGACAGGACCTGCAGCCTCCTCGCCCTTTCTGACTGCAGGAATGGTATTTTCTTTCTAGCTTCTCTTAGTTTTGTTTCTTCCCTCATTCCTGCTGGAATCAACTCCACAGGACCCAGCACCAGCCACTTTCCCATTCCTGCTGTTTCTGCCTGGCTGGGATGGCCACTGCAGAGTATCCCTGGGCAGGGAGGAGAGGCGGTGAGTGCCTGGTGAGGTGGCGTACACAGGCTATTTGTTGCAAGCCATAAACTGCCTCTCATTCCCCCCCACCCCGCCTTTTCTGCAGTTAATTCCCCATTTCCTTTCCAAAATTCCTCCGGAACTTCTGGTTTGTGTTTTTCCTCAGCATGTTCTTATCTGCCACCCATTTCCCCTCGCCAGCTCTGACGGCACAGGCTTTTCAGGGTCTCTTTCTTTGCAGATTGCTGCTGTACCCAGGCCAGGCTTGTGATTCTGGTGTGGAGCCAAAAGGTTCCACATTGGGAAAGGCAGGTCCCACCAGCTTCATGCTGGGAAACCTTGCCCCCATTGCATCTCCTCTTGTCTATTGAGTCCTCACCTTCAGGTTCCTAAATCAGTGTTTTTTTCTCGTTTCAGCCCCAGCTCTGGGGACACAGGGCCGTCCAGGGAGTGTTTCTTGTGGGGCTGTGAAAGCTGGCAAAGTTTCTCTCTCCTCTCTGCCTGCTGTTTCAAGAGAAAAGGGCGGGTGTGCTATCAGACAGTCAGGAAACCCTGGGTTGAGAAACCCTGGTGGTGGGTTTGCTCCCCTCCCTTCCCATTATTTTTGGTTGACTAAGCTATAAGCAACCCTCAAATCTGTAGCAAAACTAGAGTCATGGTAGTGGGGATGGAGTGGTTTCATCTCCCTTCACTTCTTTTATTCTTTCCCAGGCTTCTCAGCAGTGCTGGGTACCCTTTAGAAGTGTCCTCAAGGGAAACAAAAAAGTATGATACAACATGGCTTTTCCTGAGTATCGTGTCTGGGCAAAGGCCAGGAACCAGACAAATTCCACAGGATGGGGAGGGTGGAGCAGACCTGATGCAGGCAAAAGCCACCCTGAGGCTGGTGTTACCTGTGCTCATGCTATGCCCATGGGAACAGAAGTGTCTCCCTGTGAGCTGCAAACCCTGCTGTGGTGGCCAGGATGCTACTGCTGAGTTACTGCTTCCCTGGTTGGCTCAGCCACTGTGTGCAGTGGGGACACAGAGACAGATTGATGGAAAAGCAAAGGGCCCCTTGCCCAACTCTCTGGGGCTCCTATGGCCACACAGACTGGGGTTGAGCACGGCCAGACCAGGATGAGGGCTGCCATCCAAACCAGCAGGGCCTGGAGAAGTCCATCATAAGAAAAGGAGATGAGAAAAGACAGCCCAGAAATGACTCTGGGGGCACCATCATCATCCCATGAGGATGTTACTGCTCAGAGAAGGGCATCAACATGCAGCCTGTGGTGCAGGAATTAGCCACTCTTCATAGCTGTGGCAGACAGGAAAAGACAACAGAAAGGAATTTGGATTAAATATGGAATAAAGAGGGACAATGTGACACTCGGGAATAGTGGATCTGGAGAGGGAGGGGAGACAAAACCCTGGGTATGTTGGAGGGAGGGAGGGAGCGAGGAGAGGGGTTGGGCTAATCTCTGTTCAGAGCAGAGCGATTGGAGAAGGGTGATGGGTAGGACTGGGCCGTCCTTCTACTTTATGAGGTTCTGGCTCCATCTACAGGGTTGTGTCTCCAAGTGATGGAGGCCTTGGACTGCCGCGTGCCCAAAGCCGGCTGGGCAGGAGGTGATATCTCCTTGCCTGCAGCCAGCTTCTTCTGTGCCTCCTCTCCTGAGCACACCTCTGCATCATGCTCCTGCTGCTCTGCAATGGACGCCTGGGTTTGTGCAGGTGAGATAAGGAGATGTCCTGAGATGGAGAGGTGCTCAGAGGCAGATGGGTTTGTACATCCCTTAGAGAAAAGGGCTGGGAGCCAGCCGGGTGGCTGCAGGATTCAAATGCAGTCAGGGCACTTTGAGCTGGGTGCAGAGCACTCACTCCCAGCACTGCTGGTCCCAGACTTGTGTACTTTGCACAGCCTCTACCGGAGCCTGCTTGTCTTTCACATGAGTGCAGCCCAAAGATATCCCTGTGCAGGGCTTCAGTGCCAGCAACTCTTACCACCCCATAGCAGTACCGTGCAGCCTTGGCTCCCATAGGACCACGTAATCCAAGCAAATCTAGCATGCAGCTTAATTCAAAAGTTTAGATGATTCAAAGTAGCACTAGACAGGTCTCTTCTCCCTGGTTAGCTGATGCTCACCATGTCCAGTGGCATGCCCAGAGAAGGGCAGTGAAGCTGGTGAAAGGTCTGGAGCGCAAGTCCTACAGGGAGCAGCTGAGGGATCGGGGGGGTCTTTAGCCTGGAGAAAAGGAGGTTCAGGGAAGACCTTATCACTCTACAACTACCTGAAAGGAGGCTATAGCCAGGTGAGGAGCAGTCTCAAGTGATAGGACAAGAGGAAATGGCCTCTAGTTGCACCAGGGGAAGTGTAGATTGGATATCATGGAAAATTTTCTCACCAAAAGGATGGTTAGGCATTGGAACAGGAAGCACAGGGCAGTGGTTGAGTCAACATCCAGTGAGATATTTGAAAGGTGTGTAGATATGGCACTTAGGGACATGGTTATGTGGTGGACTTGGCAGTTCTGGGTTAATGATTGGACTCAATGATGTAAGGATTTTAGGATCTCAGGATCATTCAGGATCCAACCTAAATGATTTTATGATTTTATGTCATTGTCCTTCCTTGGATGCCCCTTGTGCTGTCAGTTTTAGGCAGACATGAAGTAGTGACAAAGAAGGGTCCAGGCAGTCCCAACATGCTACAGCCAGGCTAAAGAAAGCAAAGTGAGTCAGGAAGGGATATGAAGCAATTTGTTCACAATCTCTGTGCCCCAGCACAGGGCAAGGGATTTTTTTCTAATATGCTCAGTGGTTCTTCATTTATCACCTCACTCATGCTCTGCCTCGTGTCTGCTTCCAATTACCTCACTGATGGCCTCTAGCTGGCTGTACCCACATGTTCTTGGAACTGTCCTCTGCCTCCTCATGCCTTGATGGTCACAGGGTGAGTCACACCCTCTTGCCTCTTGGCTGCCGCCCCAAATTTGCCCTGTTCCATTGGTTTAACCCTCCATTCCTACACAGAGCTCAGGCAGAAACAGGCATGAAGTTGGTCTCCAGTCAAAACCAATCCTTCCTCACACATCACATCACCTGGGGCTTGGGGCACCAACATGTCTAAATGTCCCAACAGAAGTTTGCCAGCTGAAGGCAGAGTGTTCAGTCACAAAATGGGGGTTATCCTTTTGGACTCCAGGCTCGCTCCTCTCCATGTCTGGGCCTGCCAGAGTGAAAGCACAGAGGAATGTGCCTCTGTCCTGATGACACTGTGACAGCTGTGTGGCTTTACCATGGGACATCTTTCTAGTGGTGGTGACAAGGGGTCCTGCTCTGAGCTTTCCTGCCTGTGTCAGGGCAACAAATGTGTGCAGTTTGTGATGGTGCTGGACAGCTGGGAGAGTGCAGGTGTGAAACACACACAAGTGTGCTCACATGCATTGTATTCACAACAGGAAATAAAACTCCTTCTGATCTCTTTTCCCTCATCCCTCCGAATCCCAAGATCCAATGCTATCTCCTATGTACCTCTCCTTTCTCTCCTCAAAAGCAAGCAAGCAAGCAAGCAAGCAAGCAAGCAAGCAAGCAAGAGTGCGGAGGAGGAATGAAATATTTGCAAGCTCATTGTTTTAAGCCTCCAACAACTGGATAAAACAAGTCACCAGTGAGCAGCTTCTCATGACTGTGCATAGTGCCCTTGCCAGAAGATCCAGGCTCTAATGAAAACAGCATGTGGGAGGGGAGATTGTGTTGAATCAAAGTGCAGCAGCAGCGACCTCAGCCCTGGCATAGTGCAGCTCTACTGGGATGCACTGCACTCACTCAGGAGGGCAGAGAATAGTGGTTTATTGCTGAGGCACCTCCTTGTCTTGGCTGTCTGTGGGGTGGCTGTGTGAGAGCACTCTCCTAATAGGAGATGCTTAGCAAATGCCTTTGGCTTTGCTGAGATCTCAGTTTTTCCAGTGCTGCTGGGTATCTTTGTTGAATCAATCTTGCCTGTTCCTCTAGCTTGGAGAGCAGGAAGAAAACACATTAAATAGATACCCCACTAGCCTTGGGGTAATCTTGAAAGGCTTCTGCTCTTGTGGGCTTCCTCTCTGGGCTTGGATTTTGCAAGTGCACTAGGTTGAAAAGGGCAAAAACAAGGAGGAAAGCCTGGGTGGAATGGGAGAAAATCATTATGGTTATTCTCCCTTTGAGACAGCTTGGATTGATCTCAGGACATGAGGGGGTGTCTCTATGGTTCCTCTAGGGTTTTAGTGTGGTACTTTGGAGGGTCCCTAGGAGTTACCTCACTTGTGCTCACTCAGGGTGGGAGGGACAATTGAGTCCCTGTGGACAATTTGCTTAATGCTGTTTTCAGAGACCTTTTAATGTATGTTCTCAGCCCTTGTTTCTGGCACTTCAGGGAAGACGCTCCTCTTGCTCCTCAGCTGGGGAAATGGTGCTCAGGGGCCACTGGGACCCTCCACAGCTGTGAGAAGAGGCTGTTTGTGGAGGCAGAGATCTCCCTGCGAGCACCGGAAAGGTTTGTAGGACATGCCTGGGATATCTGGGACATGTGGAGCAGCCAAGCTGACATTTTGGCAGAGTGCCGCTCAGTAAGACGTGAGGAGAAGCAGGAACCTCTGCCAAGGTCCTATTTTAAAGCAGCCCCTTGAAATCTTTGATATGGATAGCACTGGAGATAGGGTTTCACACGTCTTCATAGCTCACACTTCCACGGGAGAGAAACCTCAGCCTTGCCCCATCAGGCTGCTCTCTGCCTCAGCCAAGCAATGGCTGTCCTTCATTCCCAAGGACCCCCAGCTCCAGCCTCAGCCCCTCCCAGAGGGAGATCCTAAATACCTTCCAGACAGGAGAAAATGCTTGGCTGTAAGGTTTCTCAGGGCTCTGGTGGTCATTCCTGGCTCCCCTCCTCTTCACACTGCTGAGAGCTGGGGAGACACCCCCTCTTTAGACGAGCCAGAAACTGCTGCATGAGGGAAAGAAATGGATGAAAATAAAAATGACTGTACAAAGCAAGGGGTGTGAACTCAGGGACCTTAAATATAATCCTCCAGATCTCACAAGCCCCCTCCGAAGTCAGCATCCTGCTGTCCCATTTCTGCTCTTTCTTTCAACCTCTTTTTAACTAAATGTCCTCTCAGAGCCACTAGTCCTTGGGGAACATCTGTGGTGGAGATGCTGAAGGGTTTGGTTACTCAAGTCCCAAGGTGATGCTGGAAATCTGAGCTTTTGTGGCTGCTTTCCCCTGATCTCCCAGATGCTCTCCCACTCTTTTTGGTTTCTCCAGTTCTGTGGCACTTTTTATAATTCAGGGACAGAACCCATGCAAGCAGAAGGTGCAGTGCTCTGAATGCAGGTTCCTTCCCTGCTCCTTCTTGCCAGCACTGTGGGCTCATACCACTAGAGGTCGGCCAGTCCCCACCGATGGGATCGCTGGAAGCAGGAGAAGGAAGCAGCGATCCAAAGATGACTGCAAACGGCTTGGCTAATGGAGATCTGTGCGTGTGCGTGTCTATGTGACAAACACTTCCTCTCTTGTAGGCATTTCCTCCGGCCTGGGGCCAGCTTTCCAGGCTTGGTGCCGCTCCTCTTATCGATTGGCGTATTTATTTGACACACTAGAAAAATAGTCAGGTGTTTAAGGGCAGGAATGGGCTGGAATAGCTGGAGTGCCACCTTTTCCTAGGGAAAAGAAAAGAAAAAGAAAAGAAAAGAGAAAAGAGAAGAAAAGAGAAGAAAAGAGAAAAAAAGAGAAGAGAAGAGAAGAGAAGAGAAGAGAAGAGAAGAGAAGANAAAAGAAAAGAAAAGAATAACCGCAGGCAGCTGGTCACATAGAGCTCTGGCAGTCTCAGAGGCAGCCACAGCCATCATAAAGGCAAAGGCTGTTGTCGCCGACCACATGGAAAAGGGTGTGCTCCCCCATTGCTCAGTGACCTGCAGGAGCTCAGGACCTGGTCATGCCCTGAGGACATTTCGTTGAGCATGAAACTCTTATAACCACTGCCTCTGGGTCCCACCCCCTGTCAGTGCGATTAGGATTAGGAATTCAGAGCAGGGGAGCAGCCAGGGGCTCTAATAAAGATCCAGCTCCTCCTTTGCTCTATGGAGCATCTGTATGTAATATTTGTAGTCCTTCTCCAGTTCAACAAAACTGTGAACAGCCAGCAACAGGTTTGTTGTGAATGTTGCATTAACTGGATAATGAAGGAGGGGAGCTTTGCTACAACAGCTACTCCCTGAAACTATCTTTTGTACTACCCTCCTCATCCTCCTGTCCAGCTGGCTCCTGTGATCCCAGCTCTTTTTCTTGGCACTTTATCTAAATAACTTGTGAGACATGACCAGCAGAGCTGCACTACTCTGTTGGAGCCAGAAATTTAAATACAATGAGGCAGAAAACACCCGCAAGAGTGCAAGTGACTTCTCGGGTCAGCACTCAGCCACCTTCCAACCTGGATGGAGACAGGCCACGGCCATAGGCAGCCTACACCACACTGCTTTGTTTATGTGAGCACCATAACGATCTTCCTCACCAGTTTTTAAAATTCAAGCTCTCTCTCCCCTGTATTGAACTTTTTACCCTCAACTGTCTGCACAGGACCTTTCCTATATTGTCTGCCCACAGCTAGACTCGAGTTTAAAGAGTCTGGTTTTACTTTTGTTTATTCATAGGCTGCTTGTTTGGTTGCATGTCTGGGGTTGTATCTACTAGAGTCACAGGTTTCTCAGTTGCCTTGCAGGGTGCTATACTCCAGCCATGTTGATGAACCACAGTTCCATGATTTTTCACCAGATTTTCAGGTCTCAGGGAGTTTTTGGAAGGGGGATGTAGTTCCCTTATTTACCTGTCTAAGTTTTTGGCTACTGCATGAGTGAACCACTAGGAGGATGTGACTCGGCCTCCTTCAGCCGCAATGATTCCCTCTCTATATGGCTCTCAGGTGTCTCTCCTTTAGGAGAATAGCTTGGTACCTAGCACCCAGTTTGGTGCATGGCTCGATCCCTGTCCAGTGTTTCCAAGAAGCCAGCGGTCCAGTGGCTTGCTCAAGTAGCTGGGAATTCAGTCCTGCCAAGCCTTCTCAGAAGAGATGGTGATGACACAGTTCACTTCACTGAAGGGGAGAAGTCGGCCTACCTCCAAATATCATCCCTGCTAGCCACAAGGAAGTGGGTGAAAGAAACAGCAAAGCACTGGAAAATTGGACATCTCCCCTTGTCATTACTGTCCCAGAAGTGGAGGGAATCTCAGGGGATAGAAGTCAGCATTCTGCTGCTGGGCTTGACTCTTAACTTCCACAGGGACTGAGCCTTAGCTGGTTTGAACTCAGTATCTCATTTCTTCCATTTGTTACCTAAACCAGGCCAATGTTTGTCATTTTTGGAAACTCATTTCATACAATCATAACTCCACGGTACAAAGAAAAAAAATACATTAAATAAATACCAGCTTGTTTTGTGACACAAAACCCAGATACATTGTATGGAAAATATAACCTCCTTCCATCTGGAAATGGCTTGAGATTATCTACTTTTTCTTGTAACTCATTTTCTATGTGTGTCTACTTTGAGACTGATTTACTGCAAACATCTCTGTGTTCTCTTTGCTGTATTGATTCATGAGAAATCCTTTCACAATGAAATCACATTTTCCATGCACCAAAAAAAAATAAAGTCAGATAGAAAATGAAGAATATTATTGTAACAGGAAAATGGTTAGGACAAAGAAAGCTTATAATTTTGTAAACAGAGGTTGGGAGGAGGCTTTTGGGATTGAGTTTCTGGGCAGTGATTCAGAGGGTTTTTCTTTTCTTATTCTGAAGACTCTACTGGCAAGACCTACAGCTCTGAAAAAAACCCCAAAAATATAAACAATTGTCCCCTCCAACACGAATTTGATAGCTTAATTAGCAGAAGTGAGAATTTGATGAAGGATGTTCTGAGGAACCTTGGCCATCTTGGAGAAGTGTTATAAACTTAGCGGTCTTGTCTCACCACTCCCAGTTTGCCATTGGGGACTTAGATACCATCTTCTACTGTTGTAGAATGTTTAAGTGACCAAAGCCAAAGGATTTCGTGCCGCAGACAGGATGGTGTCACCCATCCTGGGGGGGTAAAGAGGAGGCGAGGAGAGCATGTTCCAACTGAAATGAAAGTTTTTTGGTTAAAAGTCCATTGGGGAGAAAAAAGGACAACAATCTCTTTCCCCTCCCATTAGTCACAGTGAGTAACTGGGAGAAGGGAGTGATCGTTGTGGAAAGGAATGACATTTGGCTAAGAAAACAAGCTTATGTTATTTACAAACACTTAGAAAAGCAGGTGATTACTGATGTTTTGCTTGTTTAAGCCATTCTTCTCTTTTGGATAACCCAACATTTTTTTTTGTGGAGCAATCAGAAAAAATATGCAGGAATTTCTGATTTTTTTTTCTGCTATTTTTGTCTGTTTCTTCAATTGCCAGCAATGACCAATTTGGTTTCTAAACATTGCCACTCTGCTTATTGGGAAGGCATGTGTGGAATGAGTCCTCCTGAGGGACCATTCTGTGCTGCCTGTGAATCTTCACTTGAATGTATTTTGGCAACAGGGAATGGAGAGAGAGAGAGAGAGAGAGAAACTGGCAAACAGCTTCTGGGCAGCCCCACACAGCTCACCTGGAACTGATTTTCAAGACACCCATCTTCATGTGATAAAAATCAGTACAGTTCTGTCATCTTTGCTTGGTTGGGTCTTTTCCAAAAGTCTTGTGTCAATGAAGGCAAAAGGTTTGCATGTCAGAGGCTGTCTCTATGTCCCAATGTCCTGCCTTTACCCCCTGAAACTGTGTCCTCCAGGATGGCTGGAGATGCTTCAGAGTTCTAAGCATCTTTTTCAACTTTCTACACCAGTGGGAGACAGGTACTTTGCTGGGAGATTTTATTTTTCTGCTTGGGCAGAACCAGGGAAATTCCTTTCTGGGCAATGAGGCCTTTCTTGGGTTCATTGCCAGTGACACATTTGAAGCTGCTGATCTGGGGATCTGGGGCCTTCTAAGCTCTGGCTCTCGTTTCACAGCTTTTGTGAGCTGTCTTAGAACGGTCTCCAACCCTCTTGTCCAGGTTCACCACCTCCTTTCCCAGCTGTAAAAATAACCCAGGGTGGGATGAAGAGCTACACCCTCTCCCCTTCCCGTGGACATCAGCAGATGTCGTGATGGATGGTGTAAGTCAACTTTGTGGAGGTGTTATGGAATTTGGCTGCAGAAGGAACTTGGTTTATTCTGTCATTCATCAGTGCTGTGATTGCTGCCTGACAACTGGCAAAATCAGCTCATTTTATTCAACCAACAGTGAAACTCAAGATCTCTCCCTGAGCTCTGCTTGGATGTCTTTCCAACTGTCTGCATGCCCCTGCTCTGCAGATGGCTCCAGCCACCCAGGCATGGTCAGTAAGTAGGATTTCAAACTGATGATGAAGTTTCATTCTGACCTAGGCAGATGTAGGGACAATTAGCCTTAAAACAGTTTGGCAAGGTTCAGAAATCAAATGATTCCTTCTGTTTTGCCTCGCTCCCTGCAGATGATATTTGTTGCTGTCAGCTGTGATCCAGAATGACGCAAGTATTTCTGACTGGAGAAAGACTTGGACCAATAGAAGTAAAAGTCCCACATCCATGCTTTCTTGGACCTTGTGTCTGCTGTTAACCTGCAGAGCAGCAATGGGGATTCACCCCAGGCATTGAGGCAGCAGTGAGCTCTTGAAGTCACTGATCATCTGGAAATACGGGACAGAGAGAGTTCCCTACACATTTGGGTTGAATCTGAGAGCAATGCTGTTTTCTCTGAAATATTCTCTAGTTTCCTGTGCTATTTTTCTGATCTTCCTAGATGTGCAGGCAGGAATGAGAAAGAATATCTCAAGAGTGAGACAGAGAGGACAGGTTCTACTTCATAGCGTCATTTAATCTTCCTTGGAAGACTCTTTGGGTTAATCTGGGAACTCTCTCTTTCATTTCCAGTGCAGAACCCATGCTCAGAAAGAGGACTGGAAATCCTGAATTATAGTAGGAGCAATATGTTTCTTCTAGAATGGATTTCATTGCCAGCTGCAAGATGAAATAGTATGTCCCATGGTCACTTGCCAGGACTCTCTGAGACAGATTCTTGTCAGATTCTTCCACCCTGTTCATCCATCTCAAATCACAGTTGATACACCTGATTTTGGCTTGATGAGACAGCTGTAGTTGTGGTGGGCAGTCCATCAGAGAGCTTGGGGAAGCTGCCTAAATCCTGCGGATTAGCAGTCTGCACAGCTTTCACTCTTCAGCTCCTTTTCCAGTTGTACTCCCTCTCCCTGCCATGGACAAGTTTCTATGTCTCACCCTAGTCCCCGACAGAGCACTGAAGAAAACACAGCGTTGCAAGGGTTTACAATTCCTCGTCTCATCCCAGCACCTCAGCATCTTTCACTTTGTGCATCCTTGGAAGTGGTGATATTTTGCTCTGTGAGACCAGCCTGCCTAGCCCAATTCCCAAAGCTTGTAGTCTCAAGCTCCAAGCTGACAGTTATCCTTGCCCCTTCTCCTGCCATTACTTGTGATGAGCACCCAGGATTTCTGAGAGAGGGACAGAAATACCATAATACATAGAATTGAGCACCATGATAATATAGGAATAGGGAAATCCTCTGATGATGCGTCTTGTGCCCAGGATAGTGGTTTGGAAAAGGTTTGTCAACTATGGACGGTTTTCAGGGTCTGAACAGCTAATAACATCCCTGTTCATGTCAGAAGATGTGTCTTTTGGTGGATGTGACAGGCAGTGTGTTCTTGTGGTCAGAGCACTTCCTCATAACAGCCCTGGCTCTATCCATGACCCCATCTAGACTTGAGCTGCCTATTGAACTTCATTATTTTCTGAAGTATCTCCTTGTTTCAGCTGCCTCCAGCTCTGAAAAATGGGACTGCTTGAGCGGCGTGGTTTCTTTGACCGCATGGCAAGGGCTGACATTAAGCAATGGCCTGACAGTAAGAAATGAAGAGAGAGGTTTCAGTTGTGCTGCCCGTTATTGACACAAGGCTGGGGTGGAGGAAGATGAATGCTTCTGTGCTAGCTGGATAGTTTTGCCAAACCTGCATGTGCACCCCAGTTGTAAAAACCTGATGGACTTAGAGGGAGAGCAGGACTGGAGGGAAATGACTGAAGTGAACTGCTTCAGAAAGCTGTTTCCCATCCCACCGTGTGCCTGTCAGTCTCACTGCCTGCACAGATGTTTCTGGGCATCTGAGCAAGCCTCGTGTTCCTGTCTGCAAAATGCAGCCCCACAGCTGTGTTGAGAAGAGCTGGGTGGATGACAGTGCCTGACGAGGGGATTTCTCCCTTTGCCAAGCCACATTACAAAGATGCACCCTTCTCCTGACCTGGGGTAGGACTGAGCTGGGCAAGAACTGTCAGATATGAGGGATTTGCACAGATGATAAGTAAGAACCTTCAGGCCCTGGAGACAAAAATGTCTCTTCTCATGGGACTGAAAATGCCAATCTACATGACATCAGACTGATGTTCTTGATCTTTACCCAGGATAGGGTCTAAGTGAGCAACCATGAGAAATTTTGCCAGGGCTTCAGTGGGACCAGGATTTCACTGAGATTGAAAGCCTCATTCTACCACCACTGCTTTCTGTTTCCTCCCCCAGGTACTTCTGTGTCCCTTTCTCTTGAGCACAGTTCCTGCCCTTCCCCTGAGCCTAGGGTCCATTGCTAGTGTGTGTTGTGTCATTAAGTATTAGCAAACTTGCTGAAATGTGTCAAATATCTTTTTGGAGGTCTTCATTAATTCAGGCCTGACTTTGTCTCTAGATACAAACTCCCAGTCACCTGCAGAAAGCCCTGAAAACATGACATGGAAGAACAAGCTCCTTGCTAGAGGATTTCTTGGACACTGGAATGTGTCCTTAACCCTCTAAACCCCATGAAGGTAGCAACTGTGTTCAGAGAGGACTATACGGAACCTGTGCTCCTGCAGCCAATATTGGGGGAAATGGCAGCAACTGGATTGGGAGATCTTTATTCTCCTCTGGGCATGCTTGAGATAGTGGAGACAGCATGTTTTTATGACGTTTTTGCTTTCAGACCCCATCTCCACACAGGGTGAAGTGAAACTTGCTGGCCCTCAGATGCAGAGAGGGGCACTCTAGTCAAGGAGCACCAGGAAGATGGCAATGCTGTGGGCTGGAGCAGATGACTTTAAAGAAAAAAAGTCAACCCAAATCCTGTGTGTTGGAGGAGGAAAGGAGAGAAGTCCCTCAGCTGTTGAAATTGCCTTGTCAGCATCTGTGAGCGGTTGGCTGGCTTGCTGGCTCTGACAAAAATTGATGGGGACCATGTGGCAGTCAACACGGGAGAGGGTGGGAGGGTGCCAAGTTTTCCTACGTATATGTGTGTGTATATATGTGAGTGTGTATTTGTTATCCCATCTCTTCTGCAGTTGCCTGTGTGACTTGTGCCAGCAAGCTGTGGAGATGTGGCCTTTCCCTGGAATGAGGAATGCGTCAAGGAAAGTGTGGTTGCATATACTTATGAACATATGGAGTCCCTGGAGTCACGCCACACGGTTTGCCACTAATTGAAATAGGCTGACTAACCTCTTATTGTGGCCACCAGGAGCAACCCTGGGGAGGGGCTGGCAGAGGGGGAGGGGAATGCTGTGCATGGGCACAATACAGCTTCCAAAGCAGGACTGGGAGAAACAAACACCTCCCCCTTCTCCTCCATCCCTTCCAGGATGGAGAAAGGAAGCTGCAGGGATACAGTGAGCAGGTTGTCTGCACACAGCAAAAGCACTACAGACACAGATACCTTCTGGCTGCCTCTATACAGCTCAATTTCTAGGATATGCTCATGTATGGCCAAAAGCTGACTGTCCTCCTTGTGCCCACACAATGTCTGAAGTGAGCTCGCAAGGGTGAGCTGAGTCTGGGCTGAGGGACTTGCACCCTTCAGTGGTGTGGAAGAAGAGTGCTTTTCTCTTCCTCCAGGCACTCTTCCTTCAGTTTGCAATGCACCTGAGTACTTTTCATCGCTGCACTTTTCTTAAACACCCTTCTGCAGCTGGATCCTTCCTGCAGGTGCTCACATGGCTCCTGAGTGCTCAGACACATCCAGGCTGAGGTGCTCCAGTGGCTGTTAGAAGGTCACCTGCTTTGTTTCTTGCATGTATTACAAGAGGCAGCATTTGAAGTGGTGGAGGTTTAGCATCACCTGTCCTTGGGTCATATTGATGATGTGAAATCTTGATGTGAAGACAGCCACAGATAAATACCTCTGTATATTTTAACCCAGATATCTCTGGATTGCCCTGGACCCAGCATCACACTGTCCAGTTTTTTTCCCAGCTATGGAGTGGAATACCTGCTTGGACAGCTATTACCATCTCCTGACTGCAGACTTCCCATAAAACTGTCTTGCACCTCAGCCTTCAGAGGTTCAGTCTACATTTCTTGACCATGAGGGGACCTGGGTATGCCAGAAGACTGGCTGCCTTGGAGAAAAGTCTTCCAGCTTTACATGGTATGTTGAGCACAGTGAAAGATGCAGCTCATGTCACTTCTTTAAAACTATGTTGGCAGGTAAATTCCTACCAGCTTCTCTGCTGTGTTTTTTTTTTCCCCATTACTTGTGTTCATTTCAGAAGAATTTTTTCTGTCCTTCAGGAACAACTGTGGGAAAACATGGATGAGAGGATGATCAGCACTCTTGTGATTTTGTCATATCTGTTGCTTCAAAGCTCTTTTGAATACCTCAGCCAGCTAAGCCTGTCCAGGTTCAAAGCACCTCCAAACCCAAGTCTAGGATATTTTTTCTGTAGAAATGGAATAGAGAAAGTAAGTTAAATTGAGACAACTTCTGAATTACCCGTGCAGTGAGGATATAACATGCAAAGAAGCAAAGAAAGAGATAAGGTTTTCTAGAAACAAAATTCACAAGAACATAAGGAACTTACTTAGGGAATTTTCAGCAATAAAATGGGATGCCACTGTTACCACTGTTATTAAAGGAAACTAGGATTTTTTAAAAAAATTCAGACAAAAAAGGTTTATAAGATATCATCAAAAATATATTGCAATTGTGTGATCAGTTTTTCAAATGGAAACAGTCATAAAGTGCCCTCCATTCTGTTAATTGTTTGGGTCTAAAGGGAAATAATATGCAATATGCTTTTCTACTTTATTTATAGTTTTAATATCAGGCTAAATGAGTGTTTTATTTGAGTTGCTCTAAGAATTTGCTTAGCTGGTTTTGATGTAAAATGTTGTAAGAACACTTTAACAAAAGTTCAGAGGGTTTTCTGAAATGGATCTGCAGGCTGATCCATTCATCATCAGACACACTGGATGGGCTCAGAATATCTCAGGGTACCTCACTGCCTGTGGTGTGAATCTGTACTTTACAGTTCCGTAAATCCATTTTCCTAGGACTGCTGAATCTTGGGTAGATCTCTGACTTTCTGCTTATCTATATCAATATATGAAGTCGAGTCTGACAATGCCTTTGAATGGAAATGAGCATGTAAACACTATTACAAATATGTATGTTAGGAGGCAGCTGAAGGCTCATACATGGCTGTAATAATCTTAATTGGATCTCCATGTCCCAGAGATCTAAAAGACAAGAGACAGCAGCTGGACAATGGGTAAATAGAAAGGGGGAGGTGACAGAATATGTGTGACCAATAAATATGATAGGAGATGTGCAATTCCCAGCTGGCCAGGGACAGTGACCACAACTTGCCGTCTGTTCACAGCTAACCACTCACAACACACACTGACAGAGTGTCTTTCACCACTGAAATCTTTAGATGATACAAAAAAAAACCCAAAGAAAAAGAAAAAAAGTATCTCACCATCCTCCCCTCTCCTTCCACATATTTCTGACAAGTCCAGAAGGAGAGGAGGGAAGGAAAAGGCTTTTTGCACATGGCATGGCTGGGCAAGGAAGCCCAGGATAAAGTAGCAGAGGTGGCATTCCAGACGTTAATACATGAAGAGTATCGGGTGTGTGATGAGACACAGCAGGTGACGAGGAGATTAATCCTCACTGGGTAGGGCTACCCGCTAACTCTGGTGGATCCCCTCTTGCATCAGCCTCTGGAGGGAAAACTGCAGACACCTGTCCTCCAAACCAGTGATGTGACCAGCGAAAAGAGGTGTTGGGAAGGAGAGAGGATTGAGGCCATTTTAAAAAGAAGCAAAGAATTTTGTTTGGCGTCAGTGCTCTGGTACCTCCCCAGGCATGTGATGATGCCAGGTGCTACCAGGAGAGTTGTGCTTCAGTGTTCCTGTGTTGGCACCAGCTACAGAAATCAACACCATGATGATCCCTTGGGAACTGGGGTTTGCAGCTTCTATTCACTTCCTGTGTGTCTTTCCTCACTATCCGGAGCAAAATCTATACCAACAAGCACACACACACATGCTTGTGTCAGGACATTTTGTACTGACCTGAATAGTAAGATAAAGGGGGCAAGGACACCCCTTTATGGAAAACCTGAAGCCTAAATTGTCCTAAATCATTGTGTGAACGAGAAAACTGAGGAAGTTTTGTTTCTAATGCAACTTTAAGGTGAGCATCTCTGTGGATTCTCTGAAGCCCTGTAAAGGGTTGAGCTCATGCAGCAGTAGGTGTTTTTATTAGACCTATACTTTCCTCTTTTTTTCTTACACTTGGTCAATCATTTTCATAAATGTCAGAGAAAGTTTCTATTTTGGAGACTTATACTCCTCTGTTATATTTTCGTAAAACTGACCTGTGAGTTAAAAAGCTATTTGGAAGGACCCAGACAAATGTATTGGCAGACTAAAAGACAATGTGATCTCACATGCCTGGTTTCCTAAGTAAACCTGTCTAAAAGCCCCAAGGATCATTAGTACATCATCTGTTACTTCCATCAGTATTTTTTGAATGCAGGAGTGTGATTTCTCCCAGAGCAGATGGGACCTGGCATCTCGTTAGAAAGATTTCTTTGTAGTGATCTGTGCAATATTCGTTCATCCCAAGGGAAACAGTAAACAGGAAAGGTAGCTCTATTTTCCACATGTCCAACTGCTCTGAAGCCAATGACATGGTCAGCTGAGGTGGCTTGCAGAGCCAGCCTGCATGAAAACTGCAGCTCACTACAGCTCCTATGGCTTTATGATAGCTCAGCAACCGCAGAGTGTGTTTCTTTGGCTGTAATGACAGCAACAGGCCAGCCCTCTGGCTCTCTCTGCTGTCTGGAGATTTCCCCATCAGGTGTATTTTTGAGCCCTGTGGGTATCTTCACAGGAAAAGTCCCTGCAGAAATGGTCCAACAAGTGGCAGAGGTAAGGCTGGCTGACAGGTGCTCCTGTAGGGAATGTTAATTGCCTTGGATGCAACTCCAAGAGAAAACCATGTCCAAGATCTCTGGGACGTTAGGCTGCATTAACATCTCTCAATCTCTCTCAAAGCAGGGGATTCACAGTGTTCCAGCCTAAAGAAGGCTGCGTCCCACTGATCTCAATAGGAACTAGAGTAGTGCCTGTCACATAAAACACACCAGGAGGCCCAATAGTGGCAAAAAATTTGAAATGAAAATATTTCCAATGGTTTTTGCTGAGGTTTGAGCTGTGTTGTGGGCAAAGCTTATTTCTGATTGTTTTTGTCCCTGCTTGATGAGCACATTGCATAGCAAAGCCAAATCCTTAGCCCTCTGGCCTCATGCGTCTCCTCTTCACCTCTTGTTTCCTCATACGCAGATCTCCTCAGTTCCCAGCCAAAGCACACCCTGATCCAAGCTCACTCAGGAGATGCTTTCTGCCAGAAACTTCCCCTGGGAGATTTAAGAAACAAATAAACTAACCAAGCAGCCTTCACAACATCCCAATGACAAACAAACAAACAAACAAANCAGGAAACTTTATGGTTAAAACAAGCAAGCAAGCAAGCAAGCACACACATGTGCCCCTGTGTTCCTGAAACAGCATCTGACCTGCTCTCCAGAGCCTGAGGACAGGAGGTGTACCTTGCTGGTAAACACAGAGTGCTGTGTCAGGGTGAATACTTGGAGCAAACTGCAAATCACTGACTTCTCCCCTGGGGAGGCAAGATGAAAACTCCAGCAAAACCTGTTTTGTGCATCTAGTCTCTCTAAAAAAGAATGGAGTCAGGATGTTGTTCCTACAATCATTTCCTACCCAGCAAGTGTCTGTTTCCGCCCTTCTCTTTTCCTTCTCTGTGAGTAAGACAAAAGCATTTCAGTGGTGTTGGGTCTCTCTTGGAAACCTGCCTCTCCACCACTGCAGGTAGGATTGGCAGGCAGTGTTTCCTAGGGCTTCCAAGCTCACATGCCATGTCCCTGGACTACCTGCGTGTTCCTCCTGGTCAGAACTGCCTGTGCTTTGTGTAGAAAGTGCTAAGAGTCTGGCAAATGGTTCCTCTGAACCTTGCCTCTTGGAGAAAACCCCATCCTTATGTCTGGAAAGACAGTTTAGACATTTAAAGTGGCCCCATGTCTGCTTCCTGAGCCCAAGGTCCCTGAAAGGAGGAGTCCCCATTGGTTTGATTGTTTGATTGTATGCTGGATGGACTAATGTACTGCACCACGGAAGTGTGGCCCCACTCCTCAGCATGGAGGAGCATGCTAGCTGAGTTCTGTGGGGAGGGTCAGACAAGGTACATTATTGACAAGTCAGGCAAGTGGTTGTCTCTTACAAGTCTAGCTGGAGTGCTTGGAGATTATGCTGAGATGAAGGAATGATTTTGTGAGTTGTTCCAGTACAGACGCAGTGCTTTACTCTTTTGCTCAAATCACTCCTCCACTGACAATACCCCTGTCTGGCCTCCCGTGGTACAAAAACCCTTCTGGCAGTTCCCTTGGGGTACTTATAGGCACTAATTACCCCGACTTCTCCTGGCACCTCCACCCACACTCTCAGCCCCCACCTCAGGAGCCCAATTTCAGCTTGTCCCCGGGTATTTAGTTCTTTCCTGTGTTGGGAGTGTGCTTGGCTGAAGTCTTGCTTCTGATCCTGCCTTTTGGACAGACTGGACTTGTGCTCCAGGTAGCGTGCATCCCATATCTGTCCCCTGAGGTGGATTGTAGCTTGTCTTTTGCCTATCAGTTGTTCCTGACTGAGTTCTTTGTATGAGCTGGCACTGATTAATTGGTCGCCTTCTCTGGGGTTATGGTTGTACTTGGTCATCAGCAGGTGGCCCTACTCTTGGACATAGTGCAGAGGACAAGCTTCTCTGGGGCATCTTCCTTGGGTGGATAGTCCTTCAGCTGTTCCTACAAAGCCCCTTCATCCTAAACTCTGCCACTAGCTAGCACAGAGCCTAGTCATATGTATGTTGTGATTTGGTGGTGGTTTTTTTTTGGTGGTTATTTTTTTTTTTGGGTGGTGTTGATTATTTTTGTTTTCTGCATAGAAAATATTAGCATACTATTAGAAGATTTCCTGCAATATTTTTGACCAAAAGTCTTGATAGTTCTACATGCAGGTTTGGTATGTTATTCCACCAGAGCTGCCTTGGGACAAGGAATGTCTGGTGGAGTCTATGTTTGGTCTCTAAACACCATGTCGGAGTGCAACACCTCCAGGAAATGTTGGACTTATCAGTCTAGCATTAACTGGAGATGGGTTCTTCTCTTTCATTTTCCTCCTCTGATGCTGACCCATTCCACGCTTTTGCTGTGTGGGTGGTCTGGGGCTGCAGCACAAGGCATGGATCTTAAGATCATGCTGTTGTGGGTTGGGGTGAAAGAACCTGAAGTTCCTGGTCAAATGGTGCTCACTGAGTGTGCTTTAAGTATGCTGGGGGCAGCAGCCAGAGCTGAAATTGGGGTGACATAGAAACCTGAGTGGTTTACACTGGGAGACAGAAAAAAAACGTGGACACTGCAACAGAAATATTATGCAGGAATGGATAGAAGGCAGGGGGGATAAATAAAATAATAAGGAGTGCATGGACAAACCTGTAATGTGGGAAGAGCTGATCACTATCACCTAGAAATCCTACACCAGCATAGACCCCCTCCATTGCCCCCAGATTGTGCTCCTTCCAGAATCCCAGTCTCAGCTGGTGTTGCCCTTTTAGGGGCAGTCAGGGAGAGCAGAGATAAGCAGATGTGGAGCACACAGTGGATTTTATAATAACATGGTGGTTATAGACAATTGCCTAATGAGGACCAGATGGTCAGTTTTATTTTAAGTTGCCCTTTAACAACATTCCCATCTAAGCTGTGTTTTTTAAGTAATAGGTTTTTAATGAGATGCCCATAAGATCTTACAACACATCAGGTTTTAATCATGCCGACCTATTTAAATGGCAGTGTGTGTCTTTAGCACTCCTTTTACGTTTTTATGGTGTTTAATTCCTTCCCACCACTGTTCCTCACCCCAAACCTCAAATGGGCTGTGTCAGAGGGATCGTTCCTCTCAGCACTGGATGCTGCCCCTGCTGAACCCATCCATGCTATTCCAGACTGAGACTGGGAACAGACCTCCTTCCAGAAGAGAGAAAGCATCTTCTTCCTTCCCTCTGAGGTCAAGGTGCAGCTCTGCTTTGCAAAATAAAAGCTCTGATTTTAAATGCTGCTCTTGGATGGGGAAGGCAGGGAGCGGTGTGATTTATCTTGCAAGGATACTGTTATGAAGCCAAGCAAGTATTTGCTTTGGAATGGTGCCTCTAAATCCCCTGGGCAGCACCATGTGGTCATGCTGCAGAGGATGTCTGAGAGCCCAGACACACGGCAGACATTTCGATGGTGATAAGCCATGAGGAATCACTGAGAGAACCTCTTGCTGTATTTGCACATCAGGAGGGAGATGTAACTGCAGATTATCTGCACTTCCTAGGTGGAGGTGCCAAGGTGAGTTACCTGCCCAAGTGAGAACAAGGAGAAATCTGGGTTTTGTGCTTCTTTACTTCTTGTTTACCAGGCTAGGTACTGGGTAGCAGAGGTAGCTCATCTCATTTCTGAGAGCTGAGTTATGGTAACCCCACGTACAATTGCTCACTCATCTGAGAGATGAGAGGATGTGTGAAGAGGGGATTGGGAAACATGGCCTGATGACAACCCCAGGTGAGCAGAACTCTCCCGGTTGTATGAGGCATGTGGGTTCCTGTGTTCACCTTTATGAACTGTGTCAGCCCTCCAGCCAGCCGAGCACTCATTCCATGGCCTTCCTGGTAAAGATCAACATGAACTGTGTTTCCCATTGCTGATGCTCAGTCCAGTAAAGGAAAAACACCCTCTTGTAAAAAAGTGTGCTGTCAGGATTCAAATGGTGGGGCTTTTTCTGTCCTACTCTTAGAGACTTCAGCAAACACTGGACAAAACAATGCAGGACTTTCACCTCTCTCCTGTCTGGGGATTTAATTTTTCCTGTTAATGTCAGAGGGTCTATGAAATTGCAGATGAGATCAAGCTCTGCTTTCCTTCCTGGATTCTTGGTTGCCCTTCGGTGGAGCTTACACTGAGACTGTGACTGTGCTGGCTAAATGACATCATGTTTCAAAATTTTATTTGCTTAGTTGGGTTTTTTGGGGGGAGTATTTTTTTATGTTTACCCAGTCACCTTCAAGCAGCTGCAAACTTGGACAGTTTCCACTTATTGGAGTGGAGGGGAAGGCATGCTGGTAAATGACACTGAGATATGGGGGGCATTCACAGCCTTTCCTATATTTGAAACAGTTCACCCAGACAACTCCAACAAAACAAATCTTCCCCTTGCACCAGACTCAACTCTGTTTTCATGGCAGTTCTGTACTTAAGATTTCTCGTGTAAACACTGGGAGGCACCAAGAAGCCCATCTTTTGTAGGGCAGAAGCCAAAAGAAGCACAAAAGAATCTGTAAGAGATTATTTACTTGGGAGTTTAAGTTCAAATGTGATCTTGGTCACACAAAGAAGTGTTGTTCAGGTGGTCACTGTGTATTCATTTCTCAAGTCTCAGCATAGAGCCCCAAGTTGTTAGGAGCTTACCTGGAGAAACTCAGGCTTTGCTGTTTTAGCTCTGAGCAATGGCCATGTTGGAGCATGAACAACTGTGAAAGACACAATGCAGGTAGGAAAATCTGGGCTGTGAATCCAGCTGCTTAACACTAGTCTTGACTACCCTGGACTTGGCACAATATAGGTATATCAAAGGTTTCAGTGGTTTTGGGGGAGACACCAGATTTTGCATTTTATCTATTTCCAAGGAGGCTGTGAGCACAATAAAAACTTGGATCTGTTGAGAGCTCCCCTAGCCATGTCACAGGCAAGGCATTTACCTGGTCCTTCCTAGAAGGGAAGAGAATCTGGAGTCACTGATGCTGCTCAGTTTTAGTTTGTCAAGTAGGATAACCACCACAGATCTTCCCAGGTAACCTCTGGAAGAATAGTGGGCACAGTGTTTCTCCATGACAGTACTTGAAGGTTGTTTTGTCTTTCTAAAGGTCCCAGCTGAAGCATCTGCCCTCAGCGTCAATTCCAGTGCCATTTTTTGAGGAGACAGGAGAGAAGCAAAGCTCGAAGCAGTGAATCTTTTCACAGCTCTTTGGTGAAACAGGAGCAAAAAACTGATCTTCATCTTAGAGAGGCCAACAGGTACCTGAATTTCCAGGAAAGGGCTGATGGGTTTCAGCAGGTTGCAGAGTTCTCCCAGGGAAAGACAAGGAAATGTAAATATTGTTGGTGATTGAAAATTGCTCTGGAACAAGAGTGGGGAGGTAAAGTGGCTGCAGGTAGAGGTTTGTTCTTGAAATTACACCACCAGGAAGATAGTGAGAGGTGCCTCCTATGCAAGCACCTTGTCAGGCAGTGCTGCTCCTTGCTGAGAGGAATGCTTAGGCCAAAGGGGCTGCCTGCCCCAGACCAAATAGCTGCCTGCTCCTGAGTCTTCTTCCTTCCTGGCCTCTCCTTTGGAGGTTTGCTGAC
The DNA here is from genome assembly GCA_008694505.1 of Cyanoderma ruficeps. Classification (NCBI taxonomy): domain Eukaryota; kingdom Metazoa; phylum Chordata; class Aves; order Passeriformes; family Timaliidae; genus Cyanoderma; species Cyanoderma ruficeps. The sequence continues at coordinate 13,278,298 of VZDJ01000594.1, read as the reverse complement.
TCCTGCAGCCTGGCCTCTGGTTAGCTGAGCAGCATCTGTGTGAAGTGGAAAATGTGTGTGAGCACAGGGGCTGGGGCACAGAGCCACAGCTGGGCTTAGGGCCCTGGGGCTGTGTTGTCTGAGCCAGTAGCTGCTCTGTGGGTTCAGGGAGCTTTCCTTGGAGCCATGGCAGCCTTGCAGGGAAAACAATCAGAGTTGGAGGGCGTGTGTGTTTGGCACAGAGCTAAAGACCTCGCCCACCCCCCAATGATGGGGCATGTTTCTGCAGACACAGGGAGTCAGCAATTTGTGGTGAGCTCCACTGCGTGATAGTGGATGGAGGAGCCTCAGCACAGCTGGGAATGAGAAGACACGTGACAAAGTGACAGCTAGGGAGATGGAGTCTGGCTGGCAGAGAGGCAGGAGTGGGGAAAACTTTGGGATGCCGTCAGAGTGAGGGTATCCTGTGCCAGGAAGCTGGCTTCTCTGAACCACGGAGATGCTTCATGCCCACAGCACCCACTCCTTGGTGGGTGTGGAGGAAAGGGCAGGGTTGCTCAGCTTTGCACTCCCATGGTAGTGTGAGACAGCTAATGGGCTCAGCCCCTTCCCTGAAGCCAAGGCTTGTTCATTTGGTTTCTTGCTGCTGCAATAGGGGGTGGCAGCCTGAGAAACTTGGTCTCTGCTGGTGATTCTGTTTGGACACATCAATAATGCACCCCAGGGAAACAAGAGTGCCCGAAAGAGTCTTGCAAAATGAGGGAGGCTGCAACAAATCCACTGGTGTCAATCTCAGTGTTTCTGGGATCTGAGCATTGCAGCTGCAAGAGCAATAGGATTCAGAGGTCTCTGCTGGAAAAATGAGGCATGAAGGGGCTGGCAAGTTGTTGCTGACAGTGTAAGACCTCTGGCCGAGTGGCTCTGAGTCCAGCCATGCCATAGATCCATGGGGCAGTTTCTCGTTTTCCCCTTCTGTGGTGATGGAAACATTGCATTATCGTATCTTCTGGGAACTGAAGTGAACTGTCACCCCATCAAAGAGACAGAGACCACCAGACACAGCCCCGAGGTACAAGAACATTAAACCAGTCTGTGAGGAACATTTCTGTGAACTGCTTCCTAGAGGCCAGGTCAGAAACTCAGTGACGAGTCTTTATTTCTCTTCTCCAGGGACTTGTACCAGAGACACACCCCAGACCACTGCACCCACACAAAACTTTGTAATGCCTTTGATTCTGCTCTGCTGGAGATGATCTCTCAAAGAGTGAGGCCACCCAAAAGCATTTACCAACTCCTGCTAGACTCTTTGTAAGGAGGCATAGGTCCCTTTCTATCCCCCATGGGGAACACAGAGACAGCCCCAGCAGAACAGTTGGGATGCTCAAGATGAAGTCTCACAGGCTGTGACTTCTTTGACACTGAGTTTACTTTCTGCCTGTGGCTGCTGGTGAGGTTCTGTTAGCTGTTTTGCTCCAGCAAAGCTTTCCTGCTTTCTAATGTTCCCAAGGGTAGTCCAGGGGCATCTCCAAGCCCAACAACACCTGGGCTCAGAGGGGCACAGCACCTCAGATGCTGTGGGAAGTGGGGTTTGATTTTGGCTTGGTGCATATTATCTCTTGCTAATCCTTGATCAAGGCTGTGATCCTTGGGCAGTCTGGCTTTAGATCCTCAGTGTAGTGTAGTAAGTGATGGTGCACCTGTGTGTGGATTGATATGTCTGAGTTCATCTCTCACCCTACTGTGAGATCCCTAATAACACCCAAATCCCTAATACACACTGTATCCTCTCTCTAAATCCTTTTCACAGGTCTGACAGTAGCTGCCTATCTTTGAGACTTCTTCCCTTTGAGCAAACTCAGTGGAAAGGACCTATGGTTTTCAGAGCTGCTAAAGGGAGGGGCATATGGAGAATGAGTGAGATTGCATAAGTCTGTTCATTTAGGGAATAATGTTAAAATTAAAAGGCACTTTGTAAAATAGGAGGGATGAGAAGGTGGGGTTTGCAGGCAGTCTGGCAGCCCTCTGGGTTCTTGATTGGTTGGTTTCAGAAATACAAAGCAAAGTTGTCGGCAAATAACAGACTATGAGCTCTTGCCACCCATCCCTCTGTTTATCCTGAGAACAGGGTCATGGAAACTTTCCCTTTCTGTTATTGTTTCAATGGGAACACTTTGCCCTCTTCAATGTTCCTCAGAAAGGATACATAATGCGTGTAATTAAGCCTCCACGAAAAAGATTTTTCCTTTCCTAGCCAAAGCTTTTCCACTGCAGCTTGACTTCACTGTAAGGAAGCTTTCTGTCCTTTTGCATTGCTCTGGGACTGAGCCACTGGAGAGTAGGTTGTGTCTTCCCATGCATGACTCTTCTTTCATGCTATTTGAGTATGCTCTGGTGCTCCTGCTGCTTTTGCTGCTCTGCTTCATCCTTCTTCCTTCTAAAAGGTTACTCTGCTCTGTGTTGGAAGAAGACAGGGTGGGACCGTGATAACCAAAGTGCCTGCAAAGCTCTGTCTTACATCTGGCTCATTTTGCTTTCTCAGAAGGTTCTTGCTGAAATTTGTCCCACGGCTTAGGCCCTTCAAAGAGTATGTGGTGTCTCATGTGGATGCTCTGGTGGCCGGCTAATCACATTTCTCTTATAAGAGTAGGATTCAGTTTTAGACACACATTCCCAAATGTTAGTGTTGAATTATCACCCTGAGCTCTCATTATGGAAGTTGGTTGAAAAAACCAACTGGGTTAAAAATTACACATGGCAGAGCAGACATGCATCACAGCAGTCGTGATTCTTAAGAAGTCATGGTAACAGGGGGTGACAGACAAAACCAGGTAAGTCCTCCCGGTGGCCTGTGACTGCATGTGACAAAGTGGGCATCGCCCTCTGAGATGACTGTACAACTCTCCTGTGGGCTTGGAGGTGGTTGTTGTCCAAGCAGAGCAAAGCCATGGAGATTTTTGTTTAATCTGTGTCCACATAAACACATGGGATGCTTGCTTTCCCACCTCAATGGTTACACAAGGGGTTTGGCTGGTGCAGCTGATCATGGCAGCAGGGGATGGCATGGCATGGCATGTAGGATGGAGAGCAGACACCAGAAATTTCAGAAATGTGGTGGCTCGCAACACAGTGAAGTGCAGATGCAGATGTGCCTGCAGTCATGCAAGAGAAGGAGGGAAGTAATGAAATCTCAGGCATCAGCAAAGAGATCATCCTGGAAGCCAGGAAGGAATTAGCCCAATCCTCTGCTCCTTTTAGCCACACAAAATTGGCCTGGTGTGCTGTGGCAGTTTATTGCTTTCCTCTGAGGCATTAAGTTTTGGCTCTTGTCAGGGAAAGGATATCACAATGGTTTGGGATGGAAATCTTCATTCCTGTGAGTGGAAATGCCAATATTTCATTGCATGAAGATGTACGGGGGCCAGAAAAGCTTTTGCCTCAATGAATTTGCTTTTCCCAGGAAAGGTCAGTCTGAAGGGAACATCCATTTGCAGCCCATAACTTTCTAGCTGCCTTGCTGCTGGATGAGTGACTGTAGGGAATGGGGACAAGCAACCCCAAACCTCAGTCCTCATCTGATCCTAGTTAGCCACCTTAGCAATGAATCTGATCCCCTTTGGCTCCTGGTGGGGGCTGTACGGGCAGAATTAGGCTCAACTGCCAAAGTTCCCAATGCTTTGAAATACCTCTGTTGTAATGAAAAATGTCTGTGCTTACGTTGTGGGTTCAGGGTTCAAGCCTATGAGAAGTTCAGGACTTGAGGGAAACCACTGACTGGGTTTCCCATTCCACTCCTCTCACTTTCTTTGGCTGTTTGACCTTTTTGGAGTTAATTTGTTTGTTTTCTTCTGTTCTGTGAATCAGATTCAGACTTAGTGTGATTGTATAGGAGCTGATGGAGTTACTTCCAGGCTGAACATTTATTTCTTTAGTCTTATCTGAAGAAAGCAGTTCGTATGTCTGTAAACTGAGGCTGTGTGTCCTTTTCTCATGTGTTTTAGTTCAGCTCTTAAAAAAAAAAGCTTAGTTGGAAAAATGCAAATGACTGCTCAGATGATTCCTTTTAACTGCAAAATTCATGGCTCCTGACTTTTCTTCCTAAATACATGCTTACCCTGTGAAGCTGCAGTTTGTGTTGGTTTCATCACTGAATAGTGATAGTACCTCAGCTGAGAAAGAAGAGAGTGAGTGATAGAAATGAGGCTCTGCAGGTGGCTCATATTCAGCCTCAATTTCTTCAGCCAGCTGACCCATTGAAGCGGGACAGGTCCCACCTCTGCAAAGCCAAGGGGCTGCCAATTCTCTGTCACTTCTTTTAATTAAAGAACAGGTCCCCAGCCCCCATTTCAGTGGGACTGGAAATAAAAATGCCCTTTGAAAGTGGTGATGTCCTTCTGCATAGCTTGGAATCAAGGCTATGGCAGTGATGGTGGCATGAAGTGAGCTTGTCTTCTGTCACCTCCCAGATGTCACTGCACCAGAAATTCCTTGCATAGTAAATCTGAAAATAACCTGCATCCTGGATCTGGTCCCACTTAGCCTGGATACCGCACTCATCCAAAATGTTGGTCGTTGATAGATTGGGCATCAAATGTAGTAGACCCCAGATCTGCTTCCAGTTCCACGCCCACTGGGGTGGATGGGCGTAGCCCTTTAGGCTGTCCAGGCCACAAGTCAGTAAAACTGTCTGGACTTTGTCCTGCTCAGGTACCAATCTCATGCATAACTAGAGCAGAAGTTGAGACAGAGAGATCAGTGGCAATGTGAAGTTCCTGCCTTGACCTGACTCATGGCTCCTTGGATTTAGGGGACAGAAACTCTCCCGTTATAGGAGGGCACAGTGACCTACTGCAGCAAGGCTCCAAGTAATTGCACATCACTAATGATTGGCAATGAACAGGTTGAAGGTCAAAATGCCAGCACAGCCTTGACTGTGCCTCCTTTTGAGTTCATAAGCTGGTGGAGTTGCAATATCTACAGACCGTATTGGAATATAGCATCATGTCATACAATCTTGGAGCAAAAGAGGGTAAAAAGGAGAGAAAAAAAGGATTGGGTAATGATGGAGAGTAGAGGTCTGAAAGGGAGAAGGAATGGAGAGTAGGCATGAAACAGAGCAAAAGCTTGGTTTGGAGAAAGAAGAGTTGGCTTGCCAGGTAAGGAGTTTTTTCCGCTCCAAGTGCTCCCCAGCTCTAATTTATGCAATATAAATAATTAAAAGCTGTGCCGGCCCAGTGCTAATCCTTGTGGTATTCCATAAGCAACTTCCTTCCCGCTTAGAAAGAATTCCATTGAGAATTATCTGACAGTTCTTGCTCTGTAGCCAATTTTCCACCCCTGTTGGTGCATGGAGTCTGACCCCTCCTTTTCCTTGGTTCAGCCTTCCCCAAATTGCATGGCAGAAAAAACCCATAATGTGAGGTCCGCTTCCTCTCATCCTGGAGTTATCTGTTCTGCTAAAATCTCACTGCAGACTTCGAGGGGAGAGGAGGAGATTTTGTGGAAAAGCTGTGATTTCCGAAGGCAAATTCAACCACACCACATCCATTTGGTCACATAAATCAGTTGTACAATGGCCCTGCCTTACCATGGCAGCCAAGTTTGACAATCTAAATTGTTATGGTGCTGTGGTATTATCTCAGCAGCACAGGGTGCTAATGGAGGTCAGTTTAACCTGCTCAAATGCATTTTGTGGTAGCAGCAGTGACAGGAGGAAGACCCTCAAATAAAGAAGAAGTTGTTCTTTTTCCCTTCACCATACTAGATTGAATGGATCTGCCTTGCTGTCACCGGGAATATATGGTTCTAGAAGAAATTGCAGAGAAATAGTAAAACTCAGTGGCATGTATCCTGTGCATAAGATGGAAGATTTCTACGGTGCTTTGGGCAAGATTGACTATTTGTGGCCTGTAAAAGTTGGGATGTAACTCTGAAAAATGCTTCTTAGCTGCAACCCCTCTTTAGCACTGGGGGACAGATCAGCTCTGGGCAATCTTCCCCCAGAGAGGGAGCCAAGCCTAAAAAGCTACCAGACACATGTCGCCTGGAACGGCACACATCTAGTCTGGATGTTAACATTTTGCAATGGAGAAGGGAAAAAATAAGAGTGTATTTGGAGATAGGGGTTGTAAAAGCTGAAGGAGACTTTTCAAGCAAGAAGTTACTTGTCTGCGAGCAAAGGTGTAAGATTATCGCACATTTAGAAATTCAGGATCTTTGCAGAACTACTCTGCTCAAGCTTTCTGAGAGGAAGTGAGTGAATTCCTAGTCGCTGAGTTAGAGGTTAGGACTCAAGAGATTGATATGAACTGGCTCAACTGCAAGAATTGTTTTCAACAGCAGGTTTGAAAACCAAATATGACTTCAACACCCAGTTCTACACAACTACACCAACCAGTATTACCCTTTGCCCTTACTGTTCTTGTTAGTTCCAAAGCAGAATAGCCAGGGAGCCTGTTTTTCCGTCTGGGCTGACAGGCTGCTGTGGTGTCCCTGCAGGTAAAAACAATGAAACACATACTTACCTACAGACCCTGGATAAGACAGTGGTAGTCTCTGCATCTCATCTGACTTCAGACAGGTGATCAGGTCACTGCATCATCTTTGCAGATGTAGGGTTTTGGCAGAGGGGTGTGAATATTTGAATTTCTTGCCCAGTGTGAGGTATACACAATTTAAAGGGGAACCATGGGTGTATGTTTTCGTTTGACGTTTGAGACTCTATTGTTTGATGTGCCACTAACAGACCGTGACCTGTTGGTCCAGCTTTGCCTTTGGTATTTCCTGTCCTTGAGATGCTGAGCAAAGCAAATTTAGCATCTTCCAAGTGAAGATTCAGTAAAGACAGCAGTGAGGCAGCTACGAGGTGAAACTCACTCCAGTGTTTGTGCAGTGAGGACATTACTACTAACACAACTACTCCCATAAAAACCCAGGACATGTGCTGCTGCTGTGTGCTCTGGCCAGTCGCCGCTAATGAATCATCCAGCTCCTGGACCCCTCCCATGAAGGGGATGGAAAATGGATCCAATCCAGAGAGATCTTGGAGTTCACTGCAATGTGATAACCCTGTTTACAACTTTAAGAACTCCAGCAATTCAGGCGGTGCTGGCAGAACATCTGGTCATTGTAGGATCTTGCCAGCCACTCTTTGGAAATACTAGATCTGTGCTTCATTTGTCCAGTTGAGATGCCTCAGAAACAGCACATTGTTATGTCCTAAGACTAATGGGTCTAGAAAGAAGCAACTCCATTTCCCAGTGGAAACTGGAAGCTCTGATAACATTTAGCGAGTTTTAGCTGAAGTAAATATTCCAGGGCAGAGCAGCTGGGAGCCAGGTGCTATACTGCCACTGTGGTTCCCCTTTTTTATAATTTTTATTTTCTTGCTGATCTACCTGGAGAGACTCTGAAATTACTGGAGGAAAACATATCTGAGGAAGGTTTATGATCAGGCCTGAAACACTTCCCCAAGCATGCGTATTAAGCTGTTGGTGCACATTTTCTGCAGGAAACAGATACAGAGAGGAGGTAAATAGGGATGAAAATAATCCTGGGGCTCACCAAAAAAAGGTACTATAGATGTTTTGGGAATAAATGAAAGCCTTGGCTGCACAAGTTACTGTAATAGAGTTACCCAAGGGCAGGTGACCATCCCTCATTTCTGCTGTGGTGGAAAACTCTTGAAGTTCCCAGCCTTTCATCTGTGAGCAAGAGTTGAGTGGCACAGGCAGGAATCTGACAGGGGACCAGCCTGAGGGTTGTCTGGTGATTTGTGTTGCCTCTTGCAGCCATTCAGTGACCAGAGAGAGACTTCAGTCTGCTTGTAGGGAGAGGCTGGTGCAGAAGAAAAGCTGGAATTGGAAAGGGAGCTGCCTGGCTGCCCTCACGCTGCTCCTGACCACTATTTATTCCCAAGAGATGGTGGGGATAGGCTGTGCCCACAAAAGGGGAAGAGCTACAAGAAGGCACACCATGTTCCACCAGTAATGCCTGCCCTGTTGCCCATGGCTGAGGTCCTGATGCTCCCAAGCTGCAGAATCTGGTCTCCTGTCAGCCACAAGGGCAAAGCCAACCTGATGTCTGTGGGCAGTTTTCCTCTCTCAGGGAACTGCTGGTGGGAAGCAGGGCCCCACAGGGGAGCCTCACAGGACTCAGGGTGACACAGCTGGGTGCGTCCCCCTCCCTGTTTCACTGGCCAGGAGTGGGATGCTGGAAGCACTGGAGCTCTGCGGCCATTTCGGGGAGCTAACATATCATTTAGGATCAGCCTCAGTGCCATTTGGAGAGGAGCTAGTATTTCCTTGACTGAAACAGTGAGTTCTGAATATAATTACAGGATTAAAGGCATGTTCTGGGGCTGAACTCATGATTTATAAGCAAAGGTTACACTTTCAGTCTGTTTACAAGGTGCTCTTGGCCCTGCTTAACCCCTTCTTTGCTGAATACAGATGGTGATCGGGTTATTCCTGTCATGGTGTTCATGCATGGAGTGGAGGGACGGTCACCAGTGGAGACAGATTAGGGAACTGTTGGATATATTCATCTCACAGAAGGCAGAGGTAACGGTTCTGGTTTTCTCCTTTACTCTGTCCTAGCTGACAAAAACCCCAAAGCTACTGCTCTAGCAGAAAGTCCCCTAACAAACTTTTAGCTGATTGCTATTTATCTAGTCGAAAATCTCTACTTTATCCAAGAACCTTGGTCCTTCCCAAAAGCTATTTGAGTAGGGGTTCCTGCAGTAAGGTTGAAAAAGACAATTACGAAGATAAATCCTGACACGTGGCAGATAAACCAAACTCTGTAGAAATTTTTCTGGTGATTAATTCATTGAATTCACCAGTTTGAGGTGAAGCCAAAACCTGTCATGGAGAAAGGCTGCCACAACAAAATGCAGGCCAGCAGTTCCAGGAAACTGATTTCATGTCATGACTATCTCTCTTCCCTGACTGCATAGGTATCCAATGATCTTATAGCCTTGGAGAGAAGACAACCAGAATTTCTTGCCTTTTGTTTTTTCTTTAGTGCATAATGTGTGCAAACACTAAATGAAACATCTAGAGTAGGTAATTTGAATATGGAAGTCTTCCCCTGAAGACTTCAAAGGATGGAAAATCTGCTGCAGTTCCAATGAACTTATTCCAAAACTGAGTATACAGTTTTTTAAATTTGCATTTTATATCCAAAGAGGTGTCAAATTTAATTTCCTGCTCTCTGCTCTAGGAATGACTGTCCCACTTTGCTGCTTTTACCATAGCATTTCTTTAAGAGCTCTGGTTGAATTAGAGCTACTCACAGTCTGTCACTGCTACTTTAGATGGAGGTGCACTTGTTGGAGATCTGTGGGTTCTATTTTTCCAAGAGTATATGCAGAGTAGAACTGACACTGGTCTTTTTATCTAGTTTGTAATTTGCTGTTTCCAGATGGAACAAGATACCAAAGCAAATTGAGCATTTTTCTGCAGGTGCAGGGCTTTGAGTTCAAATTTTCTTTCAGCAAAAGCTTCCTACCAAACTCTGAGTAAAGAGCTACCTTGGTCAGGTCTGAAGTGGTGGGGATTATGAGTCTCTTGTCTTTGGAGAAGCAGCAAATTTACTAGGCAAAGAAGGTCTGAAAAGAAATATTATCTGCAGTTTACAAGTGGAAATGAATTTTATTTACATTCCTCAAAATGGTTTGTGGCCCACTGAGGAATGGACCTGCTAAACCTCAGTCTTGTGTCCCCAGAAGCAGGTGACCCATGATCTGTGAATGCAGCCCATGGTGTGGGCAGACTGGCAAGGAAACATTCCTGCAGCAAAGTCCTGCCTAGGTTGGGTAGACTGGACACTGGTGTCAAAAAAATGAACAGCTATGCCAGGTTTCCCCCAGACCAATTGTGATCTTTCTTTCCTCCCACTTGAACAAACTTGTCCATTCTATATTACTCTTCTGAAGCTACATCAGCCTTGGGGAAGAAACACTCCTGTCATTGCAAAGAGTCTTTGAGGAATGGGGGAAATGTGGGTTTTTCTGTAAGCAACAACCCAAGAAGCAAAAATGAGAGGAGAAATGCAGGCCTGGGAATTCATGTGACCAATGGGCCAAACTGATGTCATGCTCCAAATGTGAGAATTTTTGTGTGGAATCAATGCCCAGAGCAGTTTTCCATCTGCCTAATGTGTCCTTACAAACAGAAAGGATTTATGGAGCTGGGAAGTCTTCATGTTTTTTATCCAAGATGAAGAGCGTTGTCAAATGAGAGAGGAAGCTGTATTTCATGGTCGCTTTCTCTGTTTAGATTTTTTAGGGTTAACTAACAGACAACCCAAAAGCTGGATGCAGGTGCCAGTATCCAGGTCACAGGAGGGCCTACCATCCTGGGAGTGGATTTTTTTTGGGAGCAATGCAGACCATGCTTGGTCTGGTAGGGTGCATTGATAAAATTGCAACACTGAGCTGCATTTACCTGGTCCCTGAACACCTGGCAGGCAATATAAGAGCTTTTTAAAAATTTAGGAGTTGTCCATTCTTGTCTTAAGCTCTGGTATTGCTCAGCTATTTTTTGTTGGCTTGGCAAGTCTCCAACCATCTAGACACCCATCTATTTTCTTTCTACAGTACCAATGCCCCAAGTAGCATAAAGCACAGTGTTCCATTCTGGAAGACCTAGACTTCTAGGGAATGATGAAGCAGAGGACATCAGAAACCCTATCATTTGTGTGCCAGGGCAATGTTGTCATTACCACAAGTGTGCAGTGATGTGCCCATTTGGCTCAGTCCCTTTGCTGCTAATAACCAGCTGAACAGTGCTAGTTGGTTGCACATGGAAGTGGGTTTTAACAGGGCTACATGCATATATCTATGACCATATTATCTCTGAACAAAAAGGAAAGGCAAAAAAAGGAAAAGATTTCTCCCAAAGATGGTGTCTATGCAAAAGACAGTGCTTATGGTGAATGTCCAGGTGAACACACATTCCTAGTGCAACCATGTGGTTAGAACAACTGACACAATCCTTTGAGTAGTAGAGACATGAAGGAATTCTGTTGATATTACACCAAATAAAAATGAAATTAATAGAGTGCTCTGCTTACAAACTCAAGGTCAGGAGATAAGAAATATCTGGAAATAGTCTTCCTGTGCACCATTCATTTAGTATATGTTATTTTTTTTTGCTCCTGTGAGGTTCCTGAATAACTTGGGGCACAGTGGACACTGCTCACTGGTACATTTGAAATCCATCTCCACTTGAGTTCAGCTGCAGAATGAGCACTTGCCACTGTACCTGAGTCCATCAATGGGGCTTTTGGGAATCAAAGAGAACAACACATGGTGGCTGCTGCTGGAAGTTCTTTTTTGGTGGACTGGCCCAGCTTGATGCTTTCCTATCCAGGGTACTGTGCATTTCAACTTCCCATTGTGCCTCCCAAACTCTGGCATTGACAATCTGATGGGCTGGCATGCTCCTTCTCTTACTGTGCATATAAAATGGGATGGCTGCATTTTTTAGTGGTGTGGGAAGAATCTTTGTACAGGATGAAGGAAACTGGACTGTCTGTGTTTCTAGTATCTGAGAAAGAAAGCCGATACTTGGAAGGCTGAAGCAACTGCAGCTTCCTTTGGCTCTGCCAGCAAGTGTGGCACAGAAAGGTTGTCTAGCGTGACATTGAGAGCACTTTCTGTGCCGCAGGGACAAGCCTCAACATTGCTTCAGTCTTTCTGGCAGGGACGTTTAGGAAGTCTATTCTGCCCGTGGGGTTCTGGTATGGCAGGGATCTTGCAGACCCTCAGCTGGGGCAATTGGAGGAAGGGGAGAGGAATGATCCTGTGGCTCAGCCGCTAGTCTGGGTCTTGGGAGCCATGGGTTTAATTCTTGGCTCTGCCGCTGTCTCCCAGTGGGCAGGGCTTGGAGTGGCACTCTCTCTAACTCTGCTTCCCAACTGCTCATTGCATGGTATCATATTATTTTAAAACCCCAACACATCTGCAGTAAAATGCTTCCCATCACATGACAGCCCACAGCTTTGCTTGTGTCTTCAATGGGTAATTTGCAAGGGGACAAAGGCCCCAGCCAAAATCCTGAAGGCCCAGGCCCCCCAGCATTGGAGTCTGGATCCTGCAGCTTTTGTGAAATTGAAAATGAGGTGTTGCAGCAGCTGAGTCAGCGATCTCTGATAATGTTGCTGTGGTGAAACTTCCTCCTCTGCATGGAGTTTTCATAAAGTCTGTTCAGTACTTAACTGTCATTTAATGCCACAAAGTATAGCTTAAGTTGGACTTCATGTGAAGCTTAGACCCTGCTGGGATGGGGTCTAGGCTGGTGAGGTGAGGTCCTTCCTGTAAGTGCAAGAGAGATGAGCAGTTTGTGTTTTTGTCTTACTAATGTTCACTGATGTGGAGGGAACGCTGAGGAACCAGACTCATTCCCTTCCCCGCTCCTCTCTCCTTTTGTCTGTTGCTATTTAAACTGCAAAATTAAGAGTAAACCAGAAAATTTACAGTCTCCTGCAAGACAAAAATAGGTGGATATACAGAGATGAATGCAAAGGCACAAGACCATATGGTCTCAGGGTTTCATGATAATCCTTGTGGGGATTTCAGTCTTGGAGAAATGTAAGGAAGGATTTGTCAGGACTGATGGTACAGTCACACCTGTACTTGGCCTTGGATATGCTTTTGGCAATGGTACATAGCCAAAGTGAGAGAACAGACAAAAAAAATCTGGAAGTGAGCCGGAGAAACTATGGAAGTATGATAAGACCACCAAATTGAAGGCCAGCTGGCTGGGGAAAGAAGTAACAGAAATCTGTGCTGCAAACAAAGGATATACCTTCAGGAGATGCTGAGTGTCCAGAAGAACAGCATACAGTTTAAGGAAAGGATTGCATCGACATATACCATGGTGGACCAGCCAAACTTCCTCCCACACAAGGTGACATCTGTTGGGACAATATTTTTGCACCATGGTTGAGCCTTTAGATCCTAAATGGGACCAGGAGCACTTTGCTGCTGACACTGGAACACCCCACAGCTCTGGAACTGTAACATGTGAGATGTGGCCCCATCAATGTGGAATAAGGATGGGGGGAGAGAAGCCTTCCCAACGGACACCCCAAAACCCTGTTCCTGTCACACTGTGTCAAAAAAGCTGAGAGGTCATCAGGTGAGTTAAGAAGAACAAAGTTTTACCCCAATGGACAGAGTCAGAAGGCAAATCTCTGGCCATTACATTTTCTGTTTTTCAGGGAACCACCATCGTTTGAGCTATTTTAAGACCAGACTGGATTGAGCTCTAGGAAATATACAGTAAGAAGCTGCCCCAAGACTGGCAGGGAAAGATGCCAGCTGGTCAAAGTCTTTTTAGTAATGTCGCTGTTTCTACGAATGTTTGTATTTCCTTGCCAGCCCTGTGGACAATTAAGAAAAGGCTTGGCTGAGATGTGAGCTGTCATTATTGGTCTAGACGTTGGACTGGGTCCACATCATAAAAATCTTGAAGATGGAGTGAGCTGTATGAGGCAGTCATTTGCAGACTGTAGAGAGCATTCTGCAAATCCATAAATACAGCTGGTGAGATAAACAAAGGAAACGATGCACAAGAATGCTCCCTTGTGCATCCATGGCCAATGTCTTCACCAAGAGATTGCATGTCAGTCACTGAGACACAAGTCTGCAGCTCTGCTCTCTATACATATGCTTCCACTGGGGTAAAAAAAAAAAAAAGCAGTAGCTCAATTTTATTTTCTGTCTTTGCTTTAAAAGCTTGTTGAGTTTTTCTGACTCCTGTTGCTGTCAAGTGGTGCTTAACACTTCCAAAAAATTGCTAGCACAATTGCTGGAGCTTTGGCAAATATCTGGACTGTTAGATTTGATCACTGGAGAGTGGTTTGTGTCTTACCTCCACAAGCCCAACATCTAACATAAGGTGGAGGAAAGTTGGAAGGGGAGGCGGAAGGGAAGTGACTCATTGGAAGTCACTCAATCATGTCAAAGCACTGCTGGTGACTAGAAGATAGTTCTGAGATAAATGGGGAACCTGATCTTTTCTCCCCCACTTGGCCTCTTCCTTGGCTTTGGGGAGACAGTTGTGTTGGCAGTCAGTGGTGAAATTCATGGGTCGGAGGCTTGTTTTCAATTTCCTATTTCCACTGTGCTGGTTAGTGAAACTTCCGCCTGAAGAGAGATCCAAAATTTGCCTGGGGTGAATGACATCACCCTGATCTCATCTCTGCTCATTTATTTGTACTGGTTATCTCTGCCTTCAAGTCTTACTTCATTCAGATAATTGCATATACTCTCCTTAGAGACTCACTAGGTCTGTCACCAGCCTTGCCAGCAACGCCCCCTCCTCGTGTTACCTCATTATTATTCATGCTAATGAGGAGCGGGAGGAAATAAACCGGGGTAGACTGAGGCTCAGGAACATTTTCTCCCTGCCAGTATCTCTCTAGGCCCTGTCCCAGTACTGCTTTGTCCAGTGGAGAGTGCTTTCCCCGTGCTGTTCATCTGCCTGCTCCTAAGCCTGTGCTTGGGTCCAGGAAATGGCTTGGGTCGATGTCTCCATTAATGCCTGGGTAATATGTCTTAGGCATTTGTTTCTTTAGCCTAGCCTGCAGATGGACTTTGCAGTCACCAGGTTATCTGAGGAAAGTATCTCGCCCTCTGCTTTATGACTTGTATTTTCCTTCCAGTTTCTATTTGTGTTTTAAAACCACGGAGGTTTTAAAAAAGATGCCCTTGGTAGACATGTTTGTGCTGGATAGAAATGTGTGTGTACAAGCGCTGCCACAGCAGAGGTATGGACAACCTTGCCCCACTCCCCAGCCCCATCAGGTGGTGGGACTGACTGATGGGATTTCATACCCGTGTCTCACACCTCTTTGACAGAGGTGGTCAGAAGCAGGGAAGAGCTTTTGTAAGAGAAATAAGCAGACTAGAACTCTTCAGCTGGGAAGCAAGGTGGCCAGGAGAAGATTTCATAAATATCTGTAAAAGCAGGAAAAGCATGAAGAACACAAACAAGCAAGGAGAAAAATATAAACTCCCAAAAATTAACCAAAGGATCTCCTTGCCACAGGAGGCTAGGAAGGGCAAAAAGCTGGCATGGATTCAAAAACTAACTGGGTAAATAAAGGGCTTTTAAACACGGAGCCACTGTCTTACTGGGGAGTGGGAGAACACTCCAGGGAAGTATCACTGTGCACTTGCCTGGCCCTTATATTCTTCTCTGGGCACCTGTTAATGCATAATTCCAAAGAAAAGGTATTGGGTCCTTTGGGCTGATCAGATCTGGCTGTATTCATGCACTAATGAAATCAGCACGGTCCCAACCATGTAGTGAATGCCGAGGGTCTGGTCCAAAGCGTGGTCTGCAAGGTAGCTTGGAGCAAAGCAGGGAAATCAGATCTTGCTTGCTTAAAATCAAAACCAGGCTTAGAAAGCAATCCCAGAGCAGGAGCGCTGTTCTCCAGGAAAGTTTCCAAAACCAACTCCTGGCCTTGGAGAATAAAATGGCAAGCCACCAATAAATAAATAAGTAGATAAAGAAGTAAATGCAAAACCTGTGAAGAAATCTCCCAGAACAAATGGCAAGAATACTTCCAGTTTTCAGGCCACCTGCTTGTCATCTATCACTTAAAAAAAATGAGTGTTCTTTAAATATTCATATGGAGAAAACAGACCCACCCTCCTGGATTTCCATGGTGATTTATGCTGCAGCATTTTCAAGGTCATCCATTGCCTAAATCTCCTGTCTGTCTGAGGCTTGGGTCCTGCAAGGAACCCGATCCCCATGATCATATATATTAGAAGGGATAGAGCCTGTTTCCATATGTGTCTTAGTGCTGGCATCTGAATTTTAAATGAATGTGCTGATTCCTCAGTCTGTACTCAGACAGCAGCATTCTCCTTTGGCTGTTCCAGTTAAGGTTTTTATATGAAGCATTTTCAGTTGAGGAGCTTTCAGTGGCAATATTCTCAAAGACACATCTTGGAGTCGTGTTTCAGGCTCTTATGGCTGGCTCATAAACCCTCCCTGTGGTTGGAACTTGATATGTCCAAGTTGTGTTCCTGTTCCATAAGGAAACAGAGGTATATTAAAGGAGCCCTGCCACTCTGGGGAATCAGGATTAAGATAAAGTCAATACATGCATCCACTGGTATTTTGGTTGCTTGTTTGTTTTTTTGAAATAAAATTAAGAGTATACAGCATGTGATGTTTAGCATAGGAAGGCTTGGGATCAGTGAACAGAGAATAGATTTATTTTGTTTTTTAGACTAGAAGGGTTCATTTCCTTTCAGGAATGAAGCAAGAAAGGTTTGATAAACTGATCTCTGGAGATGCTCATTTCCCCACCCACCAAGAGAGCTTACACAGCCAGATATAACAGTAATCAGTCCTGCCCTGGTCAAGGTTAGGTCTCTGGAGTTCCAGTGTGATCAGGGACCTGGAACAGGGACCTTAAATCTCTCTCACCTTCAGCCTCTACTGGAACATCTAGAGGTTCTGCCTTCTCTAGGCTGCACAGACCAGGCTCTACCCTGGAGCTCTTGGAAAGTGGGAGAAGGGTATGACCAAATTCAACTGCACACTTTATAGGCACTGTGGTTGTCTTTGAGGTTGGCATATGAAGCATTGCCAAAAGACCAAAGAGAAACCATGGGTGCCTTGATTTCAGATAGCACCTAACCATCCTGATCAGAAAAATCCCAAATGCTGTACCAAAAATTACCTTGTTTGTTTCTTCGAGTGGAAAAGATAATGAAACTATAAATGGATGGGGATTCCCCAGGGTTTTTTTTTTTTCTGCCTCTCTTTCTTTCCCTCATTAGGCAAAAATCTGCTTTGTCAGTACCTTTTCTGAGCACATATATACCTAACAAATATACCTGTCTGTGACCAGCATCTCAGCACAGTGTTTTACTTCGTATGGAGGGAAAAATGCCACAGCAACAGGGCAGATCTTTTAACTCTTTTGGGACTGACTAGGACATGAGGTTGTGATGAGGTGCAAAGGAAAGGAACCTGCATGACACATCCCAAGGAGCTGATCATTAACAGGGGACAGAGCAGCAACTTGGCCCCAAGAGCAGCTGGAGGCTGGGTAACTTGAAATTGCCCACTGCAGCTACAGCCTCCTTTGCCTTCAGCGTGGAGATGCAGCTGGAGCAGGCCTGTGCTGACAGATGTACCCTGCCAGGGCAATTGTATGTGCATGAGTAGGAAGGAGAGCTCCTCCTTTGAGCTCTGCATATCCAGTCTGGACCTCTACATTCTCCAGCAGAAGGCACACCATGGCACAGAGGAGTGACAGCGTGAATTCTCTATGACTCTGTATTAGTTCTTCTTCTTTATAAAATTCAGCTTTGGAAAAATTGGCTTGTTTAGTTGAGCTCAGAACTGAGAGCCTTCCAGCTGGATTTGGAAAAAACTGAAGGAATTTCTTTATTCTCAGTGTTGTTTAACCTTAGCATCAGAGCTGAAGTGAGCAGAGAGAGGAAGGGAAATGGTAATTCTGCTAGTTCTGTACCTACTTGTCCTGACCTCATAAATGGACTTGTCTTGGTCTCCCAGAATACAGGCTTATCTATTGCCATGAAATTCACCCCATAAAACATGAAGGCACAGTTGAATTCTGATTTATATTGTCTGAAATGAATATATGTCCTTTCTACCAGGATTCTTGTGTCCTGGTGGAGAACTTTTCACCCCATTTATTTTTGGTATACCAAGCTCTCCCCACCAGATTTCCTGTTTCTTTCCTTGGTTCTCTCCTGGGATGGGTTCATGATAGCAACCATTTTCTCTGTCTTCTAATTTGCAGGTATGTCAAAAGAGTAAGGAACAATATTCAGTGTGAACAAGGGTGTGCAAGGGGAGGTTTGGGTAAGCTAGCAAAGTCAAACAGAGCTGGCAGAGTCACCCCTAACTCTCATGACTAAAAGAAACAGAGGTTGCTGTTGCCACCATGTTGAAAAGCCAAGGATCTTGCTCAAGACTTGGAGTTAGCAAGGCCAGCATCCTGTGGGAGCATGAGCTGTAGGCCTCAGGCACTGCAAAATCCATCTCCTCTCCCTACTCCAGATTAGGACATACATTCTGCTGTTATTCCTCTGATATGTACTTTCCTCTGAGCCATCTGCAAATGAAGGAATGGTCTGTTGCTGGTGAACTTAATCCAGAAAGCTGAGGTAGAATCAGACCACAGTTGTGCTGCATGCCTTTTGGGTCTCTGCTACTTCAATTAGAGTAGCAAACCAACAAAGTGCGGGCCTATTTCCTGTCTTTATCTCTTTGCTTTTATGTGTATGTGGAACAAAACAGAAGCCAAAGAAAATAATCCAAAACTTTTTACACATTTTTTTCTACTGTTTTCCTCCAAGGACACACCTAGAAAGACTGTTCCTGCTTTTTGTAATGTGAAAATCTGAATGGAGAATTTATCTTAGGCTATAAATCATGCACATATTTGGTCCATACGTGACTCTGCCATGGCATCATCTTTCATTATGAACACAACTATCAGTAAAAATTTGTGAAGGCCAGTCCATATTTTCTTCTACCCTAAGCCATTCTCTTTGGTTTCCTCACTTTTTTTGAGTTTCAGCTTTTAAACCAGATATCTGGAGCACAGTACTAATCAAGCCAGGCCAGCATGGAACTGACCATATCCTAGAAAACCCACCTCAGAAGCAGGATGGATTGTGCTGAGCTCTGTGCTGTCTCAGCCAGCTGGCACTGACCTCTCTGCCTGCTGCAGCATCAGTTTGGGAAGTGGTGCCCATCCCTCCAGAGCAAAGTCAGCAGAGGCAGACCAGTGCCTCAGGATGCTGCCAATGTATGAAGTGCATGGCCTGAATTTTCCTCTGGCAGGTACTGAACAATTTCCACTGGCTGAAAGAGGTGCGTGAAAATGGGCCATGGCTGAGCACTGGTATTAGAGAGAACAGCCCTTCCCTGGGAGATGAAGTGCCTTTCCAAGTTGCAGTGGGGCTGAGTGCTCTCTCAAGGCATGCAGGATGCATTGGCAAATCTGATCCTGGGAAACAGGAGACCAGTTTTAGAAGGCTGGAAAAGATCAAGTCTTGAAATATTTGAATATGGAGTTTGAGACCAGGACACAGTCCTTCTTGAAGACAGAAGGAAAGTAGTCCACAAGAGAGATCCATTGCATGGATGATAGTGTCCCTGATGATGCCAAAGAGGCACAGCATGGAGTCAGCAGACAGGTGAAACTCTTCACTTCATAGCACTTCCATCAAACAGCAGAGAGAGGAGAAGAAACATCAGAGGCAGGTCCTTGGTGTGCCTGAGTGAACCTCGCTCTGACTTCCCAGGCTCCCTGGTTTGTTTTCCCTCCAGTTTGGGACTTGAGCCAGATTGTGCTTGGCCTGTGAATGCTTCCAGATGTTCTCAGTCCTTGGGGGAGGGGGGGCAGAGGCATGCCAGGCTGTAATTGGTATGCAAGCAAACTCATGCAAGGGGCATATAAAACATTACCTATCCCTTGGCCGGTGCCTGGAGGTCTGCTGGTCGCCGGTGGCAAAGGGGAAGGAAAACATCACAGCCTGGTGGAATGGTTTCTTTTATTACTGTGTCCCTTTGGCAAAATGGCCAGTGTGTTAAGTGGCACCTGGATGGAAAGGCAGGAGAATGCAGGAGGAAGAAGCAATGAGAATGCAATCCAAGCCAAAAGCATTAAAAACCTGAAGGAAAACATTGCTTCTCTCACTTCTGCCAAGTTTATTTCAGTATGTGGCAACCTGGTGAAGTACATTCCTTTATAGGGGAGGAATTACAGAGGACAAGACCTTAAATTCCTCCCATTTGCTCAAGAACTCCAGCAAACGCCTCCTCCTTCTTCCCCCTCCTGCTGGTCCAATTTTAAGGAGATTTTAATTTGAGCTCAAAGTGCTGGAACATAGACAGGAAACAGCTTATAATTTGCAAAAGTGTATATAGTTTCATGGAAAAGCAACATATATACTGAAACCTATGCCTTTCAAATTCTTCCCAGCAGCCATCTCTCCTGGCCTGGGGACAATGGGGTCTCTGTGTTCAGGTCCATGACTGCTCTTTTGTGACCAAGCAGAATGCGGGAGTGAGCCGCTGGAAGCACTCGCTGCCTTAATTACTTGGGTCATGTGGCTGCTTCCACTTGTGGCTGCAAGTGGCAGAGGATATGCAACGGAGGAGCATCATTTCTGCTAAAGGGAGACTTGGAAAAAAGAACCCACACAAGGGAATTTCAGGCATCCCTCAGAAATCAGAGGCAGGGCTTCCATCAGCTTGGAGAGGGCCAGGACTTCAGCCTTCGCGCTGGGATGG